>CM056049.1:245234358-245803693 GCA_029574335.1 Rana kukunoris
TGAATAACAAGAATGTAAAACATATACATAACCCTGCCCTGCTGAGGAAGTAGTATTACGATACGCGTCCGGGGTCAGGAACCATCCCATGTCACTCCTTGATGTCCCACATCTTCATTTGAGCTGCCTGATATGGTGTTTTATGCCTGTATTTTCTACTTGAATGTGAGTACCCTGCACATTTTTTACTCATTAAAGAGACCTGGTTTATATGGAAGCTCTTAGATCTGGCCTTTTTTCTTTGCATATTGATTCGTTGGTGCCACTGAGGATACTTGCATATCTCCGGGTCTTTCAGCTGACAATTGCACATCTTTGAGCCATCTGGATTTCCTGCCATTTGTTCTAAGCGTTTTAGACCTTTGGTAAAACAAGGGTCTTGGTGTGAGGTGAGAGTACCCATCTTTACTGGTGAAGGGATCACGTTTGAAATATTTGAAATATTGGTTTTCCAAGTCACATGGTGGAGATACTCTGACTGTTTTGATCACAGGATTTGTTTGCACTTTGCAAATGTGGACTTTCTTTTTATTTTATTTTATTTTATTTTTTCACTGTTATTAATTCAATTATGTCTTCACTGGTATGAGCATATTCTTTTAATATTAATATTATGCTATTTAGGTTTGCGCTGCACTGCTCTGTTTGATATATTTACTTCAGGAATTTTGTGATTGTTCTTTTGGTGTTCAGCTTGCATCCATATGAAATTCACTCTTTGAGTATTTTTCATTTTTACACTTATTATTTTTATTTTTATTTATTTATTTTTTTCTGATCTTTATATTTTTGCGCTGATTGCACCCCCCCTGATATACATAACGTCCGCATAGTACAGTAAGATTGCAAATTATTCCTAGATGATAGCAACAGGAGTATCATCCAATTTCTTGGCGTGTTTCATGGAATATCTCCACTCATCAGGAGCAGATGCAATGTGGGTATCTAAAGATGTAAATAGATAGTGTAAGTTGTAGATATACACTATGGCTCAGCATGGGAGAGGGGTATACAAAAAGAGGGTAGTGTAAAAGAACCCAACCTGGCTAGGGATCAAGTAGGAGTCTAGATGTGAAGCGTTGAGGACTGAAGGCCAGCCGGAGTAATCATCAGTCACGGGAGCTGAAGCGGTAAAACCAGAGCACAAGGATGACAACCCAAACAGGGAAAGAATATTCCAATGAGTGTGATATCCCATGAATAAGGGTGATATAAATTACATCACCGCAACCTATGTAGAGCAAATAAATATAATAGTGATTGATCAAATCACAATGTAATATGCTTAATAGATATGTGGGGTGAATCATAGATGGTACCAGACAGTGGTCAGAGGTGAACTCAGCAAGGTAGGATGAAGTAAAGAATATAGGACCTTTTTGGGACGTGGGGATTTGGGCCGCGTTCCACTGTGCGTCAACACCACGCCCTCAGCGTCCTGCGCATTACACCAGCTTTACTGACGGCAGTGTGCCGACACTGAGTTTTTCCATTGGTGTCTCTTATGGGGAGTTTTGGCGCCATGCGCTTGGTGAACTGGACCGATCGGGTAATGCCACTTCCCCTCCTATTGGGCGCTTGCGTGATGTTGGTGGTTACCCAGTGCCTGTCCACTGAGTATATATACTCTCCTTGCATCCATATGTTGTATACCCAATCACTTGCATATTAGCCTTTAAAATGGGCACTTTTGATTATTTCAGTTTGGACCCGTTATCCGGTTATGAACTTTTGCAATGTTCGAAGGTTTTGATGCAAACCAAACAGAGGGTTATTCAGCCAATCACTAATAGGGGGTATGAACAAGCAAATAGACAGGAATAGAGCTGTAAAATATGGTAGCGCTTGCTTGTGGGGGATTTAAAGGCATATATAAAGCCAGGTGTCAGCCCACCAGGGTCCATATAAAATGAAATATTGCATTTGGATGGACTAACCCTTTAACCACTTCAGCTCCAGAAGGTTTTACCCCCTTAACCAAAGCTCCAGAAGGTCTTACCCCCTTGACCAAAGCACTTTTTACAATTTGGCACTACGTTGCTTTAACTGGTAATGCAATGCTGCACCCAAACTAAATTTGCGTCCTTTTTTTTACCACAAACAGAGATTACTTTTGGTGGCTTTTTTTGCTATATAAATGAAAAAAGACGAAAAATTTTGTAAAAAAAAAATATATTTTCCAATTTTTGTTATAAAAAAAATCCAATGAACTCAATTTTAGTCATACATTTAGGCCAAAATGTATTCAGCCACATGTCTTGGGTAAAAAAGAAAAAATAAGCATATATCGATTGTGTTGAGTTTATCACTGCCTATCTCACTTCTTGAGGTGCTAAAATGACAGGGCAGTACAAAACCCCATCCGAATTACTCCTTTTTGGAAAGTAGACACCCAAGGAATTTGCTGAGAGGCATGTTGATCCCATTAAATAATACAATTGACCACCTTCAGGATTTGTAAGGATGAACATTTTTGATTTCACTCCTCACTGGCCATGAAATGCCAAGATAGCACCCCCCCCCCAAATGACCCTATTTTGGAAAGTAGACACCCCAAGCTATTTGCTGATATTTTTGTCACAAAGTTTTGAAAGTTTTAAAAACAAATGAAAGCTGAAAAATACTTACTCATCATGCCTCTTAACAAATAGCTTGGGGTGTCTACTTTCCAACATTGGGCCATTTGGAGGGGGGTTTGTGCTGTTTTGACAATACAGGACTTCCGAAACTATGTAATATGTAGTGAGGAGCTAGGCTCCCAAAAAGTCTCACATGTGGTATCCCCGTAGAAGCAGCAGAATGTATTTTGGTGTGCAATTTTACACATACCCATGGCATGTGTGAGCAATATAACATTTAGTGAAAACTTTGTGAAGAAAAAAAATATATAGTAATTTCCCGAAAACTTGTGACAAAAAACTTGTCACAAAATATAAAATATTCCATGGACTCAACATGCCTCTCAGCAAATAACTTGGGGTGTCTACTTTCCAAAATGGGGCTATTTTGGGGGGGGGGGTTGTGCTATATTGACATTTCAGGCCCTCCGAAACTGTGATTGGTAGTGAGGAAGTGAAATCAAAATTATTTTACACACGATCAGAAATTCTGTTGATTTTTTTTCGAAGGAATTTTGGCTCAAACTTGTCTTGCTTACACAAGTTCACACCAAATTCCGACCGTCAAGAACGCTGTGATGTACAACATTGCATCGAGCCAATGAAGTTCAATGCTCCCGAGCATGCGTCGGCTTGATTCCGAGCATGCGTACAATTTTTCTCCATTGGAATTGCATATAGACAATCAGAATTTCCACCATGAACTTTTTCCTTCTGAAAATTTGAGTTGTAGCCTACACACAGTCGAAATTTCCGGCTAAAAGCTCACATCAGACATTTCTTGTGGAAATTTCCGATTGTGTGGACGTGCCATTAGAAAGTCTGAATGCGGTGATTGGTTTTCGGGGTCCTGTAAGTGGCTAGGCTCCCAAAAAGTCTTACACATGTGGTATCCCCATACTCAGGAAAAGTAGCAGAATGTATTTTGGGGTGTCATTTCACATATGCCCATGCCATGTGTGAGCAATATATCATTTAGTGACAACTTTGTGTAAACAAAAAAAAAAAAAAGATTTTCCCGAAACTCGTGGCAAAATAAAAAAATATTCCATGGACTCGACATGCCTCTCAGCAAATTGCTTGGGGTGTCTACTTTCCAAAAATGGGTCATTTGGGGTGTTTTGAATTGTCCTGGCATTTTATGGCCAACATTAGACGCTTATGCCACACATCACCCACTCTTCTAACCATTTGAACCACCAAGTCCTTTCTAACACTTTTTGTTTACATGAAAATTTTATTTTTTTTACTAGAAAATTACTTTGAACCCCTAAACATTATATATATATCAGCTATGACTAAGCACCAGTGAGGGTGTAAAATGTGTTAGCCACAGCTGTTTTTGTACTTTTTGTACTGTATGGACTGTCTTTTATACCAATAAAGGTGATTGCATTGGATTTTCTTTACTACACGACCATTGCATGTGGAGCCAGCACCGTTTCTTCATCCAAGGGAGGTCAGTGTTGAGATTACCATCTGGAGCAGTATATTATTCTTACCCAAACATTATATATTATTTTAAAGCAAAGGCCCTACAGATTAAAATCGTGGGTGGCGCAATTTTTTTTTAGTAATTATTTGCGCAGTGATTTTTCAAATGCAATTTTTTGGGGGTAAAAAAACACTTTTTTAAATATAAATGCACAAACACAAAATATATTGCCCAAATGTTTGATGAAATATAAAATATAATCTTATGCTGAGTACATAAATACCAAACCCGACATACTTTAAAATGACGCACACCCGTGTAGCGGCGATGTACTATATACATTTATAAAAGCTTTTAATAACCTTTACAGGTTACCACTGCTAGAATTACTGCCCTTGATCTAACGTTCGAGGTACTACCTCACATGCATGGTAACATTTGAGTGCACGGGAGAGACAGGGTTGCTTTAATTTAATTTTTTTTTATATAATTCTTTTTTTTTAAATTATTTTAGAGTCTATTAGACCCTAGATCTCTCCTCAGACCTTAAAGCATCTGGCCACACCAAGATCGGTCTGATAAGATGCTTTCCCAATTTCCCAATGGTGCTGTTTATATCCGTCGAAACCAAAGCCATTCTAGTCTCTATGGTCAGCTGGCAGAACCACTGGCTGCATTCTTAGGTTCCCCGTAGGACAGGGAAGCCAAAGAAAACCATAAAAGACGGCGGGGGGAGAAGTTCCACCCCACTGCTTGTAAAAGCAGTCTAGCGGCTAAGTTCACGGCTAGGATTGCTTTTACATGAAAACCGACCGCCGGCTGAAAAGAACGATACCAAGATGATACCTAAACCCTCAGGCATCATTCTGTTTTAATCACTCAGTCCAGCAGTACATCGCTGGTCCTTGTTGGGCATATATTGTAAAGTTATTTATTATCATGAAGCCTGTAGGTTAAATAAAAAAAGAGAACATAACCAATTCCTTCATTCACATTGATCGATCAGCGATATGCCCACCAGTAGAATACCGCCCTGCATCTACCTACTTCTAATGATGGGCATACATTCACCATTCTTTTTTTTAGTTCATCCCATGGGCTGAACGAAAAAAAGAACCTAACAGATTCCTCCATTCACATTGATCGATGTGGATGAAGAAATCTCTGCCAAGAAAAGTAAATAAAAAAAATATATATACCGAAGCATAGGGGCAATCCACCCCAATGTCCACCCCTGCCCCTATGCTTAAGCATATATGCTCTTTTTTTAACTGTGGGGGTGAAATCACCTTCTACAGTGCTGGAGTCACTTATTTACGTCTCGTGAGAGTTAGCCCTGTTGCTGTCAAAATAAATAAATCAGCGCTACAGCTGAATGTCATACCTGCAAAGCAAACGATGGGACAATAGTAACAATAAATCACACTATCAATAAAACATTAAAACAACTTTTTTTTGCAATCTGTGCCAAGAAAAGAGTAAAAAATATGTGACGACGCATAGGGGCAATCCGCCCCTAATGTCCACCCCTGACACCCATGCTTCCTGACTCAGACCAGGAAGACATCTGAGGAGACGTAAAACGGCGCTGCGGATGCTGCATCTTGTTTCATTTTCATGCACTTACTGTATATTTTATATCAATGTAAGAGTCCATTTTAGCCACTAATAAAGATCACCCTCTTTTAAATGATATTACACTATTGGAGGCGTTCCTCTCTTTTCTTCCACCCGTATATATCTGACCATTGAGGACTCACCACGTTTGTATCTCTGGGGGATCAGTGTGAGTATTCAACTCAGGAGACAGACATATAGGAGAAAATCAGGAGAGGATTAAACCACACAGTCCAGGAGACGCCTACACCCATGCTACATGCACCATTATAACAGCAGCAAGGTGAGAGTTCTGGGAGACTGGGCATGGATTATATTACTGTATATAGATTCAAATCTAATCAGATATACCAGAGAAGACTGGAACACCCACATTTATTTACACACTTTTAATTTTGGTTTAGTCTGAGGACACTTTTGTTATTTGTAGCACTTTCACATTATTCACAGCGGTTTAAGTGTCAATATTTTATTATTTGTTATTATTGTGATTACATGTGGATTGTATCACTTCAGTAGTTTCTAACTACAGTTTTGAGCGCTTATCACTTCCCATTATATTCATTCATCTGTGTACAGTGAACAATACTAGATACTGCTGCTCTTAACGCATAATATATATTCACTTTACATTTGTTTACTCACAGTAGCGCAGAATCACTCACCCCTATTATTCTTCGGCATATATGCTCTTTCATTTACCTGTGGTGGTAAAATCACCTCCTACAGCACTGGAGTCATGGATTTATGTATCGTGAGAGCAAACCCTGTTGCTGTCAAAATAAATAAACCCATGCTGCAGCTGAATGGTGTACCGGTAAAACAAATAATGGTTAACAATAAAACACAGTAACATTACAGTATAACTGTAGGGTACAACCTACAAAGCAAACACAATATAACACAGTAGCAATAAAACATTACAGTTAAGTATACAATACAGTAAAACAGAGCAGAACAATAGAGAGAGAAGAACAATAAAAGAACAATTTTTGACATTTTTAATTTATTATTTTTTAATGATTTTTTTTTTGCACTTTTATTCTAACTATAAACGTTCTAGCTTTGGGTCTCTCAAAATGCGATGGCCATCTAACATCTTTCGAGACTCTGTGTGAAAGTGTTCTAATACTCCACTAGTGTGTGGTAGCAATGGAAACAGTTACCGATGCAGAGACCAGGTTGATCAGAACAGGAGGGACAATAAAAGCGTGTGTCTCCGTGTTTTCTACAGACACAACATCTTCTTTGGGGTGTCCTTTGGGTAGAGGTACCACGGATGACATCTGGAAAATGCCTCTCATGCAGCCGGCTCACTGCATTTGGAGTGGGAAGTTTGACCACAGCACCATCTGGAAACAGATAGGCTGTGATGATCTCTTCCGGGTATTTTAAGAAGGATCCAGTTTTTCCTGACGCTTTTTATAGCACATAAGCGTTCAGCAGAGTCAAATGGATTAAGTATACAGACACTTTTTTATACCAGCTTCTGGCCTTATGGCCAATTAAATACAACACCATCATCTGGTCGTTGAAGTCCACCCCTCACATGTTAAGGTTGTATTTGTGGACACAGAGAGGCTTCTCAATAACACCAGTCGCTGTTGTAATTTGGACTGTCGTATATCTGTGTGAATGGAGGACAGAACAAAAACATTTTGTGTGTCACTCCACTGGTTTGCATTTATATTAAATTGTATTGATTGAATTATTTAAATGTATTTATTAAATGCATTATATTAATATGCATTTATAAGGCTGTAATCTATAATACCATGTGTTACTGAGTAGCATGGCTTGCTGGCTGCAGAATGAGGGGTTTGATTTTTGTTGAAGTGGGCGAGTTCACATTTACACGTATAAGCCTAGTGTACCTCCACATTCACTCCCATCCCAAGGATTTGTGGGAAATATAGTCTGATTACAGTTTAGAGAGAGAAGAGGATGTGATGTAATCATTGGTCTAAGACATCCTCCCTGCCAGAATACAGGCTGCATTTTTGAATTACAGACCTGACTTTCTGAAAATTCAGTCAGACATCTCTATTAAACAGTAATACATTTCAAAAATGCAATAACTGTTTAGTGTTTTGTGTGTGTGTGTGTGGGGGGGGGGGGTGTACTAATGGGGGATTTTTTGAAAATACCAGAGTTCTGCTTTAAGGACACTGGGCCTACCATTAACTGCCCTAACACAAGTGACACCAGTACAGTGATCAGTAAAAAAAACGGAAAACTGCACTTGGTGACACTGTGACTGGGGGGGGGGGCGATCTGGGGGTGAAATGTGTGCCTGTGTGTCCTGGTGTTAGTGTAATGCTTGGGGGCTGATTTACCAAGCCTGTGCGCCAAGACTCATGGTGCACAAGCAGGAGTAAACCTGTTTTTGAGATTTACAAAAGAAACACGCTGCCAGTGCAGCGTGTTTCCTCATTTACTAAAGTGCCTAATGCGCCCAGGAGAGGGCGCACAGCACGCCAGTACAGAGCTGGCGTGCGGCATTTAGTAATGTAAACATCGGGGATTCGGGCGGGAGTTTATGAGGGGAGGGAGGGGGGTGATGCAGGGGAAGTGTAGTGACATGTGTTTAAACTTGTGTGGCGGGCCGATTTGAAAGGGAAAGTGACTTTTGGGACCCGATCCCCGTGCCCTTGCAAAGTACGCTAGAACCTCGGAAGGTTCACTTGCATACTGGGCATGCGCAGAGGGAAAAATCGGAGCTTACCGCGCGCCTCTTCAGTACGCCGGGAAATCCTTGGTAAATACCAGGCGGCGTAGCAGTGTTTGCACTGCCTGGAGCGGCGCACGGCAAGCTCCGAGCTGTTCTCGGGCTGCGCTGACACTGAAGGGGAACTCCGCGCCAAATTTCAAATGTGAAACCGGCGCGGCTTCCCCCCCAGGGGTACAATAGGCTCTCCGGCTTGGTCCGGAACGTGAGGGGTTAACCCACGCCAAAATCGGCGTGGGGTTCCCCCCCAGATCCGTACCAAGCCCTCATCCCAGGCATGCAGTCTGGCCGGACAGGAATGGGGGTGGGGACGAGCGAGCGCCCCCCCCCCCCTCCTGAGCCGTACCAGACCACATGCCCTCGACATGGGGGAGTGTGTGCTTTGGGGGAGGGGGGCGCTGCCCCCCCACCCCAAAGCACTCTTGTCCCCATGTCGATCGGGACAAGAGCCTCTTCCCGACAACCCTAGCCATTGGTTGTCGGGGTATGCGGGCGGGAGCCAATCAGAATCTGGGAGCCCCGTTTAATAAGGTGGCCCCCAGATTTCGGGCCCCCACCCTATGTGAATGAGTATGGGGTACATCGTACCCCTACCCATTCACCTGGTGAACGTGGTTTTAACTTTGAGGGTCTTCTGCCGCCGCCCCCTTCGAATTTTTCGGCCTGGACGGGGGTCGCACATCCCATCCAGGACTTGGACGTGGCGGGCTTCTCGTCGCTCTCTTCTGCCGCTGCCCCCTTCACCACGAAGCTCCGTGCTTGTTTGATGAGGGCAGCGGGCTTCCGTCGTCTTCTCCGGGGCGAGGGTCGTACATCCCACCCCGGATTTCGTCGCCGGCTTCTGCCTGGCTCCTACTAGGGGCCAGGGCTTCTTTTGCCGTCTTCCGCCGGAGGGCGCCACTCTCCGGGCTTCTCGTCGTTGTCTTCCGCCGCGGGGGCCAGGCCTTCTTCTTTGCCGCCCCCTTCGAATTTTTCGGCCTGGACGGGGGTCGCACATCCCATCCAGGACTTGGACGTGGCGGGCTTCTCGTCGCTCTCTTCTGCCGCTGCCCCCTTCACCACGAAGCTCCGTGCTTGTTTGATGAGGGCCGCGGGCTTCTGTCGTCTTCTCCGGGGCGAGGGTCGTACATCCCACCCCGGATTTCGTCGCCGGCTTCTGCCTGGCTCCTACTAGGGGCCAGGGCTTCTCGTCGCAGTCTTCCGCCGCGGGGTGACACTCGCGGGCTTCTTCTTCCATTCGATGTTGACACGGCGAGGTCCGGCGCTGAAATGCCTTCTGAGCGGCGGGCAAGGACTTATATTGGCATTGGGCGTGGGCGTGGTTATGCCAACACGTGACCTTAACCCATGTGACAGTGATGTGATGTGACATCACTGTCACATGGGTTAAGGTCACATGTTGGCATAACCACGCCCACGCCCTATGCCAATATAAGTCCTTGCCCGCCGCTCAGAAGGCATTTCAGCGCCGGACCTCGCCGTGTCAACATCGAATGGAAGAAGAAGCCCGCGAGTGTCACCCCGCGGCGGAAGACTGCGACGAGAAGCCCTGGCCCCTAGTAGGAGCCAGGCAGAAGCCGGCGACGAAATCCGGGGTGGGATGTACGACCCTCGCCCCGGAGAAGACGACGGAAGCCCGCTGCCCTCATCAAACAAGCACGGAGCTTCGTGGTGAAGGGGGCAGCGGCAGAAGACGGCGACGAGAAGCCCGCCACGTCCAAGTCCTGGATGGGATGTGCGACCCCCGTCCAGGCCGAAAAATTCGAAGGGGGCGGCAAAGAAGAAGGCCTGGCCCCCGCGGCGGAAGACAACGACGAGAAGCCCGGAGAGTGGCGCCCTCCGGCGGAAGACGGCGAAAGAAGCCCTGGCCTCGGGAGGAGCCAGGCAGAAGCGGAGGAGCCCGAGGTGGGGCGACACCCCCGTTGTTCTCCGCTGTTTTCGGCCGGCCCCCCCCGGATGTAAAAGAGCTTCATTTTGGAGTGGGGGCACAGTCGAGCATGGCGGAGAGCATGGGTGGGTGTTTCCCCCCCCCGGCAGAAGACGGCTAGAAGACCGAGGAGTGGCGACGCCCCCGTTGTTCTCCGCCATTTCCGCCGCCCCCCCCGGATGTAAAAGAGCTTGATTTGGGGTAGGGGGCCTGGCCGAACATGGCGGAGAGCATCGGTGGGTGTCTCTCTCCCCGGCGGAAGGCGGCGGCGAAGACCGGGGGGGGGGTAGGTGTACCCCCCCGGCGGAAGGCGGCGGCGAAGACCGGGGGGGGGGTAGGTGTACCCCCCCGGCGGAAGGCGAAGACCGAGGAGGGGTAATTTTTTTATTTATAAAACTGCGACCAAAAGGTTAACAAATATATAAAATAAACAAAATAACTAAATAAACCAAATAACACAAAAACAAACAACAAAACACAAACCATCAAATCACTGACCTCCACCCACCAAGAAATAACTATACAAAAAAGAAAAATAGCACCAGAACAGGTATTTACAACAGGCTCACTGGTACAAGAGAAAGTCTTTATAGTCCATCAGAAAAGCTTGCCCAGATCATAGCCAAAAAAAAAACCACTTAAAACGGCTCACTGGTACAGTAGGGAGATATTAAAGTCCATAGAAACCACTACTGTCCAGATCATCGCCAACCCACAACACACCCCACCATCACAACAACAAATACCTACAACCCACGTATGAGCAAGAACATGATAGTCAGACATGTCTGTAGCCTTATTTAAAAAAAAAAAAATACCATAAACAAAATCTAAGGGGGTGAAAAAGGATAGATGCCCCTACCCATGGAGAGGGGCAGAGCCGTGACCTAAGGGGGCTGGAAGAGGAACCCCCTCCATAAATGGGCACACCTCTCAGGCCCGACCCTGCTCCTTTCCAGATCCCGCACCTTCACCAACTCCCGAAAGATACCGCCCACCACCTCATGCACAGGCAGGATTTTGTCCCTAGTGGACACCAAACACCGAGCGTGCCAAGTGTAATAAAGCACAACTAGGCTGACTAAATAAAGTGACGATAACTCAAATCCCCTGCGGACCCCAAAATCACCATACACTCGCTCAGCATAGGTCAGGGCCGGAAGGCGGGGGTAGCCAATGGCACCCCCTACCTTCGTAAGAACCTCCATGTTGAAGGGACATTGGACCAGAAAATGGTCCATGGTCTCCAATGTCCCACCACATTCCTGACGGGGGCAGTCCCTGTCCCCCAGGTTCCTGTATTTGAGATTCGCACGGACATAGAGTCGTCCATGGAACGACCTCCATGCGAGATCCCAAAACTTACTTGGAATTCTAGAAGAATTCAAGAGGGCTAGCCCCTCCGTGAGGACCCTCTCAGGGCAGTCCCTCAAAGACAGGGGCTTCAAAATGTCCGAGGCCATGACCCTCAGGTACAGCTCCCGCCGACCCAAAGAGCCCACCTCCAGGGCAGTTATCCGCCACTGCCTCAGTACCTTTAATGCCAGGGGGACATAGGAAGGGAGATACCCATGCGATCTCCTCAGATCGCCGGGCCTCCCCCCCTCCCCCCACTGCCTCAAGAACAGCAAGAGCCAGTCCTTGCATGAACACTCCCACCAGGAAGGCTCGTCCACAAATATGGACTGCAAATTGTATTTAACAAAGATGGTGACAAAGAACACCACCGGGTTGACCATGTCCAACCCACCTTGCCGTCGCTGGCGGTATGTGACCTCCCTCTTGATCAGGTTCAGTCTGCTTCCCCACAACAGCAGGAAGAACAGACCATAGACCCGAGCATAGAGAGATGCTGGCAAAAGACACACATAGCTTACAAAGAGAAACTCAGGCAATAAGTACGTCTTGACCAAGCTTACCCTTTCCCTCAGGGAAAGTTTCCAACCTTTCCAGGCCTTCACCTTCCGAGTGGCACTCACCAGCCTGCGCTCCCAGTTTAGCTTGGGATAATCACCCGGGCCGAAATGAATGCCAAGAACTCGAATCTCTGGTACGGGCGTGGGGAACACGTCCGGAAGGGGGAACTGCTCCCCCTCCTTCCCCAACCAGAAAACTTCACTCTTGTCCCAATTGACCAGCGAGCCTGACGCCTCAGAGTAGCACCCGATCTGGGACTCCACATAATGGGCCTCCTCACGACCAGATACCACCACCGAGACGTCGTCCGCATAGGCCACAACCCTCACCGCCGAAACCGGACCCCCGACAGGTCCCACCGGAACCCCCCCCAGACGCCCGCAGTCTAGCCTCCTTACGAAGGGGTCGACCGCAAAGATGTACAGGAGGGGGCTCAGCGGGCACCCCTGCCGGACGCCAGAGTCCACGGCAAAGGCCCGGCCCACCCAACCGTTGACAAGAGGGAAGCTCTCAGCTCCCCTATACAATACCTGCAGCCAATCAACGAATTGATCAGGCAGACCGTATCTCCTCAGAAGCAGCCAAAGGTACTCGTGGTTCACCCGATCAAACGCCTTAGCCTGATCCAATGCAAGCAGATACCGCTCGCTGCCATCAGCCCTGCACCTTTCCACAGCCTCCCGGACGCTCAGGACGGCACTAAAAGTGCCCCGGCCAGGAATTGTGCAGTGCTGAGAGGGAGACAGCATCCTGCCCGCCAAAGCAGACAGACGTGTAAACAAGATCTTTGCCAGTATCTTCCTATCTGTGGTAAGAAGGGCGATCGGACGCCAATTCTCCACCACAGACGGATCTTTCCCCTTTGACAGTAGGATCAGAGCTGACCTTCTCATTGAGGGAGGCAGCAGGCCATAGGCCAAACATTCACTAAACACGTCCCTCAGATGAGGAGCCAAGAGGCTCTTAAAGGTTTTGTAGAACTCGGCCGTGAGCCCATCGGGCCCAGGTGACTTTTTAGAAGCTAAAGAGCTAATAGCCTGCTCAACTTCAGCTACCGAGATCTCTTCTGTCAGAGAGTCAGGAAGGTCAGACCCCACTTCCAGCGGGGTCTCATCAAGGAATTCCCTGACTTTCTCCATGTCTAGAGGCCGCTTCTTCAGGAGGTCCGAAAAGTGGTCTCTGACGACACCCAGGATCCCCGATCTGGACCGGACCAGAGATCCTGAGGCATCCTTCAGGCCATGTACGACCTTCGACCTCGCCACCTCACCACAGCTCCTGTAGGGATCAGGAGAGATAAACTTCCCATAATCCCTCTCAAAAACCAGGGAGGCGAGACGGTCGTACTGACACTCCTTCATCTGCGCCTTCAGACCGGATATCTGTTCCTGAGAGCCCCCAGAGGACACCAGGCGGTCAAGCTGCCTGCGTAGTCTCTGGTAAGCCTGGTACTTGGAAGCTGCCCTGTACCCAGAGATTTCCCGGAAAAAGTCGCCAGACCTCTTTTTAACTACTTCCCACCACTCAAGGCGGGAGCAGTTGCCCTCAAGGAGCGAGGTCTGGCCCAGGAAGAAAACCTCATAGGCTTCCCTAACCTCAGGATCCTCCAGTAGCGACCCATTCAGGCGCCACAAACCCCTCCCTTTCTGAGGAGTGTCAGCGACATTCAGGGCCACAGATACCATACAGTGATCGGAGAACTCTACCGACTGCAGCTCAGGAGCCGAGCAGACAGAGTCCTCCTTTAAAAAAAACCTATCTAATCTACTCTTACTACTACCTCGGGAAAATGTGAAACCAGTGAGGTTGGGGAGGTGACGAACGTGCACATCCACCAACCTGGCCTCCCTCACTACGTTATTCAAAAAAATACTATCATATCCCAGAGGGTTGGCGGCACCTGCCCGGTCTTTGGGCCTAGTGATCATATTGAAATCGCCACCAAAAATCACCTGCTGGGACGTAAAAAGATAAGGCTTAACCGCCGTAAGGAGGCTCCTCCTCTCCCTCCTAGTTTGAGGCCCATAAAAATTTATGAGCCGGAGGAATTGCCCCCTCACGACAGCGTCCACCACCAGACATCTACCGATCTCCACTTCAATCACTCGCCGGCAAGCCACCGGACCAGTCTTAAAAAGGACCGCAACCCCACTGCAGGGCTCGGCCGCAAGAGACCAGAGGGAGGGCCCACATCTCCACTCCCTCTTTGCTAGATGCATCTCTGCCACAGATGCCAGCCAGGTCTCCTGCAAAAACAAAATGTCAGCTTCAACACGGCTGAGAAAATCGAAGGCCATAAAACGAGCTCCCGCAGAACGAATACTTGCGACATTAATGGTCGCAAGCCGTATTGGAGAGGGTACCGCCATCAGAATGATTGAAAGTGGTCATGTTCTCCTTCATACTACAAACACAAAAACATATTTACATATCTACACTTCCTCCTCCTCTGAGCCCGAGGAGGAGGAGAAGATACCAAACGGGTTCCCCAGGGACACCCCACTTCGTGCCCCTGGGGGAACCCCACCCTTCACTGGGGACTTCCCGCCCCCAGATCTGGCAGCCTTCCCCTTCTTCTTTTTGCGTCTCACCTGCTCCCACTCCTGCCACCTCTCCGAGATGACTACACCACCCCCCTCCTCGGACCCGCTGCTCGAGATTTCCCTCTTGGATGAGGCTCGAGCAGCTTCCATCTCCATGGCCACAGGGCCAGAGGAGACTCTGGGTCCAGAAGGGGGGGGAATGGAAGAGGCAGGAGGGGGGCCAGAGACAGGGGAGAGGACAGGGGGGGGACCAGACTTAGCTGGAACGGGAAGAAGAAGGGGGAGGGGGGGGACGGGACTTGGGAGGGGGGGGACGAGGGGGGGGGTACAAGGAGGGGAAGATGAGGGAGGAGGGCATGGGGAAACAGATGGAGGGCCAGGTGGAGGGGAGGGGCAATGGTGAGGAGGGGGAAAGGGAAGGGGGATGGGGATCGGCCCTGCAACATTAGGAGGGGAAGGCCCTGGCCCCGGACCCTCAGGCCCGGGACCCCCAGGCCTCCCCGACTCCTCCCCACCGGCTCCGCCCTCCGGAGGATCGGGAGCCTCCTGGCCAACCGAGCCCGTGTCCCCCGGGGGGGGAGCCCCACGCCCACGCCTGCTCCGCCTTCTTTGAGGCAATGGGCCTGTTGGTCCCTCCGGAGCAGTACTAGGGGCTCCAGGATCCCCACCCCCCCGGCCATCACTCGCCGGGGGGGCTTCGGCCGCTCCCGGCCCGGGAGGTCCCCCCCCTGAGGAAGAACCCCGATATGCTTTGGGACACCTGCTAAATGGGTGCCCCATCTCACCACACAAGTTGCAGCATATCTTCCCACATGACTCGGACTGGTGGCCAAACTCGTGGCACCGGCCACATCTGACCACCGTGCAGTCCGAGCTCATGTGGGTCGGGCTGCCGCACTTGAAGCAACGACGGGGCTGTCCCGGGTAGAACGCCAGGATCCGGTCTCTGCCTAGAAAGGCGCTGCCAGGGAGGTGGGCAACACTGTTGCCCTCCCTCTTGAGCCGGATCCTGGTCAACCAAGCCCCGGTCCAGACCCCGCGCTCATCAAGGTTCTTCCTCAGGGGGGTCTGCAACTGCCCGTACCTCCCGAGCCAGGTGGCAATGTCCTCCGGAGGGAGCGACTCATTCCTCACCAGGATGGTGATGTTCTTAACCTCCTCCTGCCTGGAGATGGGAATGAGCCTGTACCTCTTCCAAGGGTCAACGCCCCTCACCAACCCAAAGCCGGTGATAAAGCGTTCCATACACACGGGAGTGACAAAACTTATATCAAACTCCCGTGTGTTGGTGGGATGGATGACAGCAAAAAGGTCATCCACCCCAAAACCCAAGGAGAGTACCAGGCCCACCACCTCACCTCGAGCGGGGCAGGGGTCCGGACCCTCGTACCGAAGCTGGACAACATTCCTACGCCTCCTCTCTGGACCACCTGTACCCCTCGTCCACGCCGACCCCTGCGTCCTCTCCTGGTCAGCAGGGGGGGCGCGGAAATTCTGGGCGCCAAACCGGCTGTACAGGTGGTCCAGAGGGGCACGAGAGCCCAACACCTGGGCGAAAGAGCGACCCCCCTTTAGGGCAGACAATAAGTTGGCCTCCGGAGACCCCCGAAAGATGTTCTCCGGAAGTGGGGCACCCCCCTCAGCACCCCCAGAAGTGGGGGGGGACGGGGGGGCCCCCATCCCTGCCGGTGGTGTTGCACCCACCCCCGCTGATATACCCTGACCCACCACCTTTGGCCTGACTACAGGCTCCCCCCCCCCCGGGACCACAGCAGAGGGGGGTACCACCCCCACCAAACTCCCCCACCCAGACCCCTCCGCGATCTCACCAGCCCCTTGGGACTCAACCTGTACTGGGGGGATGCCCCCCTGGGACCCCTCCAACTGCCGGATAAAGTCATAGGCTACACAGTCCACCGGGAGGGGTCCCACCTGACATTCCCCCCACCCCGCCTGTGCTGCAGGGAGCCCCTCGGGGCCTGTGGCTATGTTCATGGGGACCTGGGGGGTAGGCAACATACCGTCCATTATACCGTCCATTCTATTGTCCATTACACCCGATCTCTCATCCCCCGGGTCCTCCAAGCCGGTGACACTGGCTGCAAACTCGCGGGGGGGCACTTCCGGTCCGCGGGGGGTACTTCCGGTCCACGGGGGGCTCACTTCCGGTCCGCGGGGGGCTCACTTCCGGTCCGCGGGGGGCACTTCCGGTTCGCGGGGGGCACTTCCGGTTCGCGGGGGGGCACCTCTGGGTCCCTGATGCTGGCCTCAGATGCTCCTCCCCCAGCAGCCGGCGCCATCTTGGCCACACTGCAAACAAGTATTTTTCCTGCTGCTGTCTGAACTTCTACTTCACCGCCATGCACCTGCCTCTCACCCGATGGCTCACTAGCCGCAGGAGCAGTCACTGGCGCTGCACTTACCAGGTCCTCCCGCTCTACTGCAGGCTGGGGGGTCCTGGAGACAGGCACACAGCGGGCTTCCACAGCAGCAGCAGCAGCAGCGTGACCATCCTGAGGGAGCCTGGGCATGCTGACCTGTAGACGCCGGGGGGGTACCTCCGGCGGCGCTTGGGCCCTGCGACCTCCTGGATCACTGGACTCCCCCGACCTGGCCAACCCCCCAGTCCCTTTCACGGACCGAGGGATTGACTCCCGGGAGCCCTCCCCAGGTTTTATGGCCATGCTGGGCCCTGCACCACCGGAACTCCCACCCCTACTACACCCAGGCTCTCCTGACTTCCCCGGCTGCTTGGGGGGTTGGGACTCTGATCGCCCGCTTTTCCTCCTCGCCGCCTGGGTTCCTTCCCGGCTTGCCTGCTGGAGGGTCTTCCTGAGCTCCTCTAAGAAGCTCACCTCCCCAGCCCCACGTTCAAAAAAACCCCCTAAATATTCCCAGATTTCTTTAACTTCCAGGTTTAGGGTGTTGATGGCCCCCCTAAACTCCGACCTCCTAGTACTGGTACACCTGTCCCTCTTGTCCCTCAGGCCTGCGAGAGATGTCATTTTTTCCACGCAGGCCTGGGATATCTTCACCAGCAGGGATTTGATCTTCTCCCGCCTCTTCCTAGCTTTAGCCTCCGTCTCACCTGGCTGGGGAGTGGTCCAATCTGTGAGTCCTTCTTGGGTCCCTAGGAAGAGACGGTCCTCCCTGCTGATGGTGGTGGTGGTCTGGCTGGAGGGCAGGTGCTGCTGGTTCCTCCGGAGGCCGGATGCTGGTCCTTCCCCTGGGCTGAGGGAGGCCATCCCTCTTCCTGGGGCTGGAGGCTGGTCTTGGTGGCTGGAAGCACTGGAACTCAGGAGCTCAGGAAAAAGGTCTTCACTCCTCTCCAGCAGGATGCAAACTGAAGGGAGTGGGAGGAGCTGGAACTACTGCCAGTGGGAGGAGCTGCACTGAGACCGAGGAGGGGTAATTTTTTATTTATAAAACTACGACCAAAAGGTTAACAAATATATAAAATAAACAAAATAACTAAATAAACCAAATAACACAAAAACAAACAACAAAACACAAACCATCAAATCACCGACCTCCACCCACCAAGAAATAACTATAAAAAAAAAAAAAAAAAAAAAATAGCACCAGAACAGGTATTTACAACAGGCTCACTGGTACAAGAGAAAGTCTTTATAGTCCATCAGAAAAGCTTGCCCAGATCATTGCCAAAAAAAACACCACTTAAAACGGCTCACTGGTACAGTAGGGAGATATTAAAGTCCATAGAAACCACTACTGTCCAGATCATCGCCAACCCACAACACACCCCACCATCACAACAACAAATACCTACAACCCACGTATGAGCAAGAACATGATAGTCAGACATGTCTGTAGCCTTATTTCAAAAAAAATACCATAAACAAAATCTAAGGGGGTGAAAAAGGATAGATGCCCCTACCCATGGAGAGGGGCAGAGCCGTGACCTAAGGGGGCTGGAAGAGGAACCCCCTCCATAAATGGGCACACCTCTCAGGCCCGACCCTGCTCCTTTCCAGATCCCGCACCTTCACCAACTCCCGAAAGATACCGCCCACCACCTCATGCACAGGCAGGATTTTGTCCCTAGTGGACACCAAACACCGAGCGTGCCAAGTGTAATAAAGCACAACTAGGCTGACTAAATAAAGTGACGATAACTCAAATCCCCTGCGGACCCCAAAATCACCATACACTCGCTCAGCATAGGTCAGGGCCGGAAGGCGGGGGTAGCCAATGGCACCCCCTACCTTCGTAAGAACCTCCATGTTGAAGGGACATTGGACCAGAAAATGGTCCATGGTCTCCAATGTCCCACCACATTCCTGACGGGGGCAGTCCCTGTCCCCCAGGTTCCTGTATTTGAGATTCGCACGGACATAGAGTCGTCCATGGAACGACCTCCATGCGAGATCCCAAAACTTACTTGGAATTCTAGAAGAATTCAAGAGGGCTAGCCCCTCCGTGAGGACCCTCTCAGGGCAGTCCCTCAAAGACAGGGGCTTCAAAATGTCCGAGGCCATGACCCTCAGGTACAGCTCCCGCCGACCCAAAGAGCCCACCTCCAGGGCAGTTATCCGCCACTGCCTCAGTACCTTTAATGCCAGGGGGACATAGGAAGGGAGATACCCATGCGATCTCCTCAGATCGCCGGGCCTCCCCCCCTCCCCCCACTGCCTCAAGAACAGCAAGAGCCAGTCCTTGCATGAACACTCCCACCAGGAAGGCTCGTCCACAAATATGGACTGCAAATTGTATTTAACAAAGATGGTGACAAAGAACACCACCGGGTTGACCATGTCCAACCCACCTTGCCGTCGCTGGCGGTATGTGACCTCCCTCTTGATCAGGTTCAGTCTGCTTCCCCACAACAGCAGGAAGAACAGACCATAGACCCGAGCATAGAGAGATGCTGGCAAAAGACACACATAGCTTACAAAGAGAAACTCAGGCAATAAGTACGTCTTGACCAAGCTTACCCTTTCCCTCAGGGAAAGTTTCCAACCTTTCCAGGCCTTCACCTTCCGAGTGGCACTCACCAGCCTGCGCTCCCAGTTTAGCTTGGGATAATCACCCGGGCCGAAATGAATGCCAAGAACTCGAATCTCTGGTACGGGCGTGGGGAACACGTCCGGAAGGGGGAACTGCTCCCCCTCCTTCCCCAACCAGAAAACTTCACTCTTGTCCCAATTGACCAGCGAGCCTGACGCCTCAGAGTAGCACCCGATCTGGGACTCCACATAATGGGCCTCCTCACGACCAGATACCACCACCGAGACGTCGTCCGCATAGGCCACAACCCTCACCGCCGAAACCGGACCCCCGACAGGTCCCACCGGAACCCCCCCCAGACGCCCGCAGTCTAGCCTCCTTACGAAGGGGTCGACCGCAAAGATGTACAGGAGGGGGCTCAGCGGGCACCCCTGCCGGACGCCAGAGTCCACGGCAAAGGCCCGGCCCACCCAACCGTTGACAAGAGGGAAGCTCTCAGCTCCCCTATACAATACCTGCAGCCAATCAACGAATTGATCAGGCAGACCGTATCTCCTCAGAAGCAGCCAAAGGTACTCGTGGTTCACCCGATCAAACGCCTTAGCCTGATCCAATGCAAGCAGATACCGCTCGCTGCCATCAGCCCTGCACCTTTCCACAGCCTCCCGGACGCTCAGGACGGCACTAAAAGTGCCCCGGCCAGGAATTGTGCAGTGCTGAGAGGGAGACAGCATCCTGCCCGCCAAAGCAGACAGACGTGTAAACAAGATCTTTGCCAGTATCTTCCTATCTGTGGTAAGAAGGGCGATCGGACGCCAATTCTCCACCACAGACGGATCTTTCCCCTTTGACAGTAGGATCAGAGCTGACCTTCTCATTGAGGGAGGCAGCAGGCCATAGGCCAAACATTCACTAAACACGTCCCTCAGATGAGGAGCCAAGAGGCTCTTAAAGGTTTTGTAGAACTCGGCCGTGAGCCCATCGGGCCCAGGTGACTTTTTAGAAGCTAAAGAGCTAATAGCCTGCTCAACTTCAGCTACCGAGATCTCTTCTGTCAGAGAGTCAGGAAGGTCAGACCCCACTTCCAGCGGGGTCTCATCAAGGAATTCCCTGACTTTCTCCATGTCTAGAGGCCGCTTCTTCAGGAGGTCCGAAAAGTGGTCTCTGACGACACCCAGGATCCCCGATCTGGACCGGACCAGAGATCCTGAGGCATCCTTCAGGCCATGTACGACCTTCGACCTCGCCACCTCACCACAGCTCCTGTAGGGATCAGGAGAGATAAACTTCCCATAATCCCTCTCAAAAACCAGGGAGGCGAGACGGTCGTACTGACACTCCTTCATCTGCGCCTTCAGACCGGATATCTGTTCCTGAGAGCCCCCAGAGGACACCAGGCGGTCAAGCTGCCTGCGTAGTCTCTGGTAAGCCTGGTACTTGGAAGCTGCCCTGTACCCAGAGATTTCCCGGAAAAAGTCGCCAGACCTCTTTTTAACTACTTCCCACCACTCAAGGCGGGAGCAGTTGCCCTCAAGGAGCGAGGTCTGGCCCAGGAAGAAAACCTCATAGGCTTCCCTAACCTCAGGATCCTCCAGTAGCGACCCATTCAGGCGCCACAAACCCCTCCCTTTCTGAGGAGTGTCAGCGACATTCAGGGCCACAGATACCATACAGTGATCGGAGAACTCTACCGACTGCAGCTCAGGAGCCGAGCAGACAGAGTCCTCCTTTAAAAAAAACCTATCTAATCTACTCTTACTACTACCTCGGGAAAATGTGAAACCAGTGAGGTTGGGGAGGTGACGAACGTGCACATCCACCAACCTGGCCTCCCTCACTACGTTATTCAAAAAAATACTATCATATCCCAGAGGGTTGGCGGCACCTGCCCGGTCTTTGGGCCTAGTGATCATATTGAAATCGCCACCAAAAATCACCTGCTGGGACGTAAAAAGATAAGGCTTAACCGCCGTAAGGAGGCTCCTCCTCTCCCTCCTAGTTTGAGGCCCATAAAAATTTATGAGCCGGAGGAATTGCCCCCTCACGACAGCGTCCACCACCAGACATCTACCGATCTCCACTTCAATCACTCGCCGGCAAGCCACCGGACCAGTCTTAAAAAGGACCGCAACCCCACTGCAGGGCTCGGCCGCAAGAGACCAGAGGGAGGGCCCACATCTCCACTCCCTCTTTGCTAGATGCATCTCTGCCACAGATGCCAGCCAGGTCTCCTGCAAAAACAAAATGTCAGCTTCAACACGGCTGAGAAAATCGAAGGCCATAAAACGAGCTCCCGCAGAACGAATACTTGCGACATTAATGGTCGCAAGCCGTATTGGAGAGGGTACCGCCATCAGAATGATTGAAAGTGGTCATGTTCTCCTTCATACTACAAACACAAAAACATATTTACATATCTACACTTCCTCCTCCTCTGAGCCCGAGGAGGAGGAGAAGATACCAAACGGGTTCCCCAGGGACACCCCACTTCGTGCCCCTGGGGGAACCCCACCCTTCACTGGGGACTTCCCGCCCCCAGATCTGGCAGCCTTCCCCTTCTTCTTTTTGCGTCTCACCTGCTCCCACTCCTGCCACCTCTCCGAGATGACTACACCACCCCCCTCCTCGGACCCGCTGCTCGAGATTTCCCTCTTGGATGAGGCTCGAGCAGCTTCCATCTCCATGGCCACAGGGCCAGAGGAGACTCTGGGTCCAGAAGGGGGGGGAATGGAAGAGGCAGGAGGGGGGCCAGAGACAGGGGAGAGGACAGGGGGGGGACCAGACTTAGCTGGACGGGAAGAAGAAGGGGAAGGGGGGGGACGGGACTTGGGAGGGGGGGGGGCGAGGGGGGGGGGGTACGAGGAGGGGAAGATGAGGGAGGAGGGCATGGGGAAACAGATGGAGGGCCAGGTGGAGGGGAGGGGCAATGGTGAGGAGGGGGAAAGGGAAGGGGGATGGGGATCGGCCCTGCAACATTAGGAGGAGGAAGGCCCTGGCCCCGGACCCTCAGGCCCGGGACCCCCAGGCCTCCCCGACTCCTCCCCACCGGCTCCGCCCTCCGGAGGATCGGGAGCCTCCTGGCCAACCGAGCCCGTGTCCCCCGGGGGGGGAGCCCCACGCCCACGCCTGCTCCGCCTTCTTTGAGGCAATGGGCCTGTTGGTCCCTCCGGAGTAGTACTAGGGGCTCCAGGATCCCCACCCCCCCGGCCATCACTCGCCGGGGGGGCTTCGGCCGCTCCCGGCCCGGGAGGTCCCCCCCCTGAGGAAGAACCCCGATATGCTTTGGGACACCTGCTAAATGGGTGCCCCATCTCACCACACAAGTTGCAGCATATCTTCCCACATGACTCGGACTGGTGGCCAAACTCGTGGCACCGGCCACATCTGACCACCGTGCAGTCCGAGCTCATGTGGGTCGGGCTGCCGCACTTGAAGCAACGACGGGGCTGTCCCGGGTAGAACGCCAGGATCCGGTCTCTGCCTAGAAAGGCGCTGCCAGGGAGGTGGGCAACACTGTTGCCCTCCCTCTTGAGCCGGATCCTGGTCAACCAAGCCCCGGTCCAGACCCCGCGCTCATCAAGGTTCTTCCTCAGGGGGGTCTGCAACTGCCCGTACCTCCCGAGCCAGGTGGCAATGTCCTCCGGAGGGAGCGACTCATTCCTCACCAGGATGGTGATGTTCTTAACCTCCTCCTGCCTGGAGATGGGAATGAGCCTGTACCTCTTCCAAGGGTCAACGCCCCTCACCAACCCAAAGCCGGTGATAAAGCGTTCCATACACACGGGAGTGACAAAACTTATATCAAACTCCCGTGTGTTGGTGGGATGGATGACAGCAAAAAGGTCATCCACCCCAAAACCCAAGGAGAGTACCAGGCCCACCACCTCACCTCGAGCGGGGCAGGGGTCCGGACCCTCGTACCGAAGCTGGACAACATTCCTACGCCTCCTCTCTGGACCACCTGTACCCCTCGTCCACGCCGACCCCTGCGTCCTCTCCTGGTCAGCAGGGGGGGCGCGGAAATTCTGGGCGCCAAACCGGCTGTACAGGTGGTCCAGAGGGGCACGAGAGCCCAACACCTGGGCGAAAGAGCGACCCCCCTTTAGGGCAGACAATAAGTTGGCCTCCGGAGACCCCCGAAAGATGTTCTCCGGAAGTGGGGCACCCCCCTCAGCACCCCCAGAAGTGGGGGGGGACGGGGGGGCCCCCATCCCTGCCGGTGGTGTTGCACCCACCCCCGCTGATATACCCTGACCACCCTGACCCACCACCTTTGGCCTGACTACAGGCTCCCCCCCCCCCGGGACCACAGCAGAGGGGGGTACCACCCCCACCAAACTCCCCCACCCAGACCCCTCCGCGATCTCACCAGCCCCTTGGGACTCAACCTGTACTGGGGGGATGCCCCCCTGGGACCCCTCCAACTGCCGGATAAAGTCATAGGCTACACAGTCCACCGGGAGGGGTCCCACCTGACATTCCCCCCACCCCGCCTGTGCTGCAGGGAGCCCCTCGGGGCCTGTGGCTATGTTCATGGGGACCTGGGGGGTAGGCAACATACCGTCCATTATACCGTCCATTCTATTGTCCATTACACCCGATCTCTCATCCCCCGGGTCCTCCAAGCCGGTGACACTGGCTGCAAACTCGCGGGGGGGCACTTCCGGTCCGCGGGGGGTACTTCCGGTCCGCGGGGGGGTCACTTCCGGTCCGCGGGGGGTCACTTCCGGTCCGCGGGGGGCACTTCCGGTTCGCGGGGGGCACTTCCGGTTCGCGGGGGGGCACCTCTGGGTCCCTGATGCTGGCCTCAGATGCTCCTCCCCCAGCAGCCGGCGCCATCTTGGCCACACTGCAAACAAGTATTTTTCCTGCTGCTGTCTGAACTTCTACTTCACCGCCATGCACCTGCCTCTCACCCGATGGCTCACTAGCCGCAGGAGCAGTCACTGGCGCTGCACTTACCAGGTCCTCCCGCTCTACTGCAGGCTGGGGGGTCCTGGAGACAGGCACACAGCGGGCTTCCACAGCAGCAGCAGCAGCAGCGTGACCATCCTGAGGGAGCCTGGGCATGCTGACCTGTAGACGCCGGGGGGGTACCTCCGGCGGCGCTTGGGCCCTGCGACCTCCTGGATCACTGGACTCCCCCGACCTGGCCAACCCCCCAGTCCCTTTCACGGACCGAGGGATTGACTCCCGGGAGCCCTCCCCAGGTTTTATGGCCATGCTGGGCCCTGCACCACCGGAACTCCCACCCCTACTACACCCAGGCTCTCCTGACTTCCCCGGCTGCTTGGGGGGTTGGGACTCTGATCGCCCGCTTTTCCTCCTCGCCGCCTGGGTTCCTTCCCGGCTTGCCTGCTGGAGGGTCTTCCTGAGCTCCTCTAAGAAGCTCACCTCCCCAGCCCCACGTTCAAAAAAACCCCCTAAATATTCCCAGATTTCTTTAACTTCCAGGTTTAGGGTGTTGATGGCCCCCCTAAACTCCGACCTCCTAGTACTGGTACACCTGTCCCTCTTGTCCCTCAGGCCTGCGAGAGATGTCATTTTTTCCACGCAGGCCTGGGATATCTTCACCAGCAGGGATTTGATCTTCTCCCGCCTCTTCCTAGCTTTAGCCTCCGTCTCACCTGGCTGGGGAGTGGTCCAATCTGTGAGTCCTTCTTGGGTCCCTAGGAAGAGACGGTCCTCCCTGCTGATGGTGGTGGTGGTCTGGCTGGAGGGCAGGTGCTGCTGGTTCCTCCGGAGGCCGGATGCTGGTCCTTCCCCTGGGCTGAGGGAGGCCATCCCTCTTCCTGGGGCTGGAGGCTGGTCTTGGTGGCTGGAAGCACTGGAACTCAGGAGCTCAGGAAAAAGGTCTTCACTCCTCTCCAGCAGGATGCAAACTGAAGGGAGTGGGAGGAGCTGGAACTACTGCCAGTGGGAGGAGCTGCACTGAGACCGAGGAGGGGTTTCGCCCCCGTTGTTCTCCGCCATTTCCGCCGGCCCCCCCCGGATGTAAAAGAGCTTGATTTGGGGTAGGGGGCCTGGCCGAACATGGCCGAGAGCATCGGTGGGTGTCCCCCCCCGGCGGAAGGCGGCGGCGAAGACCGGTGCGGGGCTGGAGCCCCCCCGGCAGAAAACGTCTGGAAGACCGAGGGGCTCCGCCCCCGTTGTTCTCTGCTTTTTTCGGCCGGCCCCCCCCGGATGTGAAAGAGCTTATTTTGGGGTGGGGGCCTGGCTGGACATGGCGGAGAGCATCGGTGGGTGTCCCCCCCCGGCAGAAGACGGCGAAGCCCGGGGCCCAATGGGCTGGTGGTGGGGGGTCCCGGCAGAAGACCCCCGGAGCTGACTAATAAATTATTTTTTTCTGTGTGGTTTATTTGTGTTTACACTTTTCCACCCGGTGAATGGGTAGGGGTACGATGTACCCCATACTCATTCACATAGGGTGGGTGGCCAGAATCTGGGGGCCCCCTTAATATAGGGGGCTCTCAGATTCTGATAAGCCCCCCGCCCGCATACCCCGACAACCAACGGCCAGGGTTGTCGGGAAGAGGCTCTTGTCCCTATCGACATGGGGACAAGAGTGCTTTGGGGTGGGGGGGCAGTGCCCCCCTCCCCCACAGCACACACTCCCCCATGTCGAGGGCATGTGGTCTGGTACGGCTCAGGAGGGGGGGGGGCGCTCGCTCGTCCCCACCCCCATTCCTGTCCGGCCAGACTGCGTGCCTGGGAGAAGGGTTTGGTCTGGATCTGAGGGGGAACCCCACGCCGTTTTTTGGCGTGGGTTTAACCCCTTATGTTCCAGATCAAATCTAAGAGCCTGTTGTGCACCTGAAGGGGGACCCCCACGCCGTTTTTTTTTTATAATTTGGGGTGGAGTTCCCCTTTATCCCGGTCCTGTCAGGGGGGGGGGGAATGCCTGCTCGTCTGTCCCTACAATGTATGAACAGCGATCTGTCATTTCCCCTACACAGTCCCACCCCCTTTACAGTTAGAACACACCCAGGTAACATATTCAACCCCTTCCGCGCCCCTAGTGTTAACCCCTTCCCTGCCAGTGTCATTTTTATAGTAAGCAATGCATTTCTATACCATTGCTCGCTACAAAAATGCCAAATCTCACAAAAATGTGTCCGCCACAATGTCGCAGTAGCCAGAAAAAAAAATGATAGCCACCATTACTAGTAAAACAAAAAATTATTCCAAAAAAACCCATAAGACCAACCCCTACTTAGAACTTTTGCCCAAACCAATCAAACGCTTATTGTGATTTTTTGCAACCAAAAATATGTCCAAGAATACTTATCGGCCTAAACTGAGGGCAAACATTTTTTGAATATATTTTGGGGGAGATTTATTATAGCAAACAGTAAAAAAGATGTTTTTTTATTTACCAAATTGGCGCTATATTTTTGGGTCAAGCAAAAATAAGAAAAAACGCAGAGGTGATCAAATACCACCAACAAAAAAAAATAAATAAAATTTTTTAGGGGGGGGGGGGGGGGGGATGAGGACGCCAAATTTGTTTGGGGGCCACGTCGCACAACCACGCAATTGTCAGTCAAAATGACGCAGTGTTGAAATGCAAAAACTGGCCCCGTCAGTGACCAGTAATATGCTCTGGGGCTCAAGTGGTTACAAATTAAGAATACACTAAAGTTAGCCCAATTTATGGCCATAATGTGAAAGATGATGTTACACCGAGTAAATAGATACCCAACATGTTACACTTTAATATTGCACACACTCATGGAATGGCGCCAAACTTCAGTACTTGAAAATACCCATAGGCAACGCTTTTTTATGTGTTTCAGGTTACCAGTTTAGATTTACAGAGGAGGTCTAGTGCTAAAAGTATTGCTCTCGCTCTAACGTACGCTATGATACCTCACATGTGGGGTTTGAACGGGGGTTCAATATGTGGGCGGGGCTTACACATTTAAGGCCCGCCCACATATGGAAACATTCTTCAAACCACACATGTGAGGTATCATAGCGTGCGTAACAGCAAGAGGAATATTTTTAGCACTAGACCTCATCTGTAAATCTAAACTGGTAACCGGAAACAATAAAAATGCTGCTTGTTCGCTTCTGACTGCGAGCTACTAGGGACAGGGGCGTTTAAATTATTACTATTTAGGTTTGTTACGTAAAAATTCTATAAGACCTCCCGTTCAGCTTGTAAAGCATCACTTCAGGGGGACCAAAAAAAAATTAAACACCTCTAATGCTTTCATCCGCCATTGCAGATTTGATTCTGGTACTGCATTTCGAGTGAACTGGGCATGCTCGAACAGTTAGAAAAAGAAGTTGGAAGTTTCATCCTGAAAATGACTTGCATCTTTCTGAGCATGCTCAGAAAGCTTTTTTTTGGCTTAGTAATTTAAGGACATCCTTAACAGGTGTAAGCAGTTACAAGTGCACACAAACTAGAGGCTGACATTTCTTCATGTGTTTCCAATTGGTTCATTAGCACACATGTTATAAAAAGCGTGGATACTGCACGTGTCAGCTGCCCCTCAGAGGGGGCAGATTTGCTGGCTGGAAGTAATGGCGGAGTGAAACAGAGATGTTTTGGAGCAAGTTTTGTATTTTTTGATGTTTTCTCTGCTACATAATTTTGCTAAATGTTTCTCAAGATGTTAATGACTAATGTTTTAATCCTGTGGGTCTATCCTGTTATTTCAAAAGCATGATTTATTTTCCAATGACTGTGAAATAAACGTTGGTCTTTTTTGTTTTTAGGTGTTTTTATATATTTTTGGTGTGTTTATTTGTAATTTTTTGTTTTGCTTTCCTTGTTTTGTGGACCAATAAAATTACTTTCAAATTTTGAAGTTTGTTTTGTGATATTTTTTTCCTGCTATGGATTTCAACCGCTGCAGCTGAACTAGTTTGGGCCTAAACCATCAAGTGTGATTTGTCTCTAAGCTCTTTCCTGGTGTGTATGCATGAAATGTTTAGTCACCAGAAAAGGAAGGACAAAGCGGTAAGTATTGTTTCCTAGAACTGATGTCCAGACTGACTTTTTAAAGCACATGTGCAAGATGTAGGAAAAGCTGCAAACAGGGCCTGTTGGAGGGGGGGAGGGGGGGGGGTGGTGTATTGGTGGACAGGCTTGAAGTGCTGATTTACAGCGCTGTGCTTGAAACTAGCACAAGACAATCCTATTCTAATTGTGGGTTGTTTGAGGGAAGCCAATTGAGTGTTAGAACCCCTGCTAGTGTTTTTAGGTTTGGCTTTGTGTCCCTTTTCCTAAAATTGGCTTCACTTCCTGTCACACAGCTGAACAGGAAGTGAGGTTAAAACCCTACCAATGGTCTTTTTCTTTGGGACACAGGTCAATCTAACTAGTGTCACCATTAAGCAAATTGCACTGCAGTGTACACCCCAAATGATTAGTTATTTTGGGGTTTAGTAAAGGCAAAGCCGCTCTGCAGTAGAAGCGTAGGCAATGAAAATCAGAAGGGAAGCACTGATGGTTTTTACTTCCAATCCCGCCAAGTTTTGAGTTTTCTTCCTTGCTTGTCCACTTGTAGTGCAAAGTGGATTTGCCTTTAGTAAATGGACCCCAAAGTCCAAGATTCCTACTAATTTGGGGTGTACACAGCAAAATGCCATTTCCAAAATGGGAAACTATTTATATTGATCTGTGTGTCCCCAACAAAACATTACTCAGGTGTTTCCCTCACTTCCTGTTTGGCTGTGTGGCAGGAAGTGAATGAATTAAGTAGAAAGTGACAACATTTGTGAGGTGTCTTTACCCTATCAGGGGTGCAGGCATCCCCAAAACAAACAAGAAAATAGTTGATTTAACATTGGGTGGTGTTTGTGGGGGTCCCTAACACACATTCATACATATTAGCAACGCTGGATCCTGGCCTATTGGCATGGTTATATTTTCTTAAGCCTCTCAATAAAATGATCTGAAATTTGGGGTTAAACTGGAACAATAATCATCACTTTTATTTTTTGGATTTCTTTCATTTTGGATAGAGTTGGGGGGGGGGGGGGGTTAGAAGCTCTGTCAGTTTATTTTGTATTATCCCTGTCCGTTTGGGGAGATTGGCCTTCACTTCCTGCCCCATAGCCAAACAGGAAGTGATCGAAAAACTAGGCAAATTAAGGGTCTCCTGTGCCCCCCCCCCCCCCCCCCACAGAACTTGTGTGTGTCCCCTGAAAATTCCTGGGTGGGTCATAAAAAAACAGGGTGTGGCCTTGACAGGAAGGGTGGGTCATTTTTCTATTAGGGGGGTGCCAAAATTTGGTCAGGCCTAGGGAAGCACAAAACCTAAATATCCTACTGCATATTAGGGCTTATTTAGACAGGATCCAATTTACAGCATGTTTTTAGATTGTGGGAGGAAACCCGCACAGGGAGAACATGCAAACTCCAGGCAGATAGTGTCACGGGCGGGATTCGAACCAGCAACCCTTTTGCTGCTAGGTGAACATGCTACACACTACACTACTGTGCTGAACGAACATGATCGCAGCTGAAAGCATGAGATGTTTTTTTTTTTACCAATTCCATGCTTTCCAGCCTGGAGGACAGATGTGGGGTCTAATTGACCCCGCCTTTCTCTATAAAGAGGACCTGTCACACACTAGTCCTATTACAAGGGATGTTTACATTCCTTGTAATAGGAAGAAAAGTGAAAAATAATACAAAAAAAGGGACAAACAAGTGCAAAAATGAAAATATTAAGTTAAAAAATAAAATAAAAAGGAATTTAAATGCTCCTGTCCCTAGTAGCTCGCACTCAGAAGCGAACACGCATGCAAGTCCCACCCACATATGTAAACATCCTTCAAACCCCACATGTGAGGTATCATAGCGTGCGTTAGAGCGAGAGCAATAATTTTAGCACTAGACCTCCTCTGTAACTCAAAAGTGGTAACCTGAGAAAAAAAGTCAAGCGTTGCCTATGGAGATTTTTAATAACGAAGTTTAGCGCCATTCCATGAGTGTGCGCAATATGAAAGCGTGACAAGTTAGGTATCTATTTACTCGGTGTAACATCATCTTTTACCTTATCCCTAAAAATTGGGCTAGCTTTACTGCTTTCTTATTTTGTCATTCATGAAACAGTTTTTTTTTTGAAAGCCAAAAAAAAAAAAAAACGTTTGCAAATTTTTGGCACAAATACTGTTGGAAATGTGTCCGAAAAAATGGCCGCCACTTTATTCCCTAGGGTGTTTGTTAATAAAATATATATAATGTTTGGGGGTCCTGAGTAAGTTTCAAGGAAGAAAATATAATTGTTACATGAAGGAGAGAAGTGCCAGAATAGGCGCGGTATGGAAGTGGTTAAAGTGCAACAATAAAAGTGAAAAATTCCTTGAAATTTCGTACCATGGGGGGGGGGGGGCAATTAGGGCCGCCATCAGGAATTATGGGGCCCCTTACACAGCTTCAGGCATGGGCCCCCTGGAGCAGAGAATAGGGGGGGGGGGTGCCGCCTGATATTAAGAAGGGGGGGGGGGCTGCCGCAATTTGATAAGCGGGGGGTTCCTTTACTAAAAAATACATATAGAAAAATATATATTAAAAAGGGTGGTAGCCATCCGGGGGCCCTGGGGACCACTGGGCCCTTTAATAAAAATAAACTTCTGGGCTCTTTAATGAAAAATAAATTACAATATCTATATATATATATCTATATATAAAATAATAAAAAAGGGGGTTGCCTTGGGAGCTCTGGGCCCTTTAATAAAAAATAACTACCAAAAATCTAAAAAAAAAAAATAACATTGGGTGGGAGCTGCGGTGGCTCAACGTGAATGGCACTGCGCTGACAAGCCGTTCACCTCTGCAGCCAAGGGTTCGGATCCCGGTCTCGGCTACATGTGAATTGAGTTTGGTGGTGTCAGCCCGGCTCCCGGATGGGTGTGCTATGCAAGGTACGCCTGTGCTTAGTATGCCCACCCCCCCCCCAAAAAAAACACCACACTTGCACGCACTTTGGCCATGAGGTCTCCTAAAATAAAGGGAGGCGAAGGACCTACAGGGCTGGCTGGGTGGGCTACACTCCCTCATAGGGGGAGTCCCTCTGTCCCATCGGGCTCCCAAGTGTAGCAGGTGGGGTGAGGCCCCCCTCACACCCACCATTGCCACCGGGGGCATGGAGAAGGATGGCGATTGCAAGTCCAGCTCCTCTCTCTCGACTTCACGCACAAAATACACTTTAAAAAAGAAATTAAAGTAAAAAAGAACAAACCTGGGGAAAATGTTTATAACATTTTTAGAAGCAAAAAGGTTGTCATCTGGGGCCCTCTGGGAGCTTTCATAATTATATTATATATATATATGTTAAAAAAAATAACCAACTAATATATATTTTTTTTTTTTTGTTTTTTTTTTAAAGGTGGGGGGTTGTCATCTGGAGCCCTGGGGATCTCCGGGCCACTGGGGACCTCCAGACCCCTAAAACAAAACATTGGCCCTTTAATAACAAAAAATATGGGGGGTTGCCACCCGGGCCCCTGGGGACCTCCAGACTGCTAAAAAATATTAAATTCTAAAAATTGGCCCTTTAATAAAAAATCCTACAAAAAGCAACTACCAAATATATATACAAAAAAAAAAAGAGGGGGGTTACCATCTGGGGCGCTGGGGGGCCTCCAGGCATCTGGGCACCTCCGGACCCCCGGGCCCCTTACAGGTGTACAGGGCCGCCATCAGGAATTTTGGGGCCCCTTACACAGCTTCAGGCATGGGCCCCCTGGAGCAGAGAACCGGGGGGGGGTGCTGCCGCATGAAATTGAGAAGCGGGGGGGGGTGGTGCCGCAAATTGAGGAGCGGGGGGGCCCTTTACAAAAATTTTGACAGAAATAAGAAATAAAGAAAAATATATATAAAAAAGGGGGGTAGCCATCCGGGGCCCTGGGGACCTCTGTGCTCTTTATAAAATAAAAATAAAAAAGAGAGAAAATACATATATATATATTTTTTAAATATAACATTTTTCGAAAAAAATTAAAAAAACAAGGGGGTTGCCTTCCAGGGCCCTGGGGACCTCTGGGCCCTTTCATAAAAAAAAAAAAAACAAATATATTAAAAAAATATATATATTTTTTTAAATATATATATTTTATTTAAAAAAAAGGGCTTGCCATCTGGGGCCCTTAGTGGCCTCCGGGCCCCTGGGGACCTTCGGAGCCCTTAAAAAAATAAAACTAAAAAAAAAGTTTTTTTTTGTTTTAGGGTGGTTCCCATCCGGGCCCCTGGGGGCCCCTGGGGACCCCCGGGCGGTGTAATCCCTGTACCCCCCTAATGGCGGCCCTGCAGGTGTACTGCCTGTACCCCCCTGATGGCGGCCCTGGGTGTAATGTCAGCATGTGAAAAATGACATTCTGAAGGAAAAAAGCCATTAAAAACTGACTCGCGGCAATAATGAATTGTCAGCTCCCGGCAATTGCAGGAGAATTCATTCATTAAAAACACCAATAAAAAAGCGTGGGGGTCCCCCCAAATTCAATAACCAGACCCTTTAGGTCTGGTATGGATATTAAGGGGAACCCCGCTATCAATTTAAAAAAAAAATGACGTGGGGTTCCCCCCAAATATCCATAACCAGACCCTTCGGGTCTGGTGTGGAATTTAAGGGGAACTCCACCCCAAATTTTTAAAAAAATGGCGTGGAGTCCCCCCTAAAATCCACACCAGACCCCTTATCCGAGCACGTTGACCTGGCCGGCCGCAGAAAAGAGGGGGGGACAGAGCGCGGCCCCCCCCCTCTCCTGAACCGCACCAGGCCACATGCCCTCAACATTGGGAGGGTGTTTTGGGGTGCCCCCCAAAACACCTTGTCCCCATGTTGATGAGGACAAGGGTCTCTTCCCCACAACCCTTGCCCGGTGGTTGTGGGGGTCTGCGGGCAGGAGGCTTATCGAAATCTGGAAGACCCCTTTAACAAACGGGCCCCCCAGATCCCGGCCCCCCCCCTGTGTGAAATGGTAATGGGGTACCTTGTACCTCTACCATTTCACGAGAAAAAAAAAGTGTCAGTGTAAAAAAAGACAAGAGCCGGTTTTTGACAAGTCCTTTATTATCTTCTTTCTTCTTTCCTTCGGGTTTCTTCTTCCTCCATCTTCTTCTTCCTCTGCTTCTGTCTTGGGTCTTCTATTCCCGCATCTTGCCCGGCGTGTTCTTCCATCTTCTTCCGCTGTCCTTCTCGTCCGCATCTTCTTCTCCTTCTTCTTCTTCGCCGGAGGCGCCGCTTCCAATTGAAATCCCCGCTGTCTGCCGGACCACGCCCCCCCCTCCTCTGACGCCACGGGCAAGCTCTTAGGAGTGTGCTGCAAGTGCGTCAGAGGGGGGCGTGGTCACAAGTGAGAGGGCGGGCAATTCAATTTGAAGCTTGTGCGCGGCTTTTTCTTTGCCAGAGTCGCCGCTTCCAATTGAATTGCCCGCTTTCTGGAACATGTGACCACGCCCCCCTCTGACGCACAGGCACCACACGGGGACTTTCCTAAGAGCTTGCCCGTGGCGTCAGAGGGGGGGCGTGGTCCGGCAGACAGCGGGGATTTCAATTGGAAGCGGCCGCTCCGGCGAAGAAGAAGAAGGAGAAGAAGATGCGGACGAGAAGGACAGCGGAAGAAGATGGAAGAACACGCCGGGCAAGATGCGGGAATAGAAGACCCAAGACAGAAGCAGAGGAAGAAGAAGGAGGAGGAAGAAGAAACCCGAAGGAAAGAAGAAAGAAGATAATAAAGGACTTGTCAAAAACCGGCTCTTGTCTTTTTTTACACTGACACTTTTTTTTTCTCGTGAAATGGTAGAGGTACAAGGTACCCCATTACCATTTCACACAGGGGGGGGGCCGGGATCTGGGGGGCCCCTTTGTTAAAGGGGTCTTCCAGATTTCGATAAGCCTCCGCCCGCAGACCCCCACAACCACCGGGCAAGGGTTGTGGGGAAGAGACCCTTGTCCTCATCAACATGGGGACAAGGTGTTTTGGGGGGCACCCCAAAACACCCTCCCAATGTTGAGGGCATGTGGCCTGGTGCGGTTCAGGAGAGGGGGGGGGGCCGCGCTCTGTCCCCCCCTCTTTTCTGCGGCCGGCCAGGTCAACGTGCTCGGATAAGGGGTCTGGTGTGGATTTTAGGGGGGACTCCACGCCATTTTTTTTTTAATTTGGAGTGGAGTTCTCCTTAAATTCCACACCAGACCCGAAGGGTCTGGTTATGGATATTTGGGGGGAACCCCACGTCATTTTTTTTTAAAATTGACGGCGGGGTTCCCCTTAATATCCATACCAGACCTAAAGGGTCTGGTTATTGAATTTGGGGGGACCCCCACGCTTTATTTTTTCGTTTTTTTAATGAATGAATTCTCCTGCAATTGCCGGGAGCCGACAATTCATTATAGCCGCGAGTCAGTTTTAAATGGCTTTTTTTTTTTTTTTTTTTTTTTTTTTCAGAATGTCATTTTGTGCAAAGACATATTTCTAACCACATGAAAAGTGCGCTTTATTCACCTGCTGACATCCCCCTCCCCCCCCCATGGTACGAATTTTAAAATAATTATTCAAAAGACGTGGGGGTCCCCCCAAATTCCATTACAGGCCCTTCAGGTCTGATATGGATATTAAGGGGAACCCCGCCGTCAATTAAAAAAAAAAATGACGTGGGGTTCCCCCCAAATATCCATAACCAGACCCTTCGGGTCTGGTGTGGAATTTAAGGAGAACTCCACTCCAAATTTAAAAAAAAATGGCGTGGAGTCCCCCCTAAAATCCACACCAGACCCCTTATCCGAGCACGTTGACCTGGCCGGCCGCAGAAAAGAGGGGGGGACAGAGCGCGGCCCCCCCCCTCTCCTGAACCGCACGAGGCCACATGCCCTCAACATTGGGAGGGTGTTTTGGGGTGCCCCCCAAAACACCTTGTCCCCATGTTGATGAGGACAAGGGTCTCTTCCCCACAACCCTTGCCCGGTGGTTGTGGGGGTCTGCGGGCAGGAGGCTTATCAAAATCTAGAAGACCCCTTTAACAAAGGGGCCCCCCAGATCCCGCCCCCCCCCCTGTGTGAAATGGTAATGGGGTACCTTGTACCTCTACCATTTCACGAGTAAAAAAAATGTAAAGGGTTAAAAACGACAAGAGCCGGTTTTTGACAAGTCCTTTATTATCTTCTTTCTTCTTTCCTTCGGGTTTCTTCTTCCTCCTCCTTCTTCTTCCTCTGCTTCTGTCTTGGGTCTTCTATTCCCGCATCTTGCCCGGCGTGTTCTTCCATCTTCTTCCGCTGTCCTTCTCGTCCGCATCTTCTTCTCCTTCTTCTTCTTTGCCGGAGCGGCCGCTTCCAATTGAAATCCCTGCTGTCTGCCGGACCACGCCCCCCCCTCTGACGCCACGGGCAAGCTCTTAGGAAAGTCCCCGTGTGGTGCCTGTGCGTCAGAGGGGGGCGTGGTCACATGTTCCAGAAAGCGGGCAATTCAATTGGAAGCGGCGACTCTGGCAAAGAAAAAGCCGCGCACGAGCTTCAAATTGAATTGCCCGCCCTCTCACTTGTGACCACGCCCCCCTCTGACGCACTTGCAGCACACTCCTAAGAGCTTGCCCGTGGCGTCAGAGGGGGGGGCGTGGTCCGGCAGACAGCGGGGATTTCAATTGGAAGCGGCGCCTCCGGCGAAAACCAAGAAGGAGAAGATGCGGACGAGAAGAACAGCGGGAGGAACAGAAGATGGAAGAACACGCCGGGCAAGATGCGGGCATAGAAGACCCAAGACAGAAGCAGAGGAAGAAGAAGGAGGAGGAAGAAGCCCGAAGAAAAGAAGAAAGAAGATAATAAAGGACTTGTCCAAAACCGGCTCTTGTCGTTTTTAACCCTTTACATTTTTTTTACTCGTGAAATGGTAGAGGTACAAGGTACCCCATTACCATTTCACACAGGGGGGGGGGCCGGGATCTGGGGGGCCCCTTTGTTAAAGGGGTCTTCCAGATTTTGATAAGCCTCCTGCCCGCAGACCCCCACAACCACCGGGCAAGGGTTGTGGGGAAGAGACCCTTGTCCTCATCAACATGGGGACAAGGTGTTTTGGGGGGCACCCCAAAACACCCTCCCAATGTTGAGGGCATGTGGCCTGGTGCGGTTCAGGAGAGGGGGGGGGCCGCGCTCTGTCCCCCCCTCTTTTCTGCGGCCGGCCAGGTCAACGTGCTCGGATAAGGGGTCTGGTGTGGATTTTAGGGGGGACTCCACGCCATTTTTTTTTTAATTTGGAGTGGAGTTCCCCTTAAATTCCACACCAGACCCGAAGGGTCTGGTTATGGATATTTGGGGGGAACCCCACGTCATTTTTTTTTAAATTGACGGCGGGGTTCCCCTTAATATCCATACCAGACCTAAAGGGTCTGGTTATTGAATTTGGGGGGACCCCCACGCTTTTTTTTTTCCTTTTTTTAATGAATGAATTCTCCTGCAATTGCCGGGAGCCGACAATTCATTATTGCCGCGAGTCAGTTTTAAATGGCTTTTTTACTTTGAAAAATGACATTTTGTGCAGAGACAGTTCTAACCACGGGAAACATGCGCTTTTTCACATGCTGACATTAGAGACCCCCATGGTACGAAATTTAAAGGAAAATTACACTTTTATTATTGCACTTTTAGCATTATTAAAATCACTGCTCCCGAAAAACCGGCCGTTTTAAAAAATAAAAAAAGCATTGGTACATGTCCCCTGGGGCAGGACTGAGGTTCCCAAACACTTTTTAGGACAAAACTTGCAGATTAGCCTTTAAAATTCACTATTAAGATTTCCCCCCATAGACTTATACAGGGAGTTCGGCGGCGGCTTTACTTATCAATCACATCGCGCTGCTGCTGCCGCCGGTTCATGCGCCTAATTAGGGATTCATCCAGCGCACTAATTAAGGCATGTACCGGCGCAGCGCAGATTCATTAGTAAATCAGCCCCTTGGTGTACTCATTATAGATGTCTTCTCCTAGCTGGAACCGGAAGGGGCTCCATGAGAGGAGATGACATTGCTTCTTCTGCGTTTGTTTGCATTACACAGGCAAAGGAGGCATTTCATTCGCCAGAACCTGGGCCTGTAGATCGATCGGTTCTGTAGCAAATCCGATTGCCGCGGCTCCTACCCGCAGGTGCAGGCGACGTACACCTACGGTATAACTGCGGCGGCTGATTGGCAACTGGTTAACTATTATTTTCTTTGACCTTTTTTCTATTACATGCTTAGGGATAAGCCGAACACCCCTGGGTTCGGTTTGTACCAGAACCTGCGAACACACCAAAAGTTTGTGTGAACTTTAGAACCCCATTAAAGTCTATGGGACTCGAACATTTGAAATCTAAAGTTCTAATTGTAAAGGCTAATATGCAAGTTATTGTCCTAAAAAGTGTTTGGGGACCTGGGTCCTGCCCCTGGGGACATGTATCAATGCAAAAAAAGTTTTAAAAACGGAAGTTTTTTCGGGAGCAGTGATTTTAAAAATGCTTAAAGTGAAACAATAAAGTAAAAATATTCCTAGTTTCCCGTACTTAGAACTGTCCCTGCACAAAATGTAATTTCTGAAGAAAAAAAATTCATTTAAAATCACTCGTAAATATAATGAATTGTCGGCTCCCGGCAATACAGAGAAAAGTCATTCATAAAAAAAAAATGCGTGGGGGTCCCCCCAAATTCAGTTACCAGGCCCTTCAGGTCTGGTATGGATTTTAAGGGGAACCCCGCATCAAATAACAAAAAAAATGATGTGTGGTTTCCCCCAAACATCCATTCCAGACCCTTCAGGTCTGATATGGATTGTAAGGGGAACTCCACCCCAAATTAAAAAAGAAATGCTGTGGATTTCCCCCCAAAAATCCACACCAGACCCTAATTGACCCCCATGCATTTTTAATTTTTATTTTTTATGAATGGCTTTTCTCTGTATTGCCGGGAGCCGACAATTCATTAACTGGCGGGTACGATCGCCGCCGGGCACCCGCGATTGCTCGTTACAGAGCAGGGAACGGGAGCTGTATGTGTAAACACACAGCTCTCGTTCCTGTCAGTGGGGGAAACGATGATCTTCTGTTACTACAATGTATGAACAGAAGATCAGTGATTTCCCCTAGTGAGGCCACCCCCCCTACAGTTAGAACACACCCAGGAACATACTTAACCCCTTCCCTGCCCCCTAGTGTTAACCCCTTCACTGCCAATGGCATTTTTATAGTAATACAATGCATTTTTATAGCATTGATCGCTATAAAAATGCCAATGGTCCCAAAAATGTGTCAAAAGTGTCCGATGTGTCCGCCATAAAATCGCAGTACCGAAAAAAAACGCTGATAGCCGCCATTACTAGTAAAGAAATTATAATAAAAAAAAATGCCATAAAACTACCCCCTTTTTTGTAAACGCTATAAATTTTGCACAAACCAATCAATAAACGCTAATTGCGATTTTTTTTAACGAATATGTAGAAGATTACGTATCGGCCTAAACTGAGGAAAAAAAATTTTTTTTTATATCTTTTTTAGGGATATTTATTATAGCAAAATGTAAAAAATATTGCATTTTTTTCAAAATAGTCGCTCTATTTTTGTTTATAGCGCAAAAAATAAAAACCGCAGAGATGATCAAATACAACCAAAAGAAAGCTCTATTTGTGGGAAAAAAAGGACGCAAATTTTGTTTGGGAGCCACGTCGCACGACCGCGCAATTGTCCGTTAAAGCGACGCAGTGCCGAATCACAAAAAGTGCTCTGGTCTTTGGACAGCAATATGGTCCGGGGCTAAAGTGGTTAAAGCCGCTAGTGATTTTAAATTACTTTTTATCCTTCAGAAATTACACTTTGTGCAGGGACAGTTCTAAGCATGGGAAACAAGTGCTACTTTACAGGCATACTATACACCCCCCCAGGTAAAAAATTTAAAGGAATATTCCAATTTTATTGTTTCACTTTAAGCATTATTAAAATCACTGCTCCCGAAAAAACTGCAGTTTTTAAAACTTTTTTTGCAATGTTACATGTCCCCTGGGGCAGGACACGTTTTAGGACAATAACTTGCATATTAGCCTTTAAAATTAGCACTTTAGATTTCAAACGTTCGAGTCCCATAGACTTTAACAGGGTTCTAAAGTTCACAAGAACTTGCCACGAACACCCCAAATTGTTCGCTGTTCGGCGAACAGGCAATGTTCGAGTCGAACATGAGTTCTACTTGAACTTGAAGCTCATCCCTATACATGCTCCAGATGCAGTGCCATTTGTTACCAATCTATTACTTGAGGAACCTCCTAATCCTGATGGAGCTTTCACCTATATAAAAGGCTTAACTACAGAGCACAAGCTTGAAAACAATTGCATATATGCCCTTGCATACAGTAGACACTCGCTGCTATCAAAAGACTTAACTAGCAAGAAGATGAAAGAGTTAATAAAAAAAAATGGGCAGCACAGTGACTTAGTGGTCGGAACTTGGTTCAGGTACTTCAGTTTCTTCCAAAGCTCCGAACACATGCTGGTAGGTTAATTAAGAAGGTTAATTGGCCCTAATGTGAGTGTGTGTTTGCACATTTGAGGTAGAATGATGTGACTAGACAGTATTAAAGTAATGCGTAATATGTCAGTGTTATATAAATGCTTGTATTCATTGAAGCTATATTAAACCCAAAAACAAAAACATAATATACTGCAATTTGTCAATCATTAGATGTTGTGGCTGCATTCATTTTAATGTTTTAGGCTTTTTTCCCTCCGTTTTCACCTGGTGATCAGGCCAGTAATGCCCTGTACACACGATCGGAATTTTCCAATGGGATAAAATCCCGTTCAAGCTGTTTTGCATAAACACTGTCAGACCAAAGTCCGACCATCCAAAATGCAGTGACGTAAAACACTACGACAAGCAGAGAAAAATTAAGTTCAATGCTTCCGAGCATGCGTCGACTTGATTCTGAGCATGCATGTTTTTTTCTCTGTTGGAGTTCCACACAGACGATCGAAATTTCCGATAGGATTTTTCTAAACTTCGACGGGAAAAAAATCCGATGGGGCACACACACGGTCGGAATGTGAGATGAAAAACAGCAGGATTGTCAGTTTTGTTATAGACAGTTTTGTTCCTTTTTGGGATAAAGTTTTACATAAATAAATAAAAAAGCTGATCACTCTAAATACCTCTGTCAGTGATAAATGGTTTGTCTCAACGCTCACACAACAGCTACATCTGCAGGAGAGCTTGTTCTTTTGAAAAACAGACTTACTGGCAAGATTACCAGATAAAAAAAGAAAGACAAAAAAAAACAACTAAAGCAGCTATCATATCTAAGAAATGCTAAGCTGTGATATAATGTCTGATTTGGGGTTTAATACAGCTTTAAATCCCAGAACAGTAAAAATGATCACTTGAAGTGGGTCTGCGTCAGCATTGCTAGGGTTGCTAGCTTGTTTATGTCTATGGTAAATAGAAAAGAGGATCTTCTTACCTGCTACTCTGCTTCTCCATGCCGATAGCACATTCTCTTCTCCCCATTGCCCTAGCGGTCTAAGGTTCTAATGTCACCAAGATCAATGCAGAATCCATAGCCCTGCATTGCATGTGCTGATGAAGAGAGATGGTCCACTACTGGAGCATTGGAAGTCAGTGGCGGCTGGTGCTTAACATTTTTTAAGGGGGCGAAAACAAACTGAAAAATTCTGGAAACAATTGCAGCCACTGTTCCATCAATTGTAGCCACTGTGCCACTAATTGCAGCCCGTGTGCCCATCAATTGCAGCCACTGTGCCATCAAACGCAGCCACTGTGCCACCAATTGCAGCCACTGTGCACATCAATTGCAGCCACTGTGCCCATCAAATGCTGCCCCTGTGCCCATCAAATGCTGCCATTGTGCCCATCAAATGCTGCCAGTGTGCCCATCAAATGCTATCATTGTGCCATTGACGGAGAGGCAGTTCAGTGTTAGGAAAGTGAATATTCATTTCATAACACAGCTGAGTGAACTGCGAGCACCAAGCAAGTCACCTTTTTTGGTGCCTATCAGATAGGGTCACCAGACATCCCTGCTTTTCGGGGATAGTCCCCGCATTGAGTACACTGTCCCTGGACCAAGTCTGTCCCCGGGTTTGAACAGGGGCTGGAGCAAATTTTTAAAGATTTTTAGTGCAGAATAATAAAAAAATAAATCTGAATTACACACCTCCGCTCCGCAGCTCCTACTAGCTTAGGGTGGTGTATTTTTTTTCCATTATCTGTGCCCCTTCTTATGATGATGTGCTGGTCGGAGTGGAGTAAATATTTCTTCAGTTTCGGGTGCATGTCCATTCAGCTCTGCTCGCATGTTCTTCTACCTTGGCTCAAGTCCCGGCCAGCCGCCTGCCTGCCTATCTACTTGCCTTCCCAGTCGGAGTGATCTTCCTCCACTCCCCACCCAGTTGTAACTGGGGCCCTGGAGAGAAACACTTAAGAGGCTGTGAGGTGGGTGGTGGTGACAACGGCCAGAGAGACGCTGATTGCCGCCATTACTAGTAAAAAAAAAAATATGTCCCTGGATTTCATTTTAAAAATCTGGTCACCTTACTATTAGAGCCTATGACTCTAATCAGGTGCTTCAAAAACACCCCCACTGCTGTAATTCAGGTGCCTGGTGCCCGAAAAGGGGCTGGACACCTGAATGGGGGGTGGCAGCAGCGGCCATGGATAGATTCATGCAATGCGTATAGTGCGCAGAGGGGGTGGCTGGCGAGAGGGGGTGGCACCCGTGCCCCCTTAATGCACGTGTCGACACTGTTGGGAGTGCTTTCTGCAAGAGAAGCAGAGGATCAGGTAAGTAAAATTGCTTTTAATCTCCCATAGACTAAATGAGCAGTACATTTCCCAGAGTTGGCCTTTGAATTAGAAAAATCATGCCAGAAACTGTAAGGCCGCGTACACACGGCAGAGAACCTCGACGGGCAGAACACATCGTTCCGCCCGTCGAGGTTCTCTGCCGGCCCTCGAAATCGGCGACCCGCCCGTCGGGAATGGCAACCAGCCATTCATCCAGGCGGGCCGTCGAGCAAATAGAGAGCGTGCTCTCTATTTCTGCTCGACGGGATTCCCGACGGAATGCTCGCCGAGAGCGTACACACGGCCGAGGTCCTCGCTGGAATGCGGCCTAAAGCATGGATAGGCAACTTTGCTGCTAGAGAATACTGCTATGTTACAAAAGAGTGCTGCATTTTAATAACCACAAACTGCTACTATGACACCAGATACAGCTTCTATGTTACCAAAGAGATTGCCTTGTATTAGAGAGTATGCCATGTTCCTAAAGAAAATACCAGAATTCAAATTATTCTTTAGACAAGAATTGGTGACCTGTCTAATAAGACCAGAGTGATTCCCATTAATTTCCAAACTGTGACCATGCAGAGATTAACAGCTCAATAAGGAATTTGTACTATGGAAGTTTCAGTATAAAAATTCCCAAGTATGTAATCCTTATGTCGTAAAAAAAATACCATACCTCTGTACATCACAAGACAAATGTAAAAAGTCGAGGCAATGAAGTTAAAAGTACTTACACTATTTAACGTTCCCCCTCACAGAAGTCCAGCAATGCATTTATTTCGTCAGTATACAAATCAGGCAATGCATCATATGGCTTCTAGTGCAGTTTTTAAAAGAGTGTGATGAAAATTAGATAAACAGTGTGCATGGTTTCCGAGAAGCAACGCATTAATTTACAGGTCTGGATTTAAAATTAAGCTAGTTTATGTCATTTGCTTTTTACATTTAATTATGTTGGTTATTATTTCCAACCACAGTACAACTTCTAGTTAGTCTATATAAAACAGCTTGTTAATATCGGTCCCAAATATTTAGACATTTCTCAGGAAGTAGATATTAAAAAGGTTATTTTGCAATATGGGATTTCTGGGGTTCAAGGAAAACATGTAGTGAGAGAAATATGTTGCTGCCATTGTTGACCTTGCCTGTCTTTCATTATGATCTGAAAGCCACAATACTATGAGTCGTTGACCTGGCAAGTATACACATCAGGTGCCCTGAATTCTCTCTTATTTCTCTTGGTGCATGCTTGACTCAAAGTTCCTTTTTTTTTGTTTTGTTGGTTTGTCTTTTGTTATAAATATTATTATTATTATTATTATTATTATATGTTTTTAGGTCTAGAACTAAAATGTGTTTATGACAGTGCCCTACTTTTCATGCTGTGGATATGTACCAGCTATTACACAAAATGTAGTTCCACCCTCAAGTGAAGGCTCCCAAATCCACAAAAACAGATGTTCTTACTTCAGCAACAGGTTGTAGCCTTTCCAGTGTGTCACCCTATGCTTAAGGTAGGCCATACCCAGTGGCGTAGCGTGGGTTGTCAGCGCCTGGGGCGAGGCAAGTAATCTGTGCCCCCCTGACCAATGGACTTACCTATTTTCAGCTAGCTCCAGTCTGGTCACATGATCCACTGTGTGAGACAGCGGTGGCTGTAGATAGGAGGAGAGCATGCTTGATAATGACTGGTAAAGCCTGGAGTGGTGAAATCATGCATATGTTCCTAAGTCCCACAAATCTGGCCTTTATGGAAGAGTGGCAAGAAGAAAGCCATTTCTTAAAGATATCCATAAAAAGTGTTGTTTAAAGTTTGCCACAAGCCACCTGGGAGACACACCAAACATGTGGAAGAAGGTGCTCTGGTCAGATGAAACCAAAATCGATTTTTTTGACAACAATGCAAAACGTTATGTTTGACGTAAAAGCAGCACAACTCCTCACCCTGAACACACCATCCCCACTGTCAAGCATGGTGGTGGCAGCATCATGGTTTTGGGCCTGCTTTTCTTCAGCAGGGACAGGGAAGGTGGTTAAAGTTGATGGGAAGATGGATGGAGCCAAATACAGGACCATTCTGGAAGAAAACCTGATGGAGTCTGCAAAAGACCTGAGACTGGGACAGAAATTTGTCTTACAACAAGACAATGATCCAAAACACAAAGCAAAATCTACAATGGAATGGTTCACAAATAAACATATCCAGGTGTTAGAATGGCCAAGTCAAAGTCCAGACCTGAATCCAATTGAGAATCTGTGGAAAGAACTGAAAACTGCTGTTCACAAGCGCTCTCTATCCAACCTCACAGGAGGAATGGGCAAAAATTTAAGTCTCTCGATGTGCAAAACTGATAGAGACATACCTCAAGCGACTTACAGCTGTAATCGTAGCAAAAGGTGGTGCTACAAAGTATTAACTTAAGGGGGCTGAATAATTTTGCACGCCCAATTTTTCAGTTTTTTATTTGTTAAAAAAAGCTTCAAATATCCATTAAATTCCGTTCCACTTCATGATTGTGTCCCACTTGTTGTTGATTCTTAACAAAAAATTACAGTTTTATATCTTTATGTTTGAGCCCTGGTTCACACTGGTGCGTTTTGACATGCGATTTGGCATGTCAAATCGCATGTCAAAACGGCGGATTTTGCCGCAAATTGCCGGCAATGGCAGTGTCCTAATCGGTGCGACGCTGCATCTGCGGCATTGCACCGATTTCAAAAAGTAGTCTCTGTACTACTTTTTGCGATTTCAGCCTGCGATTTACATTGACATCTGTGCAGAAACCTGCACAGATGTCTCTGAAATCGCGGCTGAAATCGGGACTGCCGGGCGGGAGTGAAATCGTGCGAGTTCAGCTGAACTCGCACTGCTTCACTCCCGCAGCCCAGTGTGAACCAGGGCTGAAGCCTGAAATGTGGCAAAAGGTTGCAAAGTTCAAGGGGCCCGAATACTTTCGCAAGGCACTGTATCATCAAAATTATGAAGGTAAGCTTGGCTGGTTACATCAGCTTGGCCTGAGGATATAAAACCCAAGTTTTTTCTTTTGTAATATTCTACCCATATTTACATTGTGCCATAAATCATGAGTACATGTGATCAAATTGCATATAATCATTTGTATCATTCCCTTCCTGAATTGAAGGTAAGAATTACAACCTATTGTCTAAGCTACATTCATTGGAGTTGCACATACTGTAGGCTTTGCAATAGAATTTTTACTTTGAAGTTAATTTTTTCCCTTAGCATAGCTAAGTGCAGCCTTTTCAACCAGGGCATCTTCAGGTTTCCAGAAACAAAAATAATAAAAAATCAGTTTTTGGGGGCTAAATTGTTTATAGCCCGCTGCTAACTCAGTATGGGTGCAGGGGTTATAAATTACATACTAAAAACTATATTAACAGACCATGGAAAGAGACCCAGAGAGACAAAGTTTAACCCTCCCCGTGTGGCTGAACAACAGCAAATACAGCAATCAATCTCTTAGGGAATATAAATGATGGATATACTTTTTTACAAAAATCTTAAATACAACTACAAATAACGACTCAAGGAGTCAGTATTTGTAGTTGTATTTAAGATTTTTGTAATAAAGTATATCTATTAATCCTATATTGCCTGATTGATTGATTGCTTTATTTTAGCTAATGTTAAGCCACACGGGAGGGTCAAACCTCTTTCTCTGTGGGTCTCTTCCCCTGATCTGTTAATATAACTTCAGGTTTCTTCGGGGTTGCCTTGGCAAAATGCCTAAATCTTGTCCAGAAATTGTATAAAAGCCAGCGGGTGGATCAAGTCTGCCTTTTAGTTACACAAAGCCACGGGTTTACATTGTGCACCATTACGACCTCTAGCCATCGAAGTCCTAACAACCAATGATTTCATCAGTTAATAAGAAGGATGTCGGGTGCCTACACAGCATCCTTACTTGCGCCTCCCCCGCCCCTCTCTGTCAGCACTGGGGTTACATTAAAATCGTAGAACAAACAAAACAAAATAAAGTTGCGCTGCTGAAAATGTAAAGAAAAAAGAAGCAGCCAGCACTAACAGTGAAACACCCTGTGAGTAAACAATGAAAGAAAAATAAGTGCAGCGATGGTGAGCATAAATTTGCATGAAGCAATATAGACCAGTCCCATTTAAATGGGTAACATTATAATGGTGTAGTCCAAAAACACAATAACAAGAAAATATATAAAGGGTGGTGAAACCCTATATGCAAACGGTGAAGTGTAAATTACAAAGCAAGTCCTTCAAGTCAAAGCAGGCAAGTCTTCATATGGAGCACTCCTATCCACCGCTCCTGTGTTACTGGAGAATCTGATGGTGTACGTGATCCACTCGGATGGGCATACAGGATAACCAAACAGATATATGGAAAAAGATGGGTACTCTTACCACAAATGTTGGACACATATGCCGGGAGCAATGTGTCAGATGCGCTAGTAAGAGCTCCTCGGATGGACGGCTCTATGGGGGGTGATGATTCAAAAGATTGTGGATCTTTCCCAGGAATCATAGGGTCCAAGATGGAGAGTGGTTCCAAGATTTCAGATGGAGCAACACTTGTATGTATCCAAAAAAAAGAGAAAAACTCCACATAGTGTAGTTTGTTTTAAGAAAGGTAAGCCTTTATTAGGCTGATAAATGGTAAAACAATAAAAGCAAATAAAAAATGAAAATGAAAATGCCAGTACTCTGGAAAAGATCTGGCACACGTGATCACATGTGTGTAAAAGCGCGTGGTAGTTGGGTATGAAAAAGCTATGTACCCAACATGTTTACATTAGCTGAGAGAAAGAAACTGTGGGAAAAGAGAAACTTTGAAACACTAGTCAGTACTAGTGTGCAAAGCTTTTGTGTGTTGGCTTTGGAAGAATAAATCACCTCTAACGTTGGGTGTCCTACATTTGTTCATTTTGCTGTGTTTTGTAAAAACTTTTTGTAAAATTCACCTTTAGAAATAACATACAAAGCTAAAAATAACATACAAAGATAAAAAAGCAGTACTTACTGGATCTAGATCTTCTTGATAGCGATCAGACACTTAAGGGCTCTTGAACATGGGAGCTTAACCACTTGGCACCTGGGCTATAGCTGAATGACGACTACAGCGTGGACCACAAATGCAGGGAGGACATCAACAGACGTCCTCCTCTTCACGCGCTCCCAGCGCACCCACATCAGTGCAGCCCATCAGTGCCCATCCGTGCAGCTTTATCAGCGTACATCAATGAAGGAGAAAAATTACCTGTTTGCAAAATTTTATAACAAAATATTTAAAAAAAACACTCAAGTGTGGCTTTATCAGTGTGTTTGGGGGCATTGTCCTGCTGAAAGGTGAACCTCCGACATAGCCTCAAATCACACACAGAGTGGTACAGGTTTTGCTCAAGATTATCCCTGTATTTAGCACCATCCATTTTTCTCTGACCAGTTTCCCAGTCCCAACTGCTGAAAAACATCTCACAGAATGATGTTGCCACCACCATGTTTCACTGTGGGGATGGTTTTCTTTGGGTGATGTGATATGTTGGGTTTGCGCCAGACATAGCGTTTTCTTTGATGGCCAAAAGCACCAGAGCACCTTCCTCCATACATTTTGGGAGTCTCCCACATGCCTTTTCGAAAACTCAAAACTCAAAACTCAAAACATTTGTTTTTTGCTGAAAGTAATGGCTTTCTTCTGACCACTCTGCCATAAAGCCCAACTCTATTAAGTGTACGGCTTATTGTCGTCCTATGTACAGATACTCCAGTCTCTGCTGTGGAACTCTGTAGTTCCACCAGGTTTACCTTAGGTCTCTGTGCTGCCTCTCTGATTAATGCCCTCCTTGATCGGTCCGTGAGTTTTGGTGTGCGTCAGTCTCTTGGCAGGTTTGCTGTTGTGCCATGTTCTTTCCATTTGGTTATGTTGGATTTGATGGTGCTCCGAGGGATCATCAAAGATTTGGATATTTTTTTATAACATAACCCTGACTTGTACTTCTCAACAACATTGTCCCTTACTTGTTTGGAGAGTTCCTTGGTCTTCATGGCAGTGTTTGGTAGGTGGTGCCTCTTGCTTAGGTGTTGCAGCCTCTGGGGCCTTTCAAAAAGGTGTGTATATGTAATGACAGATCATGTGACACTTAGCTTGCACAGTGGTGGACATAATTTCACTTATTATGTGACTTACTGTATGAAGGTAATTGGTCGCACCAGAGCTTTTTATGGGCTTCATAACAAAGGGGGCGAATACATATGCACATGCCAATTATCAGTTTTTTATTTATGAAAAATAGTTTTATGTATATATTTTTCTAATTGTACTTTACCAACTTAGACTATTGTGTTCTGATACATCACATACAGTATAATTCAGATAAAGACAACATTGAACTAAAGGCTGTAATATAACAAAATAGTTAAAAAGCCAAGGAGGGGTGAATACTTTTTCAAGGCACTGTAGACATTAATGGCTGTGTGTTGAGTTATTTTTAGTGGACAGAAAATTGACACTGTTATATAAGCTGTTCACTCACTACTTGTAGCAAAGCGTAATTTCTTTAGTGTTGTCACATGAAAAGACTTTTGTGAGATACTGTATATATTAATACTAATAATATATTCTATAACTGCTAGAAAGAAAAAAGTATGCCTAAGTATGCCTAATTTTGAGATTCTCAAGGTTCATGGTATTAGGGCTCTTTTACACGGGACGGATCCGTGATGATCCACCCCGTGAACCTCCGCTTGCTCAGCGAGGATCGCTCCATTGATCCCCGCTGAGTCGGCGGATGACAGGGCGGTCCCCGCACAGTCCCCGCACTGTCAGATCTCCGCTCTCCCCTATGGGGCGATCGGATGAACACGGACTGGCTGTCTGTGTTCACCCAATCCGATCTGCAGACTGATGGAAAAATAGAGTTTTCCTCCGTCTGCAGAATCGGAGGATTGCGGACCCGGATGAGATCGGGTGTCAGCAGATGTTCATGTTCATCCGCTGACACCCGCAATCTCATAGGGATCAATGTATATCCCTTTTTCATCCGTAAACGGATGGCTAAAAAAGCGGACATTTGTTCCGCATGTGTGAAAGGGGCCTTAAAGCGGAGTTCCAACCACAATTTTAAATGTATGTCCTTTTATCATGCGTTTTTATAATATAAATCCAGTCACTTACTATTTTACAATCCGCCGCCGCTCCGCATAGTTATTTAAAAAAGATAGTTTCTAAAACTATGTCCACACCGTTGTCATTTTGCTTGTGGGCATTGTGAAGCCTACAAGCACTAACTTCCTGTCTTGGATGGGGAGTGATAATTGGACAGCGCACTGCATCCTGGGAAATTATGACACGCATTTCCCAGGAGCATTAGAGGGAGATGATGTCAGAATCCTAGGTGATCTCAAAGGCAGATTTCGTGGGACTACATAGCAACAGGCATTTCCAGACATTTTTTTTCCTTCTTTAGGTCTAATGAGTAGGGTTGAGCGAACCCAAACTGTAAAGTTTGGGTTCATACCGAACTTTATTTTTTTTTGGACCCGAACCCGATTAAATTTGCTAAAAGTTCGGGTTCGGGTTCGAGTTCGGCAATGTAATGGCGCACTGCACGGCAGCCAATCGCCATTTGTTTTACTCGTGTGACCTAGAAGCCATCACAGCCATGCCTACTAATGTGTACGTGTGAGATACACACTTCACATACTGTTTTCTATTGTGCTATTCAAAAAAATATATATTTTGGGCAAATAATATTACAGGGAGAGGACGTGGTCGATCTGTGCCAGCTACATGCAAGTGAAACACCTTTCTCAGGTGCGAGTAGGCGACAGAGCCTGCAGCGGTATTTGGTCGGGCCTAATCCGGCTCTACAAATGTTGAGGCCAGGAGCTGACAGTGCTTCCAGTTCCTTCACATTGTCTCCCAACCAGTCTTGTGCTGAAAGATCGGAGTTGGCACCTGCAGCCGATGTCCATCAGTCTTTCACCTCACCCCCTTGCAGATCAACCAAGCAGTCTGAGCCCCATATCATGCAGCAGTCTCTTCTGCTTTTTGATGACTCTGTTAGCATGTTTTCCCAGGGCCATCCACCTAGCCTTGTCCCAGAAGTGGAAGAGATTGAGTGCACCGATGCCCAACCACTTATATTTCAAGATGAGTACATGGGGGGACCATCACAGCACGTCTCGGATGATGAAGAAACACAGTTGCCAACTGCTGCTGCTTTCGCAATTGTGCAGACCGACAAGGAGGGCAGTGGTGAAGACTGGGTGGAAGATGATGTGGTGGACGATGAGGTCCTCGACCCCACATGGAATCAACCTCATGCAGATGACCCATCTAGTTCGGAGGAAGAGGCGGTGGTCGCACAGAGCCACCAGCACAGCAGAAGAGGGAGCAGGGTGCCAATGCAGAGCGTCCTTCCCCTAGACAGTACGCCTGCTACTGCCCAACGCAGCAAGGGACCGAGCACACCAAAACCAGGTCCAAGGAGTTCCCTTGCATGGCAGTTCTTCAAACAATGTGCTGATGACAAGACACGAGTGTTTTGCACGCTGTGCAATCAGAGCCTGAGGCGAGGCATAAACGTCCTAAGCCTGAGCACAACCTACATGACCAGGCATCTAAGTGCAAAGCATAAGCTGCAGTGGAATAGACACCTCAAAAACCAAGACAGATCTCTCGCTCCTCCTGCTTTCTCTTCTGCTTCAGTCTCGGGCCTCTCGGCCTCCTTATCCACCTCTGTAGTGACAGTGCCACCTGCCACCCCACAATTAGAGGACCAGCAAACAACACTACCACCTGGGTCACCAAACATCTCCACAATGTCCCATGGAAGCGTTTAGCTCTCTATCTCCCAAACACTTGAGCGGAAGAGGAAGTACCCCCCTACCCACCCGCGATCCCTGGCCCTGAATGCCAGCATTTCCAAATTCCTGGCCTTTGAAATGCTGTCATTCTGTGTGGTGGAGACGCAGAGTTTTAAAAGCCTGATGGCATTGGCTGTTCCACAATACGTTGTGCCCAGCCGCCACTACTTTTCCAGGTGAGCCATCCCTTCCCTGCACAACCAAGTGGGGCACAAAATCAGGTGTGCACTGCGCAACGCCATCTGTGCCAAGGTCCACTAACTACGGATACCTGGACCAGTAAGCATGGTCAGGGACGTTATATCTCCCTAACAGCGCACTGGGTAAATGCAGTTTGGCGCATGTCCTTCCACCAACGAGGATTGCAGAGCACTTCAGTTTGCCTCCTGTTGCTAACTCCTCCTACTCCGCTTCCTCATCCTCTACTGCCTCCTCATCCGGTCAGCGTAACACATTCACCACCAACTTCAGCACAGCCATGGGTAAACGCCAGCAGTCAGTTTTAAAACGTTCCTGTTTGGGGGTAAAAACCCACACCGCGCAGTTGTTGTAGAGGGACATTGAACAACAGACCGATGAGTGGTTGGCATCAGTGAGCCTCAAGCCGGGTCTGGTGGTGTGCGATAACGGGCGAAATCTCGTAGCAGCTCTGGGCCTAGCCGGTTTGACGCACATCCCTTGCCTGGCGCATGTCCTGAATTTGGTGGTGCAGAGGTTCCTTAAAATTTACCCCGATATGCCACAGCTGCTGCAGAAAGTGCGGGCCGTCTTTTGGCGTTCTCACCCTGCTGCTGCTCGCCTGGCAGCACTGCAGCGTAACTTCGGCCTTCCAGCTCACCGCCTCATATGTGACGTGAAAACAGTAATATATAAATAATTGTATAAAAATCACCGCGCTACCCACATAAGCACATAAATGGCAGCCAACACCACAGGACTAGATCAATCCTGCAGGGTAAGAAACATGGAAAAACAAAAAGGTGTAGCGCTAAATAAGTGCAAAACAATAAAAGTTAAGCAACAAAAAAAAGTCATATGGTAATAACACCAATGAGTGCTCAAATAAAGTGAGAAACAGTAAAAAATTTGGAAAAAAAATGACAGAGTCCAAAAAATTGTGACTTGACGCGTTTCGATCACTAGATCGTCATCTGGGGTACTGAGATTTAGTGATCGAAACGCGTCGGGACCCGCTGACCCTACTGCTAATCTTTTTACTTGTCTGACTGTATATACTGAAATGTGAGTGTAATTCTTACTATTTGCTGCCGAATAAAGTTTATTTATACAGTTTTACACTATGGGCATCCCTTCTCTTTTTATTTCTCCCATACTCTGAGCCTCCCATCATCTTGGTATTATTATATACCTGTGGTTATTATTGGCTGTTATTGGTCATCCTCATCCGTTATATCATATACTACATCCGAGTGGATATCTACACCTTGTTTACCATCAGAGGAGCCTTGGAACCGAGACGCTGCCACCTATAAGCTTTATAGACCTGATAAGTATAAGCTTAATTAGGTCCATTCTGTTTGGTAATCCTCCTATTTACTATGGTGGTGGATCTACTATCAAAATTCACATACCTTCTTTTCCCTTGTCTGAACATTAAGTCATATTTTTGGATTCATCAAGTCACATTTATTTGGACTCTGTAATTTTATTTCACAATTTTTTATTGTTTCTCATAGACTTTATTTGAGCACTCGTTGGTGTTATTACCATATGACCTTTTTTTGTTGCTTAACTTTTATTGTTTTGAACTTATTTAGCGCTACACCTTTTTTTTTTTCATATGTGACGTGCCCACAAGGTGGAACTCCACCTTGCACATGCTGGCCAGACTGTGCGAGCAGCAGCAGGCGATAATGGAGCTTTAGCCGCAGAACGCACGCGTGAGTCGCTCTGCGGAACAGAACCACTTCACCACCAATAACTGGGCTTCCATGCGAGACGTGTGCGCCGTGTTGCACTGTTTCGAGTACTCCACCAACATGGCCAGTGCCGATGACGCCGTTCTCAGCTTGACTATCCCAGTTCTATGCTTCCTTGAAAAAACGATTCGGGCGATGATGGAAGAGGATGTGGCACAGGAGGAGGAGGAGGAATCAGGATCATTTCCAAGGCTTTCAGGGCAGTCATTCACAAGTGGTTCCGAGGGTGGGTTCCTGCACCAACAAACGGCAGGTCCACAATTGTCCAGCAAGGGCACAGTTCTGGAGGATGACGAGGAGGAGGATGATGAGGAGGAGATGGAGGAGGAGGAACCATGTTCACAGCAGGGTGGCACCCAGACCAGCTCATGGCCGTCACTGGTGCGTGGCTGGTGGGATACAGAGGACACAGACGATACACCTCCCACAGAGGACAGCTTTTCGTTGCCTCTGGGCAGCCTAGCACACATGAGCCATTACATGCTGCAGTGTCTCCGCAGCGACCGCCGTGTTTTGCAGATTTTAACAGGTGCTGAATCCCCGTTACAAGGACAATGTACCGCCCTTAATTCCCTCACTGGAGCATGATTGCAAGATGCGCGAGTACAAGGGCACGCTGGTAGGGCACAGTGGAAGCACAAGGCGAAGGCAGAGGAGGAGAAAGAGGTCGCCAACGCAGCAGGGGCACCACCAGCACCTCAGAAGGCAGGGTTAGCATGGCCGAAATGTGGAAAGGCCTTGTCAGCACGCCACAACAGACAGCACCACCAGCTGATATGGAACGTTTTAGCAAGAGGCAGCATTTCAGCAACATGGTGGAGCAGTATGTGTGCACACGCCTACACGTTCTGAATGACGGGTCTGCCCCCCTAAACTTCTGGGTCTCCAAATTGGGCACATGGCCTGAGCTTGCCCTTTATGCCTTGGAGGTGCCTGCCTGCCCTGCAGCCAATGTATTATCTGAAAGTGTATTTAGCACGGCAGGGGGCGTTATCACAGACAAGCGCAGCCGCCTGTCCAGAGCCAATGTGGACAAGCTCACGTTCATTAAAATGAACCAGGCATGGATCCCACAGGACTTGTCCGTACCGTGTGCAGCATTGACACATATACCGGCCTTACGCAGCCATTCTTGTATTTCTGATCTTTCTCACTCTTTTGGGGTGTACCCTAATTTAAAAAATATATAAATTAAAAACAAAAACCTGTGTTGGCTACCTCATCCTCCTCCACCGCCGCTTCCACCTACACCGCCACATCCACCGCCACCCCAACCTCCTACTCCATATGGACCTCGTCCTCCTAGGTCAAATTATTTTATTTTTTTTATGTTATTTTAAGTTATTTCCCTACCCACATTTATTTCCAGAGTATTTGCCATGCTCTTATGGACATTTTGCTGCCATTTGCAGCCCTTTCCCTTAGTCTTTTAGAGACATTTTAGTAGTCAAAAGTCCGGGTCCCCATTGACTTCAATGGGGTTCGTGTTCGGGGTCAAGTTCGGGTCAAGTTCGTGTCCTGAACCCGGAATTTTTTCCGAAGTTCGGCCGAACCCGCCGAACCCGCCGAACCCGAACATCCAGGTGTCCGCTCAACTCTACTAATGAGCACAATAATAAAAAAAAATTTTTAGGATGGAAACTCCACTTTAAGGGGGTTTTCATTTTTCACCTGATTCTTTCATCTGTTACTAAACCGTATACCAGCTCTGCTGAAGTATGCAATACTGTCCTCTTTTAATTACAAAAGTTTGAAATGAGATCCCAGAGGGAAAAGAAAGTGAGAATTGATGTTTCTTAGGTTACTATAACACCACAACCTCTGCAAATGGTCTTATTACTGCTTTTTGGCACAGTGTGAAACAGCAGTATGTTATTACTGGAGGGACTCAAGTGTCTGTCAATTGCTGACAAATAGATATTTTTCATCTGTGCAAGACATGTGTGCTTTCCTAGATATTGAAAAATTGAATTATTTCTTACTTTTATATAGTGTTGGACTGGCATCAGGTTCTTCAACTGGGCCCTTTGTAAAACAAGATAACTCTTTACCTACTAAAACATGTTTCATCTTGTGAGCACATCAATTAGTTTAGATGTTCCAACATGACTGTGCACCAGTGCACAAAGCAGCCAACATCAGTGCCTGACCTCACAAATGCGCTTCTGGAAGAATGGTTAAACCTTCCCATAGACACACTCCTAAACATTGTGGGCAGCCTTTCCAGAAGAGTTGAAGCTGTTATAGCTGCAAAAGGGTGGGCCAACTCAATTCTGAACCCTACGGACTAAGACTGGAATGCCACTAAATTTATGTGCATGTAAAGGCAGGCGTCCCAATACTTTTGGTAATTTAGTGTAAGTATGTATTATTATTTCTTAAAACAGAATCTGCCTCAATATCTGTTTATATATTTTCTCGTGGATCTTACCCCCCTAGAACAGTGGTTCTCAACCTGGGGGCCAGGACCCCCTCGGGGGTCAAATGATGATTTGCCAGGGGTCACCAAATCCTGGGCTGTTCCTGAAGCCCGCACCGCTTCCAGCTTTTATGCGGCTGCCCAGTAGGGCTGTCCCTGGAGCCTCTTCCCAGTGGCCCATTCAGTTCATGGCATGGATGGGGGGCAGAGACTAGAGGTCTGCTGACTGGTGAGGATTGTGAGGTGGGATGGGCTGGAGGAGATCCTATCTCCTGATTTCAGCATAGGTGTCACTGCTATGAGACACCACAAAGTCGGAGACACAGTGGGTAACACTACCTGTGATTATAGTTCCCATTAAAAGTCCCCACTCCAGTTCTCAGATCAGCAGATGACCTGGATTAAGAGCACCTAAGTTGGCTGTTCATAATTGCTTATGTTACAACATGTTCCTAGCTGCAGAATCTTTTATAATGTGATTTATCTAGATAAAATCCTTAGTGTTGGTTAAAGGGAAGAACAATGCTGTGTGATACTGAGGGACGGTGGGATTAATGCCCATTACTTAATGGTCAAAGATGAAAATGCCCCCATTACAAAAATATCAGTAGTTACTTATTGGAGACATGAGAAGAGAGACTCCACTGGTTCCACTCCAATAGTTCAGCTGAGTGACACATGTATATCCCCAACTGTAAACTAACAAAAGTTTATTTTTTGCAAAATCTTTATTTTCATTTTTTTACATCCATCTAACAAAGATTTAAAAGAACAAGCACAGAGGCTTCTAATTACAGGTTGGTTGCCATCTTTCCATTAATTCACTGGTATTGCTTTTAGCCCATGTTCACACCGGGCCGTTTTAACATGCAATTTGACATGTCAAATCACCGCCTATTGATGTCAATGGCATTGTCCAAATTGTTGTGACGCCGACTTTGCAGTGCCGCACCAATTGCCAAAAGTAGTTCCTGCACTACTTTTGGCCGCTTCGGGGGTGATTTGAATAGACATCTGCGCATGAACCTGCACAGTTGTCTGTCCAAATGCCCCCGAAGTCGGACTGAAATGCCAGTTCGAAATCATGATAGTTCAGCTGAACTCGCACAATTTCAAACTGGCCCTTAGTGTGAATGCGAGCTTAAAGGGGTTGTAAAGGAAAAAATGTTTTTTTCATAATAAGCATCCTTTACCTGCAGACATTCCTCTTTTCACTTCCTCATTGTTCGTTTTTGCTCAGAAGTTGCTCTTTTTCTTCTCTGTTCTGTTCACTTCCTGCTTGTCTGATTTTACTGACCACCGTGAAGGGAGGCTTTACTGCTGTTGTCAGTGACGTGCTCGCCCCCTCCTGGGAACTACATCTGTGCGGCAGGACACTCTCTACGTGTTAGAGACTTCAAGGAGGTGTGAATTACTCGGTGTGCCGCAATGGATACTGGGAAATGTAGTTCTTACATGAACGAGCGCCGCCAACCAGGAAGTGAATGAGAGAACAGAAACTAGAACGCCGGAGGTAATATAGATGAAGGAATTTAATAGGTTTTTAACAGAATCATTACACTATTCGGTCTACCTTGCAGACATTAATTTTAGGCAATTTTTTTTTTCCTTTACAACTACTTTAAGGTCAAGTATCCCAGATAGCAAGGATAACTTGCCACAAATTTGTGGCAGTGTTGAATTGTAAGTCTGATAACTTGCTGCCCATTTTCACTGGCAAGCTGTACACTTGCAGAGCACTTAAAGCACAAGTTTTAGTTGACACTTTCCCAATTTGTAGCAAATTTGCATGTCTATAGCAAGAACAAAGTTGCATTGGTGAGTCTACAGCAAGAGCTTTGCAAGTCTACAGCATGAAAATTCAGTCACAGTGACCCCTGTGGTGGGATGACTATTACACAACTGAACCAGAACTTGTAGGAGACTTGCAGAATGTTTGCAAAGAAAGTTGATCTGGAATCATGCAATGGGGACTTGCTGCAATTGTGCAACAAACTTGTTAAGGATGGCAAGTCTAGCAATAGCTTAGCAGGTCATTTTCAAACCAGCAGCACATTTTCTTACTATCTGGGAAAGCATATAAAAAAATGGTCCTCCCGAAGCCCCCACTTCACGTGGCATGTAAGGGGGCGAGGAGTGGATTAAGAGGAAGTTCCACTTTTGGGTGGAACTCCGCTTTAAAGCTTAATTGAACAAGTTGAAGTTAGAAGTGGATTGGCTACCATGCCCCATATGCTGCTCTCTCCAGTCAACTGCACTGTATTCCTGTGTGCTGTGCTCTGAATTGTAGCTGCAGTGAATTATAGCTAAAGCTAATTTAGGTGAATTTAACATCTTTGCAGTGTATACTGGACAATATTTGCAGGCCATTGATTTTGTTTGTCTAACTTGTTGACTAGGCTAGCACTTTAATACTCCCTTATGATAGACTATAGAATATGTTAAATGCTTTGAACATACTGTAGTTCCAATTAGTGCTATTCATCTGTAATTATATTTTTGTAACAAGGAGTGCTGTGTACTAGTTTAACCAACAGATGTCACTGCAGCAGCTGCTGAAGCATAGGACTAGTGATACAAATTAAATGTAAAAAAAATGTTTTGTATAGTAATGGTAGAAATAAAGAAATGCCTGTGTAATTACAAAGTTAGCCAGACATATTTAAAAAATCAGGTTCATTAAAAAATAGGATTAATAGCTATCTTCTTACTAAAACCTGTGTGATATCTTGGACATCTGCTAAGCCTTGGGTTAAAAGCGCAATTTAATAAAGTACCAAGTTTCTGCAGTGACCCATAAGGAAAGTTCAGAGCTTAATATTTCATGTAGAAGATGAATCCCTCAACTGTTAATTCTCAGTCCCATGACTAACATGCTAGTATATCAAGCATCCCTTCTAAGAAGTACATCGGTGATGGGATTAACACATGATATGGCATGACACTGGGATGTTGCCAGAAATGAAACATAGATTGTAAGTAAACTGAAGCAATTAAAAAACCATTCAACTGTAATGTCTGTAGATTGAAGCTATAACAAATTACAACTCCAGACTGAGATGGGACAACATAATCTGGCACCTAGGGCACGTTCACGCCATGTGTGTTGGGCTGTATTGCTCAATGCAGGTCCAATGCAATAACAAGTACAATTATTGTTTCCAATTGACCCAGTGCACGCCAACACGTTGTGTTGGTATGTTCTGGGTAAAAATAGGACATAGTGCATTTAAACACAGGGCACCAATGTTGTAATGTGTCATAATGCTCTGCAACACAATACAAATAAAGCGATTTGACTTCTGTGAAAAAAAGAAAAGCCACAGCAATGCAGCACAAGATGCAAAAAAAGTGGGTTAAATGCAACCCAAATGATGTCAATCCAGCCTTAGGGTTACGTCACACAGGTTTCCCCAACTATATGCTGCTACTCACTCCTCAGTCTTACACAACAACAACTACAGATACATGTTAGGAACCAGGTACAATTAAAGAGGTGTGAAGGGGTTGTAAAGGTTTGTTTTTTATTTTCTAACTAGGTTCCTTTAAGCTAGTGCATTGTTGGTTCACTAACCTTTTTCTTTGAATTCCCTTCTAAATGCTTTTTTTCTTTGTTTTCTTTGTCTGAATTTCTCACTTCCTGTTTCTCCTCAGTAAGGTGTTCAGTAAGCTGTTCTGGCTGACTAACCACCACTCAGATGATGGTGGCAAGTTTACTGAGGAGAAACAGGAAGTGAGAATTCAGACAAAGAAAAAAAACATTTAGAAGGGAAATCGAAGGAAAAGGTAAGTGAACCAACAATGCACTAGCTTAAAGGAACCTATTTAGAAACCTTAACAACCCCTTTAAACTCAAACCAAAAATATGCTACATTACAGCTCACCAATCTTTTTTGGGGATATTTTCCCCTTTATTTCACCTGGTGGGACAGCCAGTAACAGATTCCCTGTCTTAGGGTTTTTTCACACAGGATAGACAAGCAATGTAGACCCACTTGGACAGCAGTATTGTCAATCTGTGGAGAGGGTAGTGTTATGCACGGTCGGAATTTACGATTAAAAAAGTCAGATGGAATTTTTTCATTGGATATTCCAACCGTGTCTGTGCTCCAACTGAGTTTTTCCTTAAGAAATTCCGACGGACTTAGAAAAACATGCATGCTCAGAATTAAGTCGACGCATGCTTGGAAGCATTGAACTTCATTTTTCTTGGTTCGTTGTAGTGTTGTACGTCACCGCGTTCTTGACAGTCGGAATTTGGTGTGACAGTGTGTATGCAAGACAGCTTGAATGGAATTCCGTCAGAAAAATCCGTCAGAGTTTATCCTGACGGAAATTACGATTGCGTGTACAAGGCATTAGATGCACTAGCAGACTTAGATGGACTAACAAATTAAAACTGAATTCCACCTAAGGCCCCATACACACTATTAGGCCACGTACACACGATCAAATTTATCTGCTGAAACTGGTCCGACGGACCGTTTCAGCAGACATCTCCGATCGTGTGTACGGGCTAGCGGACATGTTTTCCCAGCGGACAAATTTCAAAGCATGCTTTGAAATTTGTCCGCCGGAGACATGTCCGTCGGATATGTCCGCTGGTTAGTACACTAACCAGCGGACAGAAATCTCCGCCCATGCGTCGAATGGATTCGACGCATGCGTGGAAGTATTTTACTTCCTGGAGTGGTGACGTGGCGGCGTCAACGTCACCGCCACGTCACCACGTTCCCTGGCCGAGGGGATTTTCATCCGATGGTGTGTACACACCGTCGGACGAAAATCCGGAGGAGACATGTCCGCTGGAAACGGTCCGTCGGACATGTTTCAGCGGACATGTCCCTCCGTGTGTACGCGGCCTTAGAGTTTCTGCAGATTTATGTGTTCAGATTTACCAAAACCATGTAGTGCAAGGGCCTGCCTGATTGCATACAAATTGAAACTCTTATGGTTTAACCTCATATTATATGTTTTTTTTAACTCTGAAGACAAAAATCAGCAGACAATCTAATAGTGTGTATGGGGTCTAACATTTTTTAAGCAGTTACAGCAACACTTTTTCCTTTTGCGGTAAAGTTTTATATGAAATAATACAATCTGACTATTCTAAATACCTCTGTCAGTGTTAAATGGTTTGTCTCAACCCGCTGACACGTTTTTCTGGACAGCTGCTTCTGTTAAAAAGAAAGTTGGAAAATAATATGCTTATTGACTTGATCACTGCAGTAAAAATGCATTTTGGGTTTTTAGATTTAATACCGCTTTAATCTCTATGGTGACAGCATGCTGCATGTTTGTGGTTAGTAATGCAAAAAACACCAAAGTATTTTAAAATGTATCATTAGTATACATTTCCCAACTGAATATATACAGTATAGGTGCATGTTACAGGCAGTATATAAGGCATAGAGGATCACCAGGTCAGTGTTTGGGGGAATCAATGTGCAGAACCCTTACCACTCAAAAACACAAACAACTGAGCCTATTTCATTCAACTTTATTTGTGTAAAATTACTTGAATCACATCTTCAGACAGATATTTTTTTTTTAGATTTGTGTCACAGTGTCACGGTCTAGAGTCAGGCTCAGAGGCCAGTAGCTATAGCAGCTGCTACAGATATTCACACAGGTCACCCTGGCTGATGACACGGGTTCCCCTGAGGTGCGGGGTCTAAGCACCAACTGGTATTCACCAGAGCTCCTGATGGTGGAGATGGGCTTTGCTGCGTGTTAGTGCCAGGTCGCGGTCCTCAGGTTAGCCCCACCAGGAGGTGAGCAAGCCAGGGTCCGGAAGCAGGTATAACAGGTAAGGATCGAGCAGAAGCATAGTTGGGGAACGAGCCAAAAGTCGGTAACAAATAGTTGCAGGTTGGTATTCAGCAGAAGCGTAGTCGGGGGACGAGCCAAATGTCGGTAGCGACTGGTAGCAAAGATACGGTCGGCATCAAGAGAGACAGGAGCAAGATATTTGCTGGTAAAGGCACAATATTCTGGCAACCAGGAAGTGCAGGGGCATGGCTTAAATCAGGAAGTTCATGGGAGGAGCAAAGGGTTCAAGGTTCAAGATAAACAAGATTTAAGACAAGATCATTCAAGGAACTATCCAAGGAACTGTCCAGCATTCCAAGTGGCTCAGCAAGCAGAGTCACCATAGACACACCAGAGGTCCCAGCTTCAAGCCCAGGTCCTAACAATTGGTGTAGTGAGTGTGAAAAAATAGGGCATTGCCTAGGGCACCTACATCCTATTATACCATGACAAGAAGAGCAAGAAACAAAATGGACTTTTAGAGTGCCGACACAGACTCGCAGATAAAATTCACATATTTTATTGTAACAAAATAGGTAAAAACTTTAGTACAGATAAAAAGCAAGGCCAATAAAATGGACCTCCCACAAAATAAAAATGGACCTCCTCACAACCAAATATAGTATAAAAAAAATGGTGTCTTTAATGGGTTGCTCAAACTCTATCTATATGTTTCATGGGAGTACCCTGCTTCTTAAGGAGGCGAGGAGGTAAACATAGCAATTCATAGTGCACGATAATATATACATCATAAAATATGTGAATTTTATCTGCGAGTCTGTGTTGACACCCTAAAAGTCCATCTTGTTTATTGCACATTTTGGCATAGATTGTGTATGGGCTGAAAGCAAAGAGCAGTCACACAAACAAATGAGATTCAATGCTTGCAGGGTTTCTGTTGAATGAACTTGGCTGGCAGAAAATTATCTTCCATGAAGTATATGAAGCCTTCCCCATCATTCTTTCTCTTTTCTCACAGGGTACTACTCTTCCTGAGAAAACACACTGGCATTATGTTTTAGGTCTTCGAAGTCACTCAGCTCAGCGATGATTCTGTTATAAAAGTCTCCGCACTTATCATGATGCAAGAGTTCCTGATCCTTACACCTCTGTATAAACTCAGGCAATATTGCTTACTTGCTTATTCATTCTCACAAGCTCCTGTGCTTTGGTTCCACCTCCAGCACATCACCCTAATAACTTAGGTTTGGTATAAAGAAACCTTGCCCTCATTCCATCACTGCCAAGATAAGACCCTAAGGCTGCATTCACACCTGAGCGGCAAAACGCCTGTCGCGCGACGCTCGTGCCGCTGGAGGGGCGAATCCCCATTCATGTCTATGGAGATGGTTCACATCTCTGAAGCGCCGAACGCCTGTCGCCTGAAAAAAAGTCCCGGACCCTTTTTTTCAGGCGACACTGGCGTTCGCCCATAGACATGAATGGGAAGATTTGTAAAAAAAAAAAAAAAAATAAAAAAAAAAATCGAAGCGCGGCAAGTAAAGCCGCGTATGCGGCGTTACTTGCCGCATAGATGTGAATGGAGCCTAAGGCCCCATGCACACGAGAAGCAAATGCAAACACATCTGAACTCATGTTTTCAAAGGCAAAAACCGGCGTTTAAAACGCCAGTTTTTGCCGCGAATTTCGCGGCGTTTTGCCGCGTTTTACCGCGTTTTGCCGCGTTTGCGGCTATCAGCGTTTATAGCACAGACATTGTAGACCCTCCCAAAGCTCTGAAAGCTATATATTTTTAACTATTTCTGCCATTTTCAACAGAGAGAGCAGCAGCAGCAGCAGACTTTCATATGCAGACTTGCATACTTTCATTGGATTCTTCTTTTTTGAAATGGATCCCATATTGAATATATGCCAAGAAATTGTCCATACGTTGCTCTTGCTGAGGATTCAACGCCGTCGCAAACTACGCGAGAGATCCGTTGGCAGAGCTCATCACTATTGGACCCATCCATTGATGGCACAGAGATTTTCAGTTGGCTATTTTACCAATATGTATGTTAAGCTGCGTACTTATCCAGAGAATTTTTTTAAATTTTCGAATTTTTCAAATTCTGAAGTACGAAAATTGAAAAATTTGTAATTCGAAAAATTTTCAATTTTCGACATTTTGAATTTCGAATTTTTCAATTTTCGAAATTTGGAAATTCGAATTTTTCAAATTTCGAATTTTTCAAATTTCGAATTTTTCAAATTTCGAATTTTTCAAATTTCGAATTTTCAAATTTCGAATTTTTCGCATTTTCAAATTTCGAATTTTCAAATTTCGAATTTTCAAATTTCGAATTTTCAAATTTCGAATTTTTCAATTTTTCAATTTTCGAAATTTTGAATTTCAAATTTCGAATTTTCAAATTTCGAATTTTTGAAAAATTCGAAATTCTAAATTACGAAAATTGAATAATTCGAATTTCGAAAATTCTAAATTCTAAATTTTTAAATGTTCGAATTTCGATTTTTTAAATTTTTGTATTTCCGAATTTGAAAAATTCGAAAATTCGAAATTTGAAAAATTCGAATTTCGAAATTTCGAAAACTGAAAAATTCGAAAATCGAAATTTCGAAAATTGAACATTTTTTCTAATTTCAAATTTTTTCTAATTTCAAATTTTTCAATTTTCGTATTTCAGAATTTGAACAATTCGAAATGTTCTAAATTTGAAAATTCGAAATGTCAAAATTTCGAAAATTTGAAAATTCGAAATTCGAAATTTGAAAATTCGAAATTTGAAAATTCGAAATTGAAAAATTCGAATTTCGAAAATTTCACAATTCGAAAATTGAAAAATTCGAAATGTGAAAATTGAAAAATTCGAAATTTGAAAGATTTCGAAAATGTCGAAATTCGACATTTCGAAAATTAGAAAATTCGAAATTTGAAAAATACGAAAATTGAAAAATTCGAAATTTGATTGTCCACTTGCCATGTCACCTGCCACAAGTTGTGGATTGTCCACTTGCCACATCACCTGCCACATCACCTGTTCACATCACCTGCCACAAGTTGTGGATTGTCCACTGGCCACGTCACCTGTCATGTCAACTGGCCACTTCACCTGCCACAAGTTGTGGATTGTCCACGTGCCACGTCACCTGCCACATCACCTGTTCACATTACCTGCCACAAGTTGTGGATTGTCCACTTGCCACATCACCTGGCCATGTCACCTGCCACAAGTTGTTGATTGTCCACCTGTCATGTCACCTGGCCACGTCACCTGCCACAAGTTGTGGATTGTCCACTTGCCACATCACCTGGCCATGTCACCTGCCACAAGTTGTTGATTGTCCACCTGTCATGTCACCTGGCCACGTCACCTGCCACAAGTTGTGGATTGTCCACAATGCAATACAAGCAATTACAGTTGTTTAGTTTTTTTTTGTTTTTTCATCATTTGCCATCATTTTTGAGATTTCTAATGTAAAAAAAATAGGTCACCTTTAAAAACGCCTATAAACGAAATCGCGGCAAAACGCCGGTACCGCGTTTTGCCGCGATTAGCGGCGTTTTGCCGCGATTTGCGGCTGAAACGCGAAAACGCAAAAACGCCAAAAGCTTCTGAACCCAAAATTTTGGGTTTGAAAAAACGTCCCTAAACCCAACTGCTTTAAAACGCCAAAAAACGTGATTGTGTGCATGGACACATAGGATAACATTAAATGTGTTCAGGGGCAGTTGAAAAAAATGCCCAAACGCCTCTGAACTCGAGTTTACCAGCGTCTCGTGTGCATGGGGCCTAAGCCAATGGAACTGTTTGACATTCCTCAATATACCAGTAAGTTTCTTTAGTAACAATTTATGTTTCAATGTTGGAGACCTACACATTTAAAGAGTTAATCAGGTGCAGGCGCTTGTGTGACTGCATGGCAAACATAAAGCATGATTATCAAACTTGCCACATGCATCTGTATGTTCAACTACAGTATACAAAAAAATCAGTTTACAGTTGATCAGTGATTTATTAACTGTTCATAGCTCCCATCTGTCTCTCATTGGAACCAATGCTTTCTGTCCCTCTTACCACCTCCGTTTTCCCTCTTTTTGGAAGAATGAATAGACCTCTATTACAAAAATGTACTATTTAACCAGTAAAACTTTTTTTACTGCACTGATCCATTCACCCAACCTGTAAATTATTCCATGTGTTTTTTATTTTTTTTATTTCAGAATGATAGAAAATAGCAGTAGAATTGTTGAATCTTCAAAAGCCATGTAAAAGAGGGCATGCCTAGTGTGTGTTCTTTGCCTACACACATGTGCAGACAAAGGGCAGGTGTCGCTCATCTCAGAAAGTTGGGAGTTATGTAAGTGCTCACCGGTAAGCTTTTTTTTTAGAACGAGAAGATGAATTCTTATATGGGAAAATTTCAATGTAAAAAGGTATAACCACACAGGGAAATGCTGGTACGATTCCAACAGTGACAAATGTTGCCTGCACATTTTACAGCTAGATATGGATCAGTCACTCAGTGTGTCCTGTTACTGTATGTAAGGGGGTTCAGTTTTTGCACAGATTTTGTTTTTGTCTTTAAGATTCTTCTAAATTATTTAATTGACTGCAGTGAATGTTACTGCAGAGCTAATTAGCTGCAGGCTGTTTTGCTGTCAGTGCCAAATGTACCCATAAGTGGCTGGTGATCACAGCAGGTGACTTAGCTTCTTTATGCCAGCAAAAGCACCTCTACAGATTAATATAATTTTGTGTAGATCCCATCCTCCCTTGTGTTAATCCTAGCTTGGTTCACTGCCACAAACATATTGCTGGACATGAGTGATAAAACTCGGTAACACAACAGCAGGAGTTCAAGCTGAAACAAAATAGTCCAGAGCCTTCTAATTGCCCTAGTACCCACTGACTCGATCTTCCTGTATTCTATTGTTCCTTTTGAGTTGCTTACTAGGCCACATCTGATCTCTCAGCCGTAGAAAATGTATCTTCCTAAGGACAAATTACAGAATCTAAGTGCCTTCCTCCGCTTTACAATTACTGAGATGTGTTATGCTCTGTAAAGGCTGCTCCCATGTTAAAGCATATGTCAATGCAAAATACAAATTTATATATATTTTTATGTATATTTAGTACATGTCTGTAAAACATAGATTTATCCATGTTTATTCCTTCAAACATGCTGCAAGTACAGAAATATAAGAGCTTTTGTGCCAGAAATATAGTGTGCTCGTACTTTTGTTGACATAACATGATAAAACAGCCCTTTATTTCTACAGTAAGCACATGAAGGATAGTCCACCCAGGCGCCAGGTTGTTTAGCCAGTTAATGACCTAGGTGCCAAAAATCACAGTTTAGCAGGGATTAAGCGATGTGGCACCCACCAGCTCTAACCCATGAACAGGCTCTAGCATTTCTTCCCTTTCAGTAGACATTATCAGGAGTATGCTTGGCTTTACACTTTGTAAGGCCTATCTTTCCTGGTTTTCCACTCCTGGTTAATAGGTGAGTCCTGTGTCATGTCTGAGGACTGCATTGCTGACATCCTAGTGTGTACATTTGTGGAACCTGCCCATCCAGGCCATATCTTGGGCTACCTCCACCAGACCATGACCCACTCCTGACCTGAGCCAGCTGCTATAACATTCCATTGTGCTTTCTCTGCCTCTTTAAAGTACGGTATTTATTTATTAAAGGTACTAGGCTAGGATTTAAACCTGTACCATACGTATTAGGGACAAAAATAAGAAATTGCATATCATTTTCAGTTCTTTTACTGGAATCAAATTATTGATAAGCATATACTATCATTCACATTACTGGTATGCACATAAACAATTTTGTCCATCTTGTCCACATTATCTAACCTCCACTTCCAGGTCATTCCACCTACTAAATAATCTTGTACAGGGGTTGCACAGATAGTTCTGGTAGCAGCTTGAGATCAAGTGGAAGCATAGTCAAGGAACAAGTCAAAGATCGATAACAAATGGTTGAAGGTTGGGATCAAGCAGAAGCATTAGTCGAGGAACAAGCCAAAGATTGGTAACAAACAGTAGCTGAGATACAAAATGCAGGAGTAAAAGGAGCAAGATATTATTTGGAGAAGAGCACAAACTGGCAAACAGGGTGTGCAGAGAAATGGCTTAAATCAGGAAATTCATGAGAGGAGCAAAAGTTCAGAAACAAGATACAAGGCCAGATCGTCCAAGGACTCAAAACAGGGAGCTGTCTAGCATCTCAGGTGGCATAGCACGAAGAGGTACTGCCAGACACTGCAGAGGTTGTCGGTTCAGACCTGGAACTTGACACCCAGTTTTGCTACTTCTCCATTGTCTATTGCCCTAAGTGCCAGTGGCAGCAGCCAGGAACAGCAACATCACTAAGCTTAGTAGAGAGACAAATGAAAGTTTGGGGATGGCCTCTTTCTTTTCCAACATGACTGCGCACCAGTGCACAAGGCAAGTTCCATAAAGACATGGATGAGTGAGTTTGGGGTGGAGGAACTTAACTGGCCTGCACAGATCCTGATCTCAACCCGATAGAACACCTTTGGGATGAATTAGAATGGAGACTGTGAGCAGTTAAATGTACGCAAAGTTAAATGCACATCTTTTTACTTAAAGGTGAACTTATTCTTTATCCATATCTCCAATTTGAGAACTGCAATAAATGCTCCAGAGACTAGAGCCTCATTAATGTCAGAAGTATGAGAGTGAGCTGTTGGATCTAGATAGAGGGCAGGTAGCCATGGTCAGGTAGTAAAATTCAGTTATTACCAGTAGCTCCCTTCACTACAATATTATCAGTGCAGGAAACCACAGAATAGCTTATACCACACATTAGACTGTTGTTTCATTATGTAACCTGAACTAAAGATAAGATGGCTAGCAACAAGTTAGTTGGTATCAGCCAAAATAACTTTTAATTGATTGTGATCACTCAAGCTAGGGCAACCTAAGTTCAAGGTACAGGGATTCCCGCACTTAGGGCGCCCTAACCTAATGCCTTGTACACGCGATCGGTTCATCCGATGAAAATGGATTTTTTCATCAGATATCCGATGAAGCTGACTTTCACTAGTCGTGCCTGCACACCATCAGTTAAAAAAACGTTTGTGTCAGAACGCGGTGAAGTAAAACACAACGACGTGCTGAGAAAAATTAAGTTCAATGCTTCTGAGCATGCGTCGACTTGATTCTGAGCATGCATTGATTTTTAACAGATGGAATTTCCCACAGACGATCGTTTTTTTCTATCGGTTTTTTAACCATCAGATAATTTAAAGCAGGTTCTAAGTTTTTCACCGATGGGAAAAAAAAACGATGGGGCCCCCACACGATCGGTTTTGTCTGATGAAAACGGTCCATCGGACCGTTTTCATCAGATGAACCGAACGTGTGTACGCGGCATAACTGTTCGTAGACACTGTTGCAGGCCAATCCACTCACACATGCATACAGTAGGTGTGCACAGCCTATTAAATTATAGTGTGCACCCCGAAGCTTAAACACATAAGCATGTGTGTGCATGTGTATATATACTGACCGTGTCAGTAGAGCAGTGGACGGTGTCAGTAGAGCAGCGGATGGTGTCATAAGGGAAGAGATTGTTGTCAGTAGGGCAGTGGATAGTGTCAGTTTTTCTTTTTATTATTTTCTTTTTTATTATTTCTTACAAGGAGAAAAAAATAAGAAAATTATTTTATTTGGTGAAATATCGGGGGACTAAACAGGGGAAATATGCACCACATGGGGTGATTAGGGTGTGCCCAGGCACTCCTGGCACACCCTGTGCGCACGCCTATGCACACATGATAACTCAGCTCAGCTAAGCTTCACATGTGTTTCAAATAGAGATAGGTGGAGGCAGGAGGCAAGAAGCAGTTGAAGATGCTGTTTGTGCCAAATAGAATCTCTGGCAGTTCTTGCAACTCTTTTGGTGAAATGTTCATCCAAAGCCTTGTGCATCAGTCATGTGTGATTACCATAGACATCAAAGTATCAGATTCATCACATGACTTCATGTACCTTTACAGATGAATAGTGAATTGTAATTTGAAAAGGTCCTGACAAAGTCCAGATAAGAGCAATTCCCTAAACTTCCTTACATTAGCCCTCTTGATAATAACATGTGACTATTGCTTGGCTGGTTATATAGAGTGATATTTCCTTTATTCATGCTACATTTGCAGTGCAGGTAACATATAAAGTAAAATTCCTTGAGAAACCAGCCCAATTAAACTCTCTGAAAACACAGTACAATTTAAACAAATGTATAATAATTTGTCTGCAGGTCTTATTTGACAGTTCCCTGTCACTTAATATCTGACATCCATCTTAGCAATATAATTGCACACAATGGAACAAATGCACATCTTCCTACAGAGTTACTTTGCTGATGGCTTTGAGTCATAGATAAGTGCAGCAGAGTGTGGTCTATGTGGGCTGAGCTTGATAAATACAGGGGATATTCCTTTCCCTTGGGAATTTAGGAACCTGTGCTCTTTATTCAACGTGCTCTGGAAGAACTTCATTGAGAATACTGTACAATTATGTCAAGTTTAGCAATGTAGCTTGCATGATAGTGTCTATTTAACTGGCTTGTTTTAATGGTGTGGCTTCCAATTATACCAGAGTTTTGTGAATACAATACTGATGATCACAAGGAAGTTATACCTCCATAATGTGAATATAATACTGATCACATAATCAGAAGGGACATTATTAGTGGCTTTTTGTAACCTAAAGAACAGTTCTACAGTGACAGTTACGGTTTCATTAAACCAAAGTTATTAAAATCTGTCTTTGCATAGTGTATGGAATTGTGTGCATTGTAACATAGGAATTAGAGTAAATGGTATATGTGAAGTAAGGAAAAACCTTGCTTGCCTTTTGATTGTGCGCCCTCCTTTACTGTGTTCCCACTGCAGCTTGGGAACATCTGACTCCCTTGTTCCCTTGTTCCCACAGTTAATGCAAATGCTCCTTTTTTTTTTTACTGAACAAGCCATTCATTTCCGTTCATTTCAGGTGCAGAGTGAGACCGCGTACACACGATAGGTTAAACCGATGAGAGCCGTCCAAAGTGATCGTGTGTGGGCGCCATCGGTTAGTTATCCATCGGTTAAAAAAAGCCAACTTGTTTTAAATTTAACCGATGGGTTCCTAACCGATAGGTGAAAACCGATCGTTATTAGGCACGACCATCGGTTAAAAATCCACGCATGCTCAGAATCAAGTCGACTAATGCTTGGAAGCATTGAACTTTTTCAGCACGTCATTGTGTTTTACGTCACCGCGTTCTGACCCAAACGTTTTTTTAACCGATGGTGTGTAGGCACGACTGACACAGGTCAGCTTCATCAGTTAACCGATGAAAATGGTCCATCAGACCGTTCTCATCAGATGGACTGATCACGTGTACGCGGCTTGAGAGAAAGTCATGAGGAACGTCATTGCTAGGTCACTGGAGAAGTATCTTGGGTCAGGCAGAGTCTTTTAAAGGCCCTGGTTTCTGGACTTGGCTTGTTTTATGCGAGTGGGAAGAATTGGTAATGGTACCCTGCTTGCTAGGAACAGCACTTGTAACAGGATCCTGGCGAGGAGGGAAAGCGTAGGGTCACAACTCTTCTGGATAACTTTCCAATTGGGTACGAGACAACCAGGCTGCAGATGCTGTCAGTTCAGTTGAAATCTGCTGTGGTCACATTGTTGGAAGCCATGAGTGCACCTGGTTGGGTTGTCTGTGAACTGTTGCTGCATTTCTGCAATACAAGTGTTATATTGCACATGACTGTGTGTCTTATTACTACCACGCTGCACCCACCTACATGTTAACCATCTGGGCAGCCCATGTGACCAAAGTGGGCGTATACACAGTAGAGATTGACATGACTCTCCCTCCACCTACACCATGGTAGTGCACCAAAGAAAAAAAACATTTATTTTCTAACAAAGATTTAGATAAAGGTTTAAAACTGTGTATTGCTATTTGTTTTAATCTCTATTCAGATTTTTTTTTCATAGGTCATATGACTGGCACAGGGCCAATCAGCATTGCGCAGACAAGGAACCATACTGCATGCAGAGGGCCTCTGCTGACTCTTGAACATACTGTATGCGTGCAGAGGAATAGATGCTCCTCCTACAGATCTTTCCAAGTGGGTGGCAATAAAAGAAGAAAGTGTATTTGACTGCTGGATAAATAAGTACTTAGTGGCATGATCTATATGAATTATGCGGACAAATGATGGCAATTAACTTTTGTGAGTTTAGAATAACACAATCTGGGCCATCCAGCTAAAAAAAAAAAAAAAATGGCTATTGGAATATTGCACATCAAAATACCATGATATTATAAACATTACTACAGACAAAAAAAGGCCTATGCACCACACATGATTGCAAGACCCTGTGGATATGTGAAATGACAGCTCCAGCCCTGGCTCCACCCAAGCCATGCCCCCAGTGCATTTTACGCCACCCCTGCAGCTTATTCAACTGCCATCTGTTTTTCTGAAAATTTCAATGGGGAAAGTGAGAGATAGGTGCCATTGGATGCATTTACTATATGAAGTTGGGAAGCTGTCCTGTTCCACGTACATGCATTTTTTGTGATGTATTGAACTACATCAGGTTATTATTGTTTTGTAATATGCTGACATCGAGGGCCAGATTCTCAAAAGAATTATGCCGGTGTACCTACAGATACACCGGCGTAATTCGAATTTCCCGCCGGCGTATCATTGTTTTCTATCCAGAAAACAAGATACGCCGGAATTACGCTAAGATACGACTGGCGTAATAATCTTACACCGTCGGATCTTAGATGCAATGTTACGCCGGCCGCTAGGTGGCGTTTCCGTTGATTTCTGCGCCGAATATGCAAATGAGCATGATACGCCGATTCCCGAACGTTTTTGCGAAGCTTCGTCGTAGTTTACGTCGGTTCCGTAAGAGTAAGGTTACCCCTGCTATATGAAGGGTAACCTTACGTCGGGACAGCGTCGGGTTTTTCCGTTGTTTACGTCGTTTACGTAACTCATCGCAAATAGGGCTTTGCGTTAATTACGTTCACGTCGCAACCAATGTATTTGCGGTGTACTACGGAGCATGGGCAGTGGCCTGCGTTTAAGGCCGGCGCATGCGCAGTTCGTTCGGCACGGGGGCGCGCTTAATTTAAATACAAGCCGCCCCCTTTTATTTACGCGGGGATACGCCGGGCCATTTACACTACGCCGCCGCAAATTACAGAGCAAGTGCAATGTACAAGAATCTGGCCCCTAGTGTTAGTCCTGGGTGATTTATCTCCCTCTGTCCCACCTTCCTGCTTAGTGCTACAGTCCTTGTTGGACCTTCTCTGTTTCTTCCATGTTTCAGTCAGTGTTTAGTCAGTGTTAATACTTGCAACATGGGTATGATAGATGAAAGGGGGAGAGTACAAAGGGAGGGGGGGGTGTACCCCACTGCAATGGTGATGTTTTATTGAGGCTTTGAATGCCTCAACACATTTTGAGCCCCCCAAAGTCTTGATAAGATCCTAAGTCTTGATAAGGGTCTGGATGGATTTGAAAGTATGGATTTGAAAGGAAATCAAAGGCAAAAAAAAAGTGAGGTCCCCCTCACATGCCCTTAACATGGGGATATCCCCTAGCAAGGTACCAGGTCCCTATTTTGACAGAAACACAATCTATGAATGAAGCATGGGCAGATGATTGAAAGGTCCACCCCCTCCATTCATAGATTGGGTTTCATTCATCAAAGCTGTAATATATTTAGTGTGAATGAGGCACATAGAAAACAGCCCTAGCGTTGACCTGTACTTATCCAATGCACAAACCCAACATGTCCCTGCAGATGAATGAGCTCTAAAAACACTGACTGCATAAAGACAGCTGCTCTTGGCCATTGTAATCACATTCAGCCAGCTGATGAAGCACAGTGCCCCTAGCAGATGACATGAAGAACGGTTTTGGACAGGCTGTATACTTTTAACTCAGTCCAGGATTTTTTGATAAATTTAAATTATGGCCTCAAGATTACTGGTTGGATTTTCAGAAAAGTCTGCCACTAACATGATTAGAAGACACCCATTTTATTATTTTTCAAAGATTCTATAAGCATGTAGCTTCAGTTTAACCGCTTAAGGACCAACCGCCGTCATTATACTACGGCAGGTTGGCTCTCCTGGGCGAATCGCTGTAGTTGTATGTTGGACACTTTAAGAGAGATAGGGAGAGCGTGCAATGCCAGAGCCGATGCACATGGCGGGCGGCCACGATGTCCACTGGCCACCTTCGATAGATCCACGGGGCTCTGTCAATGTATACGGGGAGATCCAAGTTCTAACAGGGAAGTAGAAAGAGATTTGTTCCTAGTGATTAGGAACAGCGATCTCTCTCCTCCTCCAGTCAGTTCTATCCCCCCACAGTTAGAAACTCCTCCCTAGGGAACACATTTAACCCCTTGATCTCCCCCTAGTGGTAATCCCTTCCCTGCCAGTGACATTTACACAGTAATCAGTGCATTTTTATAGCACTAATTGGTCCCAAAAATGTGTCAAAAGTGTCTGATCTGTCCACCGCAATGTCACAGTCCCAATAATTATTGCAGATCGCTGCCATCACTAGTAAGAAAAAATAAAATAGGAAAAAATGCTATAAATATATCCCCTATTTTGTAAATGCTATAACTTTTGCGCAAACTAATCAATATACGCTTATTGCAATTTTTTTTACCCAAAATATGTAGATGAGTACAGTTTTTCCTAAACTGATAAAGAAATTTGTTTTATTTTTTTGCATATTTATTATAGCAAAAAGTAAAAAATATAGTTTTTTTTTATAAAATCTTCGCTCTTTTTTTGTTTATAATGCAAAAACTAAAAACCGCAGAGGTGATCAAATGCCACCAAAAGAAAGTTCTATTTGTGGGAAAAGAAGGACATCAATTCCGTTTGGGTACAACGTCACACGACAGCGCAATTGTCAGTTAAAGTGACGCAGTGCTGTATCGTAACAAATGTCCTAGACATTAAGGCCGCGTACACACGATCAGACCGGTCCGATGAAACTGGTCTTAAGACCAGTTTCATCGGACCAATTCGATGGTGTGTACGGCCCATCGGACCGTTGTCCGTCGGACGAAAGTTTTAAAACTTGCTTTAAAATATGTCCGACGGACACCTGTCGATAGTTAGTACGCAAAAGCATCAGACCAAAAACCTGCGCATGCTCAGAATCAAGTCGACGCATGCTTGGAAGCATTGAACTTCCTTTTTTCATCACGTCGTTGTGTTCTACGTCACCGCGTTCTGTTCTGATCGGATTTTTGGTCCGATGACCATCCGTCAGACCAGTTTCATCGGACCAGTCTGATCGTGTGTACGTGGCCTAAGGGGGTAAATCGTTCCGGAGCTGAAGTGGTTAAGTGTACACTGTTATTACCATTACAAATTTTATTTAAAATATCATTTTTAAAATAAATACATTTTAAATACTCATCGTTATTGCTTCTGTTGAATCTAAAGTTTGCTCTCTGGCATAATTAGTTGGTGCTAGAATTTTCAGAATCCAACACGTCCAGGTCTGTCTGTGTACCCCAACAATGGTTTCCTTCTGGGTGCTATGTCCCTAGTGGGTCCTTTAAAACTATGATGAGAAACTTTTTTTTTAACTCTCAAATGTCTTTATTTGTGTATTAACAGTTTGTTAAGATATTAAAGTGGTGTAAACCCTTACAATCCACTTTTTACTACAGGTAAGCCTATAGTAAGGCTTACCTGTAGCTACCCTGGATATCTCCTAAACCTGCACAGTTTAGGAGATATCCCCTGTATCTGAGTGTGCCATTACTGGCGGCTCCCGCGCGCACGCCATCATAGAGCCTCCGGCCAATCATAGTGCCAGAGCCTACAATACCCGGAAGTAACTCTGGGAGTGATGTCACCGGCCGGTGCTGTGTACGGGCTTCAAACTTAGATGACTATTACATAATGAGCTAGTATGCTATGCATTCTAGCTCATTATAACTTTTCTTGCAGGTCTTTTTTTTCTATGTGGATTTACAACCACTTTAGGTTCATCTTTTTAAAATATATATTTTTTAATAGTTAAACATTCAATTGTGACCTTTTATTTCCATAAGTCTTATTGTAAACACAAAATGTGTTTTTCTCTCAGCTCTGACTTCATGCCTTGGAAAACCCTGGTTCTCTTCGCCAAGCTTGCAAAATTCACTATCTACTTCTGATACCATCTGTCCCAATGTTTGTTCTTTCACACTACTACATTTTTCTTCCTCCAAATCTTCCTTAATTGCCCTTCTGTCATCTCTTATGTTGCAAAATGTCTCTCAGCTTTACACACAATACAGTCAAGAAATGTTTGTGAAAGCTAATTACTGTTGCTAGTTATGACTGATCTGTAATTTTGTTGGCACCAACAATATTTTCAGCAATGGATAAAAAGAATTTAAAAGTATGTCATGCTTTAAATTTTTTTAGATATGTATATTAGTGCTTATTAACCAATTATATTTTACTCTATATCATTGGCATTGTCACTGCTGAAGAATAAAGCAATACATTTTTAAAAAAAAGTCTCTTACTGAAAGCAAAACCATCAGTCTGGGAATCAATAAATAAAGACGTTGGGGGGACAATGCAGTTCAGTGGTACAGGAGCAAACAAAGCTGCTTTTCAGTCAGCAACATTTTTTTGCAACTTAATTGCAAATGAATGCATGGGCAGCCAACCTTAAAGGGGTTGTAAAGGTTATTTTTTTATTTTCTAAATAGGTTAGTGCATTGTTGATTCACTAATCTTTTCCTTCAACTTCCCTTCTAAGTTTTTTTTTTCTGTGTTTTCTTTGTTTGAATTTCTCACTTCCTCAATAAGCTGTTCTGGCTGACTAACCCCCAGCCAGAATGGCTCGGATGATGGGGGCAAGCTTACTGAGGAGAAACAGGAAGTGAGAAAATCAGACAAAGAAAAAAAACATTTAGATGGGAAATGGAAGAAAAAGGTAAAAGAAACAACAATGCACTAGCTTAAATGGAACCTATTTAGGAAATAAAAAACAAACTTTTACAACCCCTTTATCAGATTTGCAGATTTATTAACACAGATGATACCGATTTTACTAAACAGAAAAAAATAGGTGGTGAGGGTCAAGTTTCATTTGGTTCTAGTGCAACTTAAAGCGGAGTTCCGCCAATTTTTTTTTGTTTTTTTACCTGTCCTGGGTGCCCATGATGTGGCACCCAAAGTCGATCTGTTCTTCAGCTCTCGGTTGCTGCTGCTGCTATCTTTTTGGTTCCTTACTGCGCATGCAGGAGTCTCTGTCTTCTGTGACCTGTGTGTCTCCCAGAAGACATGGCATAGGTTGAAACAACACAAGTGAGTTGTTTCTTCAGTAAACATGTGCTGATGACATCGGCACATGCTGATACATTGAATTATCTCCTAAACCGTGTAAGATTAGGAGATATTCATGGTACCTACAGGTAAGCCTTATTATAGGCTTGCATGTAGGTAAAAGTGGTGTGTAAGGGTTTACAACCATCTTAAGACCCCTTTCACACTGGGGCGCTTTTCAGAGGCTTTTACTTTACGCTAAAAATAGAACCTGAAAAGCACCTGAAAACTGTTTCCCAATTATTTAAATGGATGCTTTCACACTGGAGTGGTGCGCTGGCGGAACTGTGCAAAAATTCCTGCAAGCTGCATCTTTGGGGCGTGTTTGGAGCGCTTTAAAAAGCACCTCAAAAATGCTACTGTCCATTGAAATGAATTGGAAACTTCTCCTAAAGCGCTTCAAAAGTGCTGCAAAATGGCTCTTTTTCCTTTTTTTTTTAAGGTCACATTGTCACCAGCTGTATAATATATTTTTTAAATTACTTAGACAGATAGCAATTATTTTAGCCAGGCAATGCACTGACACCTTTGCTGCCATATTACTATGGGCTGGATGTTCAGTGTGCCCCTGTGACTTTAAGTAGGGGTGGGCTCCTTTCAGGTTTATCTGCCCTACATCTGTCAATCTTAATGCATGTGCTTCCATTGTTGGAGACTCACAGAAATTATAGTTTAGGTCCACAGAAAATGGGGTGCCTTACCAGGTCTCTGTGGCTTACACATGTATTTGCAAATGTGTGCAACTAAACGCCTATTTTTAACGCATACTGTTAGGCCGTGTACACATGATCGGTCCAAACCGATGAAAACGGACTGAAGCTCTGTTTCATCGGTCCAAACCGATTGTGTGTGGGCCCCATCGGTCAGTTTTCCTTCGGTCAAAAAAAAAGAAAAGACGATCGTTAGTACGCACGACCATCGGTTAAAAATCCACACATGCTCAGAATCAAGTCGATGCATGCTTGGAAGCATTGGACTTCATTTTTTTTAGCACATCGTTGTGTTTTACATCACCGCGCTCTGACACGATCAGTTTTTTTACTGATTGTGTGTAGGCACATCAGACCATCAGTCAGCTTTATCGCTTAACCGATGAAAACGGTCCTAAGGACCGTTCTCATCGGATGGACTGATTGTGTCAATTCAGGTCAATTCAGTTGATCTCAGGCTGGTCGGTAAGTTGAGCTTGGAAACTTTTTTTTTTTTACAGCTGTATAATAATTTTATAACATGAGTACAATGGAAGTACCTATTACTTTGGAGCAAAATAGGGCCAATACCAAACTGCTCCAAAATGCTTATTTTTTGTTATTGCCTGGAACAATAACAAGCTACTTCAGATCATGTACTGTGCATGTGCCATACAGAAATTGGTGTGCACCATATGTGATCTGGGGTGGCATGATTAAGTAGGAATAATGTTGCCATTTCTACAGACAGCTATTACATCTACATCCTAAAATTGGAAATTGTGTGTATATTGGGAAAATCCCATAAAAATAGGACTTTAACCGCTTCAGCCCCGTACCATTTTGGTGGTCAAAGACCAGGCCAGTTTTTGTGATTCGGCACTGCGTTGCTTTAACTGACAAAATAACAAGCTGCTCAAAATTGACGTCCTTTTTTTTCCACAAATAGAGCTTTCTTTTAGTGGAATTTGATCACCTCTGCGGGTTTTATTTTTTTCGCTATAAACAAAAAAGATTGTCAATTTTGAAAAAAATGCAATGGGCGAGATTCAGGTAGAGTTAGGCTGGAGTATCCATTGATCCGCCAGCCTAACTGTCACTTTAAGCCGGCGTTTTTGTTTTCTGTAACCAGAAAACAAGAAACGCCGGGTTGGAGTTCTGATGCGATCGGCGCAATTGAATTTCGCCATCGCATCGTTACTTCAACTTAAAAATGGCGCCGGGGCGTTCCCGCCGATTTACGCTCAAAAAATATGTTAATGAGCGGGAATCGGCAATTCACAATCTTTTTCGGGTGCGACGCAGTGACTTTACGACGTTTCCGGAAGCGATACGCGGCGTATAGATAAAGCAGCCCCCTAGTGGAGTATCCTATGTTAGGTATAGCCGTCGTCATCGCGTCGAAAAAAAACCAAATCGCGTCGCTTGCGTAAAAAGTTCATGAATGGGGATGTGACGTCATTGACGTTCACTGACAGAATTTGGAGCATGCGCACTGGGATGCATTGACACTCGACGCATGCGCAGTACATTCACCGCGGGATCGCGCTTAGTTTAAATAATACACACCCCGTACCCGCCCAATTTGAATTCCGCCGGTTACTCTGGAGTAAAGAAACTCCCATCTACCTGAATCTGGCCCATAATTTTTAACTTTTGCTATAATAAAGATCTCCAAAAAATATATAAAAACGTTTTTTTCCACAGTTTAGGCTGATACATATTCTTCTACAAAATCACAATAAGTGTTTATTCATTGCTTTGCGCAAAAGTTATAGCGTCTACAAAATAGGGGACTGTTTTATGACATTTTTTTTAATAGTTATGGCGGCGATTTTTATCGGGACTGCGACATTATGGGGGACACATCTGACACTTTTGACACCATTTTGGGACCATTGTCATTTTTACAGTAATCAGTGCTATAAAAATGCACTGATAACTGTAAAAATTACACTGGCAGCAAAGGGGTTAACCACTTGGTGGCGCTGCAGGGGTTAAGTGTTCCCTAGAAAGTGATTCTTACTGTTAGGGGGCGTGGCTACACGTAATACGTCACTGATGACCGTTCCCGATCACAGGGAACGGACATCAGTGACAGCGTCACTAGGCAGAATAGGGGAATGGTTTGTTTACAAAGGCATTCCCCTGTTTTGCCCTTGCCGACCACAATCGCGGGACTCCCGGGAACATCGAGTTCCCAGGACCCGTGGCCGAACTTGCGAGGCACGCGTGCCCGCTGGGCGGCAGATTTAAAGGGACGTACCTGTACGCCAATCTGCCTGCCCGTGCCATTCTGTCGGCGTAAATAGTGGTGCGTTGGTTGGAAAGCCGTTAAAGGATGTATAGCTGACATTGAGGTAAGCACACAGTGTAAAGCAAAAATTGTTTATTTGATACAAATAGTTTAAATCACATACAGAGATATACAGTAGACATATCTCAAATGTAAACAGTAGCATAACATAATGTATAGATACTTCTATCACATGATTGACAAAAATGGATGTAGATGGAATCGTCCAGTTCATATAAGTAGCATCATCCACACGTTTCTCGAAGAAATATCGCTGCTTCTTCAGGGAATTTCATAGTATATCTAATTATCACCAAATTGAAAACATATCATTATTATCACATTATGGCAATTAATATATACATTTATCAAATATTTATTCATTTACACAGCAAAAACAAAACTTTTAATATAAACGTGTTTACCAAATACATTGGTATGCAGCTCATGCGTTCCGTAGTTTTCAATACCAAGTCGCCCCAGATTATGATTAGCTGTTCTACAGCACATGCGGCATACGTGATCTGAAGCAGCTTATTGTTATTGTTCAAGTACACAAGTTCAGGTGAAATTTTCCTGGAGGCACTAGGGATTTGCTGTTCCTAAGGCACACTTATGTGGCCAGTGCTACATTACTACTGCAAAAAAATTAAATAAAATCTATGAAGTTAGATGTGTAATGTTTATGAATGGGCATGCAGTGATGCATGCTCCATCGATTTTTCTGTTTGATGGGTACAGGTCCACTTTATAATTGCATGCATTGGTGATATAGTATATTTAAATCTCAGTCCTCAAAAGTCAGATGTACCTGTAAAACAACAGGAGAACTTCGGCCTGGTTGAGAACCAGCAGCTGCCCTCAAAGTAGATATCATCTCTAAATTTATTGGCCCAGAGAAGATATATTGTGGTAAACCATACATAAAAATGCCAGAGTTGCAGATGTGGAAATACACGGATATTCTGATGATATGTGATGTAATTAATTCTATCATTGCCTTCAATGGTGGTACACCATAATTGAATCTTAGTCTCCCTGTTTCCATATTACCCTTGAATCTCACATAGGCCCATACAAGCCCAAATAAAAAATTTTTTTACACTATATTACCAAAAGTATTGGGATGCTTGCCTTTACACATAGTTACATAGTTAGTCAGGTTGAAAAAAGACACATGTCCATCAAATTGAACCAAAATAATAAATAAAAATACAATCCCATATACACAAACCTATACCCACGGTTGATCCAGAGGAAGGGAAAAAAAAAAACAGCAGAGCATGATCCAATTTGTTACAGCAGAGGAAAAAATTCCTTTCTGATCCCCCGAGAGGCAATCGGATTATCCCTTGAGCAACTTTACCTATAAAATGTAAGTACACAGTTATATCATGTACATTTAGGAAAGAATCCAGGCCTTTTTTAAAGCAATCGACTGAGCTTGCCAGAATCACATCTGGAGCGTATCTATTCCACATTTTCACAGCTCTTACTGTGAAGCAACCTTTCCGTATTTGGAGATGAAATCTTTTTTCCTCTATACCTGTACATAAAGGCCTCGTACACACGAGGCAATCTATTTGTTCAAATCGGTCGGACCGACCGATTTGAACAAATCTGTCTGCTAGGATTTTGGTTTGCTCGCGTGCACGTACACGAGCAAACCAAAATCCCCGCCAGCAGACGGCGCGCTGACGTGTCGGTGACGTGGCGGTGACGTTGACGCCGCCACGTCACCGCACCAGGAAGTAAAACACTTCCGCGCATGCGCCGAATCCATTCGGCGCCGGTGCGAGACGACATGTCTGCTGGTAAGTGTACTAACCAGCAGACATGTCGGGCGGACGGATTCCCACCCGATAGATTTCAAAGCATGCTTTGAAATCCGTCGGGTGGCCAAATCCGTCGGCTCGCCCGTACACACGATCGAATCTGTCTGCTGGGACAGTCTAGCAGACCGTTTCCAGCAGACAGATTTGATCGTGTGTACGAGGCCAAAGAGTGCCCCTTGTCCTCTGTGATGACATTAAAGTGAATAACTCAACATCAAGTTCACTATATGTATTTGTACAAGTTGATCATATCCCCCTTAACCACTTAAGACCCGGACACATACGCTGCTAAATGACCCAAGGTGTTTTTACAATTCGGCGCTGCGTCGCTTTAACAGACAATTGCACGGTCGTGCGACGTGGCTCCCACAAATAGAGCTCTCTTTCGGTGGTATTTGATCGCCTCTGCGATTTTTATTTTTTGCGCTATAAACGAAAATAGAGCGACAATTTTGAAAAAAATCACTATTTTTTTACTTTTTGTTATAAAAAAAATCAAATAAACTAAATTTTAGTAAAACATTTAGGCCAAAATTAATTCAGCCACATGTCTTTAGTAAAAAAAAAAATCGCAATAAAAAAAATAGCTACCTAGCGGGAACAGCGACACTAATACAGCGATCAGAAAAATGATCCCTTAGTGATGCTGGCAATAGGGAGTGAAAGGGTTAACTAGGGCAGTGATCAGGGGGTTAAAACTTTATTAGGGGGGGGTGGGGGGGCTATCCTGGACCTAACACTAACTGACTTTTACACTGCCTGTCACACTGACACTAAATGCAGTGATTAGATCACTGCATTCAGTGACACTGTGACAGGGGGGTGGGGGCGATCACAAGGGGTTAATGTGCCTATGTGTGTGTGTGTCAGTGTTGTGTTGGTGCACACTTACTATGGATGTCTTCTCTCATCAGCATCAGTGGGAAACACCGCTGCGATAAGAGGTGACATCATTTCCTCCTTCCTGTGTAAACACAGGAGGAGGAACTGACACGAAGGGGGAGCGCTCCCATTGGCTGGGAGCGATCGCGGGGGGCGGAAAACACGGACATCCGCCCGCTCGTCGGCGATCGCTCCCAGAGCCAGGGGGACCGCCGCACGCCGCGGAGGGGGTCCCGATGGGACCCCCGAAACGCACGAAGGCGAGGACGTAAATTTACGCCCTTGTGCCTGTACGAGCCAAGTTGTGGCCGTAAATGTGCGTGCGGGGGTCCTTAAGTGGTTAATCTCCTCTTCTCAAGAGGGAATAGATTCAGTTCCTCTAATCTTTCCTCATAGCTGAGCTCCTCCATGCCTCTTATCAGTTTGGTTGCCCTTCTCTGCACTTTCTCCAGTTCCTCGATATCCTTTTTGAGAACTGGTGCCCAAAACCGAACTTCATATTCCAGATGAGGTCTTACTAATGATTTGTACAGGGGCAAAATGATATCTCTCTCTCTGGAGTCCATACCTCTCTTAATACAAGAAAGGACTTTGCTCGCTTTGGAAACCGCAGCTTGGCATTGCATGCTATTATTGAGCTTACGATCTACCAAATCCCCCAGATCCTTCTCCACTATTCATTCTCCCAATTGTACTCCACCTAGTATGTATGATGCATGCATATTCTTAGCCCCAAGTGCATAACTATACATTTTATTATTTATTATTAATCTTTACATGAGGCTATACTCCCCCTTTGTTTGTGTTTACATTTATCAACATTAAACCTCATTTGCCACTTACAGTAGTTGCCCAATTAGACAGAGCATTGAGGTCGGCTTGTAAATTGGAGACATCCTGTAAGGATGTTATTCCACTGCCTAGCTTAGTGTCATCTGCAAAGACAGAAATGGTACTTTTAATCCCAGACCCAAAATCATTTGTAAAGATATTAAAAAGTAAGAGTGCCAACACTGATTCTTGAGGTACACCACTGATCACCTTAGACCATTCAGAGTGCGAGTCATTAACCATTACTCTCTTGCCGCGTACACACGATCACTTTTTGTGATGAAAAAAAACGACGTTTTCAAAAACGTCATTTAAAATCACCGTGTGTGGGCAAAACGTTGTTTTATGTCTTAAAAAAAAACGACCAAAAAAAAATTCGAACATGCTTGAATTTTTTGTGTCGTTTTTCAAAACGTCGTTTTTTGTGTCATAAAAAGTGATGGTGTGTGGGCAAAACGATGTTGAAAACGACGTTTTTAAAGCCACGCATGCTCAGAGGCAAGTTATGAGACGGAGCTTCAATGGAACAGAGTGCCGTCGAACGTGGTGTACGTCACCACGCTTTGCTAGAGCATTTTGGAAAAACGATGGTGTGTATGCAACGTCATTTTGGAAAATGAAGTTTGAAAAACGTCGTTTTGTTTCATCACTTGAAACGTCGGTTTTTTTTCATCACAAAAAGTGATCGTGTGTACGCGGCATCTGAATTCTGTCTTTTAGCCAGTTTTCTATCCATTTACAAATTGATCTTTCCAAGCCTGTAGACTTTACGTTACTGTACACATGAGCCGTCTGTGGGGAACTGTGAGTCCAGATATACCACGTCTACAGCCACCCCTCTGTCCAAGCTTTTACTTACCTCCTTATAAAAAGAAATCAGGTTTGTTTGACAACATATGTCCTTCATGAATCCATGCCGTCTGTTGCTTAAAATATTTTTTCCACGCACATAAACTTTAATTGGCATCCCAATCTTAGTCAGTAGGATTCAATATTCAGTTGGCCCACCCATTGCAGCTATAACAGCTTCAACTCATCTGGGAAATCTGTCCACAATGTTTAGGAGTGTGTCTTTGGAAATGTTTGACCAATATTCTTGTGGTCCATTTGTGAGGTCAGGCACTGATATAGACACGAAGGCCTGGCTCGCAGCCGCCACTCGAATTCATCCCAAAGGTGTTCTATCGGGTTGAGGTCCAGACTCTGAGCAGGCCAGTCAAGTTCCTCCACCCCAAACTCACTCATCCGTGTCTTTATGAACCTTGTTTGTGCACTGACGCAAAGGGTGTGCCAACTCAATATTGAAGCCTATGGACTAAGACTGGGATGCCATTAAATTTCATGTGCATATTACATTTGGTAATATAGTGTATAGTAACCTACAGTTACAAGTGTCTGTAAATGTGGAGAAAGAAAGAAAAAATCATCTATAGTTCTAAATCTTTGGTACTGGACTCACGATCAGATTATAAAAGCCTTTTACACTCTCCATCTTTTATGATTCCATTGTTGTAGCCAATCTCCCAAGTTCCATTGTTGGTGGTCCTTCAGCTTATTTCACTAGTGCTGCCAATTACTACATATCACTCTTTCCCTGCACACTTTTCTAAAATTCTTTTTATTTTTACCATTTAAAAGGCAACAATTACCGTAACTAACATAATCCAATTAATATACTGTATCAAGGGGAATATTTTACGTGACACACTAAAATAAAAATGTAATCCTTCAAAAAGCTTGTACACCATACTTTTTCCAGCAGCTCATGCAACTAGTGGATCCATCTTAAACATTCTAAAAGATACAGTGCACTTTCAAACAGCTCCCCCCTCCCCTAGCACATCATGAATCTAGTCCTATAGGTACACAGAGCTACAATATTATAGCCATCTGAAGGAAGGGGCAGCAGGGTTTTACATACAATGGGCCAGATTCAGGTAGATTGGAGCATCTTTGCTCTGGAGTAACGTTTCTCATTTACGTTACGCTGGCGAAATTTTAGGAGCAAGTGCTGTTATTCATGAAGCACTTGCTCCTAAAGTTGCGGCAGCGTATCGCAAATGAGCCGGTGGAATTCAAATTGGGCGGGTACGGGGCGTGTATTATTTAAACTAAGCGTGATCCCGCGGCGAACGTACTGCGCATGCGTCGACTGTCAATGCATCCCAGTGCGCATGCTCCAAATTCTGTCAGTGAACGTCAATGACGTCAAATCCCCATTCATGGACGTTTTACGCAAGCGACGCAATTTTTATTTTTTTTTCAACGCGATGAAGACGGCTATACTTAACATAGGATACTCCACTAGGGGGCTGCTTTATCTTTACGCCGCGTATCGCTTACGGAAACGTCAGAAAGTCACTGCGTCGCGCCCGAATACGATCGTGAATTGTCGATTCCCGCTGATTAACATATTTTTTCAGCGTAAATCAGCGGGAACGCTTTTTTAAATTAAAGTTGCAATGCGATGGCGAAATTCAATTGCGCCGATCGCATCGGAACTCCAACCCGGCGTTTCTTGTTTTCTGGTTACAGAAAACAGAAACGCCGGCTTAAAGTGACAGTTAGGCTGGAGTATCACTGATACTCCAGCCTAACTCTACCTGAATCTGGCCCAATATGGATGAACAGCAGTAGCAATTCCTGCAAGACACCCCACTCCCCACAATTATTGAAGGAAATGAAATTAGCATGGAAAATATATATTACAAAAAGGGTGCTATCTAAACTCCTGTGCATTTTCAAATCTCTCAAGGTCAAGGATTTACATTTAGTACTGGGGCACATGGGCCCCATCTCTGGTTCATGCTGACGCAGAATATACTGTTGATAGTTCAGCTTCTTTACCTCTGGTTTGGGTTCCCTCTGAGTTACTCTGAGGCTTTTTTTATTTGCATTCTTAGGTTGGCTTTACTTTACCTTACAACGACTGGTCCATGTTTCAAAACTGCTTTGGGGACAGTAGACCTTGTAGCAATTTCTGCAGTTGGAGCACATTTAAAAATACTGGGGCACAATTTACTTATTAGCTAGGCCCTGGATTTTGGCATTGGGTATGGGTATGACTGATTTTCTAGCTTTGATTACATATTTTAGGGAAAGCAGCAGACCCCTGAGATCCTTGGGTTTCTGCCTGCTCTTGTGATAAAGTGTTGTGAGGTTTTAAGAATATTGGTCTTCTCTAATTAAAGTCTGACTCTAAGGCCGTGTACACACGATCGGACATGTCCGATGAAACTGGTCTGCAAACCGGTTTCATCGGACCAGTTCGATGGTGTGTACGGCCTATCGGACCGTTTTCCATCGGACCAAAGTTTTAAAACATGCTTTAAAACCTGTCTGATGGAACATGTCCGTCGGACAGGTTCGATGGTTAGTACACAAAAACCCGCGCATGCTCAGAATCAAGTCGACGCATGCTTGGAAGCATTGAACTTCGTTTTTTCATCACGTCGTTGTGTTCTACATCACCGCGTTTTGGTCTGTTTGGATTTTGGTCCGATTGTGTGTACGCACATCAGGCCATCAGACAAGTTCAGAGTTGTCTGATGAAAACGGTCCATCAGACAAGTCTCATCAGACATGTCTGATCGTGTGTACAGGGCCTTATAAGCCATGCCCAATATTCAGCACCCATGTTTTGCTGATACTCATTTCCCTAGGATATTTTGAAGTAACTAAATAAAGTAATTTTTTTACTAACTAATGTGCATTACTGCACGTTTGTTCTTTTTACTCTTAAAATGTAAATTACAATAATGAAAATTAACTAAATCCTATTTTATTAATTTCCATTCAAACCAAATTGTTAACCAAATAAAAACACTTAAGATAAAAGACAGACATATACTATTTAATAATAATTTTGGCCTTGCCCTTGCCATATACATAAAAGCAATTGCATTTATGTATTGTACGCATAACTGTAGCATTTAATATTATACCGCCTTGTTCGTTTTTATTCAGCACAAGATTGTTAGTGCCAATCTTGCTCGCTCTTTCTGATAATGTGAATAACAACAGCTTAGAAAATAGTTCTGTAGTGCAGGATTCTGGCACAGGATTCTGGGATTCTTGCCACAACACCCATCACATGTAATGGATGTTTTCCTCTTGCCCTGTAAAACCACTTTTCTCTTGTTCACTGTAGATTATCAACTTTGAGAGTGAACAGGGTGATATCATTTTTATTGAAATATACCGATGAGAGACTCCTTAGGGCAAAACTCCAGTAAGATTAGGACAGGCTGAAAGTCTGAAGCAACTCAGGAAGATGTTTATTCAGGAAATTGCATTACCTTTCTACTTCTTTTAGGGAAGCGTTTTACACATTTTGGATACGTGTTGTATGCTGTTGATACTACACTTGAAACAATAAGCAAAGTAAACGCAACTTGCTTTTCATTTACACACTTTATAGGAAATATGTTTTTTAAGTCCAAGTTTGAATCTGCTTTGTGCTTAATAGGAAATAATTGCAGTTTGATTCATGAGGTCCATGTAGTATCCCTTGGGTTGTAAATGTGCTCCTGAATGATTATTCTACAGCCTTTAATAAGACTCTATAGAACAATTGGTAGATTATGCATTAAGGCAGGAGCGTTAAACACAAAATTACACAGGCAGTCTCTCTTATTATTATAGACACACTTCACTTGTTTTTTTTTTTTTAGTGGTAGCTCTTGACCATCAGGCACTCGGACGCTATCGGCACTTACTACAAATGCCTGGCCACGCTTTTAGGCGCTTATTGCTGGGTCTTCACTTGCTGCAATCCCATCAAAGCAGATTTTCTCAGTCTATAGGATCTCCAGATGACTTCACATAGTCTTTTTGGTCATGTGACCTGGCATTAGGACACAACCATTGCATAGGATGTGCTACATGTATGCATAGTCAGGAATAAAGAAACCCACATACACAATAAAGAGTAGATGATTAACTAGGAAATACAATATGTTAAAGGGCTACTGAAGTAGTCAACTTGTAAACTCAGTTGAAGATGAGGGTTGTTAATGGGGTTTACATGTTATAGTAAAATGTGTGAAAACCTTTGGAAATAAAACTGCTACCCAGTTTCAAAATCTCATTGTAGCATCATGGTATGTAACTATAGTGTGTTCAGATGATGAGTTATAGTTAGAGCATTAGAATATAAGTGCCACACTGCTACTATTCACAAAACTGCTAATGTTGTAAGTGCCACAGCAAACACATAGTAACATATACAGTGTGATAAAACCTGATTCCACCTCTGTAACAGTGTCAAGATTTACACACATTTAAAAAAAAAGTGAAATACAGATAAATAACATACTTTCAAATATTGTCCATCATGGCGGAAATTTTTTCTTAAAATGCAGAGTGCATTTCCTATATGAGCTTCACGAAATATACTGGTATACAGTAAAGTAAATTGGTGCAATAGTAAATAAGTGCCATGCTACTACTTCCTGGTCCTCTGCCCTGTTATGTCATAAATCATATGACTTCCTCAGGGGTCTCTTGGACCCAGGACCTTCCTCAGGACCCCTGAGGAAGTCAGGTGATTTATGATGTAACAGAACGGAGCCAGATAACACTATTACATTAACCAGGAAGTGATCAGATACACAAGAGATAGCGGTGCCTATCATAGGCAGAACCAAGAAAACTTCTACTACCATTCTGTGCACTTATAAATGTGAGTGTTTATTTGATAAATGTTTAATTTTAATCTGGAGCTGCACTGCCCCGACCAGATGACTATTGAGGAGGAAATCAAGGTGATTCATTACCTTAAAGGACACATGCTGCTTATTGACCTTTATAATACATGGGTCAAAAACTGAGGTGGGTGAGGGCATATATTGCACACATGGTAGGACACATGAGTTATATGATCACTGAGGAGAATTTTTGTATGTCATGGTTTACAGTGGTGGAAAGTTTGTTTTGATTTGAATTTGGAAATATTGAATACTTATCCATGAATATTTAATGAAGATTGCATTATGATATACGTGTTGTTTTTGAAGAAAGAATTCCCATTTTTTATTTTAATGAAAAGTTTGACACAGGTTATATCACAATACTTATCTGTTCTGGCTCTGTTAAGCTTCGTACACACAATAAGAAAATAGGATAAATGATCATCCGTTTTTTTATTTTTGCTTGCTAGTCTCATATTGAAAATTAAGAGTTCACAAGAAAATTCTTGTATGATAGAATACTACTTCGGAAGTGATGTCATATATTGTAATTTAATATATTCTTTCATTTCCGAGGAACACTCGATTTTTTTTAAATGAATACTGTGCTTGTCCTTTTGGATAATTTTGCATGAACTGTCCTAATCGGCTCTCGAAAGCTTTGTACTAAAGTTTAGATTATCATATGATCGCTTCGAAAGCAGTATTTTTTATCTGATTTTCTCATCGTGTGTACTAGGGATTGAAGAGTTCCAATGACTTACTGCCACAATGACAATGTACCAGAAATGAAGGAAAATCTGCAGCAGAGACACAGAAAGCAATAAAAAGCTGACAGGGGATGTAGCCTTTCTTTACACTACTAAAAAAAATATTACTGTCTATGTTGCTGCTGGAGATTTTCTCTAATTTCTTGTCTGCTGATGGCATTGTCACCATGGTAGTATGTGAGTGTAAATAACTTGGAGAGAAATACAAATTAAAAGAAATGCTGGCTGGAGATACAATTTGTTTTGCCTTTTTTCCATGGAGGTTCTGGTCAGGGAAAGCCAGATTCAGCCCCTATTCACCTCTGCAGGCCTAGATCAACTATAATAGTAAGCTACTGTTATCACCAAGCAAATGACCACTATTGTAATTATCTTTAGCTGGAGGCAGCTGTGCCCTGTCTAAATATTAAACATTAAAGCTGGAATAATAGCACACTATGATGTCATAAAAGATCTTACAGTACGGCTCATTTAAGCACCATGCTAAAGCACTGTGCTGCAATGGAGAATCTGTTTGTGGGTTCTGTAGCATCACCAAGAGTTTCTGAGCTTATTGATGGGCCATGGCAATAAACAACAGCCTCTAAAGCCCTCCTGCATCACTGGGACTGTGTATGTGGCCCATTGTGCTACAGACCTGAATTGAGATCTGCAGGACAGCACGTGCACACTAAGCAATGAAGGGCCACATGCAGGGCCACATGCAGGGCCATCTTAGTATTATCATGGGCCCCTGGGCAAAGTACTGCACTGGGGACCCTACCAGCCTGCCCCAATTTACACACCTACTCTCAAGGTTAAAAGTATAAATAGCTGATAGAATTAAACATATATTATTATTATTATTATTATGGGGCCCCCATATACTTGGGGCCCCTGGGCAGCGTCCAGGGGTGCCCATGCATTAAGATGGCCCTGGCCACATGTGACCCACTAGCTGCTTGCTGATCAAGAGGGGTTTAGATTATGGTCACCTAAATGATTCTAAAGCTCTTATTAAATTAGAATTCATCTTATGTTCATTGAGAAAAACAACTTTGTTTGCAGATCAATCTGTACCAGTAGCTACAGTATGCTGTCTATTTCCAGAATAAGATGCTTGGTGCAAAAAACTAAACAAGCAGCTAGGAGGATATTTCCATTGGGTGGATTAACCCACCAACTGTCAAAGGATGTGAATTTTCCAACTAGAAATGAGGAACAGGGGCTTGCTTTCTTCAGATTTTGAAGTTTGTTTCTAAGACTTTTCTCGTTTCAAGCAGTTGGCTGTCAGACAGGTTGGATTTAATGTTTGCAGTCTCAGAAATCCAGCCAACATGTGTAGTTGTGTCTCTCGATTCTGATCAAGTCTCACCACACAAGTCCTGTTATTCCTTGGACAGTGGTAGGGTCTAGTGCTTCTGCACTGGGAATCATATGATGGATTGTCCAGGGACTTGTATCCCTAGATCATGGGTTCAAGCTGCAAGAACTCATAAACAGAAAGGGCAAACCATCTTAAGCTCTCTGTCTTCACAGTGTTTATTATTAAGAGAAAATATTGCACTCACCTGTTGTAAGCTAAGATAAAAACGCTTCAATGCAAACAGTATAGATCACTCTGCATCCACTATTTCTGTAATGATCCTTCGAATGAGCATAGCCAGCTCTGCCCCCAAACATGATGACATCAGTAGGTTCATCCATTTTACATGTTACATCCTGATAGACTTCCTCAGAATTCCTACCATGTTGCAGGCTTGTAATTCTACTGTGTGTAAAACTTATCATCACACTTGGAAATCGTACCTCTGATGGCGTGATTTTTTGCTTGTCTGTCTTTTTCAGTGAGTAGGATCCTTTTATTTTAGCAACAGGGTGTGGATCAATGTTTAGCTCTCAGTACTATTAAAGTTCAGGTTTTGACATTGTTTCAATGTCCTTTGGCTTATCATTCTTTAATTTATACTTTTATTTAGGGAGTTTCTTATGTTGCCCCTCCTGTCAGAATACTGCTTCCTTCATAGAACCCTAAGTTGGTTCTCTTGGTCCTAAGGCCGAATATTGTCGGGTATAGACTGGTTCAAGAGAAACCGGTCAACATTTGGCCCATGTATACAGCAGGCTGTTCAACTTCTGTCAAACGGGCAAGCTGGAAAAAAACAGCCAATTGGCATTCGATCAGTGATTGCAGCCAATGACTGCCAGCGCTGACTGATGTGTTCTGATTGGGGTGCAGTCCTCCTGTCAGAACATTATACCTGAGGGATTGCTGTGCTAACATCACATAGTTAGTACAACAAGCTCTGAGTCCTCAGTTTTTTTTGTTCAACTTGCTGGATTGAACGAAAAAAACGTACCATGTGTACCAAGCATTACAAATATCTCCTTTTGAGAATATTCAGGGGATTCCCTTACATAAATTGTTTTGGTGGTCTTGTCCTTGTGAATTCTACTTTCTAATTCCACAAGGACAAGGTGGTTTTGATAACTCCCCTTATCCTTTGTGCACTTTTTGTTCTGTCATGCAACTTCTCATCCTTTAAGGAAATCCTTTTACATATTTTAGATGATTGCCATTTCTCCAGCTACCATCTCTAGATGGATTCAATAAACTTTATCTCAGGTTTATGCAATTAGACCTTTTAACCACCTTTTCCACTTACTGCTCATTGTACCTAGTAAGTCAGCACTTCTTGGGCCGTCTATCATCAGGTCTTTGTTTTGTAAGTCTATAAATGTACAACCTGGTCCTCTGTTCATACCTTCACTAAGTTTTTATAAAGTAGAGATGTGGTAGCATCAATTGATACTAGCAGTTTTACAGACTGTAAAAGTTACAGTGTAACTTTTTTGTGGGTAAGGGTTCACAATATGCCACTGGTACAGACTGATCCTCAATCAAAACTCTCAATGAACGTAAGGAATTTTTTTTATTCTTGTATTCACCGTACCTTTTTTTCTCTGTTTCGTTGAGAGTGGCAGATTCTACCCTTCTTTTGGGTTGTTTGCCTAGTTTTGTCATTTTGGCCTACTTTTGGCTCATGTATTTGCAGTTTTACAGACTGTAAAAGTTACAGTGTAACTTTTTTGGCAGATTCTATCCTTCTTTTGGGTTGTTTGGGCCGGTTGCCTAGTTTTGTCATTTTGGCCTACTTTTGGAACATGTATTTGCAGTTTTACAGACTGTAAAAGTTACAGTGTAACTTTTTTGTGGGTAAGGGTTCACAATATGCCACTGGTACAGACTGATCCTCAATCAAAACTCTCAATGAACGTAAGGACATTTTTTTATTCTTGTATTCACCGTACCTTTTTTTCTCTGTTTCGTTGAGAGTGGCAGATTCTACCCTTCTTTTGGGTTGTTTGGGCCGGTTGCCTAGTTTTGTCATTTTGGCCTACTTTTGGCTCATGTATTCTCAGTTACTACTAACTGATGTCCTTTGAAAATTGATGGGTTAACCCACCAACTGCACCTTACTTCCTAGCTGCCTGTTCAGTTATTTGCACCTAGTGCCTTACTCCTGGAAATGGGCAACATAACCACTGGTACAGATTGATCTTCAATCACAGCTTTGTCTCTCAAAGAAAATAATTTTACAGTGAGAACAAAAAAACAATAATTTTTCTTACAAGTGGGCTAACAAGATCCTCCCAATAAAAAAACTTTTAAAGCTGACATATTTAAAAATGTGAAGATTCACTGTTTACAGGACCCTTAAAATGCTACCGTGTTTCATAATTTCACCATTTAATGAGTAGAGATGAGCTTTGTATTTGGTCTAAAACTATGTTTGGCGAAACGTGGAGGGAAGCTATCACTGCCTGTCAAATCAGCTGTAGCAGTCATCACCCCATAACTGCACATACACACAGGGCTCAGAATACTCATGACATCATAGACCTAATGTGGCCACATAACATGGTTATTTTAGATCAATATCCATTTTTGCCCCTTTGTGTACTTGCTGCTGTGGGGTGGGGATTGTCCATTAACTAGTAATGGCTGATTGGGCTGGCATGGACAGTTTTCTTCCAGGCTCAACCGAACATGGGTTTTGACCAAACTCAACCTCATCCTTAATAATGAAATGCTGAAATGTACTTTCAGGTCTCCTCATTGCACTTTACTCCGGGTGTGGGGGGGTGTCTCTGCATGGGCACAGGTCATGTCCCCTGTGACTCCACATAGCATTAAATTCCCCTGTGCCCAATTAGACCTCAGATACAGTGCAGGGACCACAGAGCAGAGAAAATGCCTATGCTGCTCCTTGGCTTTAGCACAAAATTACCCCATCCCAGCACAAAATTCCCAGAGGGGATTTATAACCTTCTGAATAGGAGGCTGAATATTTTCTTTTTATCTGCGTAATATTAATAATACCCCTGTGCATTACCTATTTTTAAGCAGCTTTGCTGTGAATAAAAGTGGGTGGGAAGCCTTAAAACACAAGTTGGCATATAGCGTGAGTCTGTCAGAACTCCATTAGGAGCTGATACATCAACCGATTGCTACCATTCAGAGTCAGCAGTCTATGTTTCTTTCAGAGCCTATGTCTCCTTTGTTTCATACTGGGAAAATAATATGCTATAAAGAAATTTGTGGGGAAGGTAGGCATTACTCCTGTTTTAGTACTCTAGTATTATTATTATTATTATTAAACAGGATTTACATAGCGCCAACAGTTTGCACAGCGCTTTACAACATGAGGGCAGACAGTACAGTTACAATACAATTCAAAACAGGATGAATCAGAGGACCCTGTCGTTAGAGCTTACAATCTCGGAGGGAGGGTCAAGTTATACAAAAGCTAATTGCTGTGGGTAATGAGTGGGATGAGCTGATGGAGAAAATAAAAGTACAGTTGTTAGTTGTTAGGTGGGGGCAGAATAGACTTCTCTGAAGAGGATCATTCAGGGATCATCTAAAAGCAAACAAAGTAGGAGATAGTCGGACAGATTGGGGTAGGGAGTTCGATAGGATTTTATTATTATAGTATTTTAAAGATATATATTCCTGCCATACTGGATCAATAAAGTCTTTATTGCCCATACAAGTGAATCCCCAAACAGTTGACTATATACCTCTAGATGTCTGCATTTTATAATTTTTCCAATGACAAACCTGAGACCCATTACTCATACGGCCACTGCAAGGGGCTCACGTTGACAGGCTTTGGGTTCCTGTATTTGGTATGTGTTTGGAATGAAGGACAGCAAAAATCCATTGACTTTCTATGAGAAGTACATATTTCACAAAGGCTGCCTTTGACCTGCTGTATGCTCTATTTGTGTTGTTTTGGGTGGGAAAGCTAAGGTTTGGCTTTTGGTGCACTTGTGAAGAACGTCTAGGAAATTTATGGTCACTTTAGCAAATCAAACATATAAGCATGGATAATAATGGGCCCTAAAACACAATCCCACAGAACAATATACGGTATGTATATGCAGGTCAGTACTGTCGTATCTATTAGATGCAATATTTTTATAAGGCCAGAATTATTTTAAACAGAAAGTGCAGGGAGTCACCAGGAGTTTTAAACTCAAAGCTTTTATTAAGTTGCTTCAGCAGGTTTAGTCACACAGTGGCATGCGGGATAACCATGCCGCAGGAAAAACAGCAGCAGATCACGTATAAGCCTTTCTCTGCAGTGGCACAAGAGAAAGAGGAAGTGTTTCTTTTAGTTAGTAGGATGGAAGGTTCCCCTCTGGTGCCACTGCATATCACGAATGCGCCTCACAGACTGGATCTGGGGGTGCTGGGCGCCAAAATCTGAGCTGTCCTTATAATCCCCCTTCTCAAACAGGTACTGGTATCCTCTGTAACCTGGGTATTGATAGCCAACCCACCTGCAAGCAAACAGTACCATATTAATAAAGTGTAAATCTACACAAAAACACAGTTTAAGACAGAACTTGGTTTTGCAGCTTGTTTTTTGTTATTCTTTATTTATGACTATAGAGTACAGTGGCAAGATACATTTGTAACAGCTGTACAATACAGTAAAACTTTGGATTGCGAGCATAATTCATTCCGGAAGCATGCTTGTAATCCAAAGCACTTGTATATAAAAGCGAATTTCCCCATAAGAACTAATGGAAACTCAAATGATTTGTTCCACAGCCATTTATTCATAAGTCTTTCAGTTTATAGTGGATATAAAAATATTATAGCAATTTGATGGGTTGTGCCAGACCGTCCCAGCAGACAGATTTGATCGTGTGTACGGGCGAGCCGACGGATTTGGCCAGCCCACAGATTTGAAAGCATGCTTTAAAATCTGTCGGCTGGGAATCCGTCCGCCCGACATGTCTGCTGGTTAGTACGCTAACCAGCAGACATGTCTTCTCGCACACGCGTCAAATGGTTTTGACGCATGCGCGGAAGTGTTTTACTTCCTGGTGCGGTGACATGGCGGCGTCAACGTCACCGCCACGTCAGCGCGCCGTCTGCCGGCGGGGATTTTGGTTTGATCGTGTGTACATGATCAAACCAATACGTCCCCAGCAGACAGATTTGTTCAAATCGGTCTGTCCGACCGATTTGAACAAATCTGTCTGCTCGTGTGTATGGGGCCTAAGTATGCAGGGATCTGGGGTAAAGCTGTCCACATAGTTCATCCCCCGCACCGCCGGCTCTCACCACTGTCAGTCTGCAATTGTGACTGGGAAGACTACCCTGCAGTAGAGCGATTTGAAAGTAAGGCTTGAACCACTCATGGAGCACAGCATGGAAGGGATGAATGATGTCATTGGCAGTGCGGAGGACAGTCTATGTCAGTGGTTCTCAACTCCTGTCCTCAGGACACACTAACAGGCCAGGTTTGCAAGATAACAGAAATACATCACAGGTGATATAATTTGCTGCTCAGTGATTGCAGTATTCTGGTCTGCATCTCCCCAAGGTAATACATAAAACCTGGCCTGTTAGTGGGTCCAGAGCATAGGAGTTGAGAACCACTGGTCTATGTGGACAGCTTTACCCCGGATGCCTGCATACTTGAATGTGCCTGTTTTACTCATCAACCGTGTGAGTTTCATTGCTCACACCCATTGAATGTAACCATATTGCTACACTTAGGGGCACCTCTGTTCTCTTTCTTACCCAGTTGTGACATGATGCTACTTGTATATCAAGACATCGCTGTTCTTACTAATTTACAATTATATTTTTATATTTTGTCAACAGACATTGTTCCTCAGTTTATGTTTCATGTCAATCTCTGCAACATTGTCAATTGTATGTATTTACTAATTTTCAATAAAACCTTTGATTGTGAAAAAAAAAGACATTGCTTGTATATCAAGTAAAAATGTACCGTATTTATCGGCGTATAACACGCACTTTTTCCCCCTGAAAATTGGGGACAAAGCAGGGGTGCGTGTTATACACCGATAGCGCACCTCGGACTCGGAGGGGAACAAGTGCCGCCGGAATTCACCGAGCCGTCATCTTCCCTTTACTCGGTTTTGACGTCACACACACAGTCCTGCCTCCACCACCGGCATTGGACCAGTGTTCTGTCAATCACAGGAGCTAGTCCAATGCTGATGGCGGAGGCGGGACTGTGTAAATGACTGCAGATGCCGAGTGAACAGGAGATGACGGCTGTACGAGATGACGGGCGGTTGCATGAGGAGATGGTGTGTCTGCAAATGGGCATCAGGCTGCAAAGGGACACACAGGCTGCAGAGGGACACACAGGCTGCAGATGTACACTGACCATTGTTTTGCTTCTAAGTGGTTTATTTTATTTAAATCCTGAAATTTCTCTCTTAAATTGGGGTGCATGTTATATGCCAATAAATACGGTATTTAAAAAAATGTTGCTTGTCTTGCAAAATGCTCTCAAACCAAGTTACTCTCAAATCAAGGTTTTACTGTACACACAAGTGAACACACAGAAATGTGACAATATGGACCTGGTTGTTAAGGATATAAATCAATATGGACTCCAACTGGTTGTAGCCAATTACTTAGTTGCAAATGTGTAGCTTAATAATTTAGTTTCCTTTATCTGAAGTGTCAGAACGCGGTGACGTAAAACACAACAACGTGCTGAGAAAAATTAAGTTAAATGCTTCCGAGCATGCGTCGACTTGATTCTGAGCATGCGTTTATTTTTAACCGATGGATTTCCCCACAGACGATCGTTTTTTTCTATCGATTTTTTAACCATCAGATAATTTTAAAACAGGTTCTACGTTTTTTCACCGATGGGAACAAAACTGATGGGGCCCACAGTCGAACCGATCGTGTGTACGTGGCATAAGTCTTACAGGCTTACCTAGTATTTTCAAGGCTGAGAGTCAAGGTGGTGACGTAATGATCTCCATGTCATACAATCACAAAATGCCTTGTATTATTGAGAAAACCTATACAATCTAGATAGTGGGGAAACAAATGTTGTCGACAACACCCAAATGAAACTGCAGCCAATTGGTTCAGACTAGTATTGAGGATTAAGTATTGAAGGGTTAGACCATCTCTACTAAGATGTTTTCAGTTGTCTGTGTCCCTTTTGGGGGAAAGTTCCCCTTATTTTCTGTCCAAAAGATTATTGTGACCAGGACGGGAAATTAGAAAATTTCTTCCAAATGAACACAGATAGATGACAGAGGTTTTAATCCTTCCTATTGTAACCATACAGACATAAGTGTTTTTTTCTGGAAATTGAAGTTAGGACCACGATGTTTAGCTAATCAATGCAGGTATTTTTAAAGCATCCCAATCTACAATCAAACAATACTTAATAAATCTGTGGTAAATGATGCAGAGGGTTCCATGTGTTTTAACTTCTGGAGCACAGAGGAGAATGGTCCTTCTTCAGATGTCCAGAGTTACCTGAGTGATATGAGCACTTCCCATTGCCTGACCAGCAAGGGGGTCAGCTCAGGCTCAAGAGGGAAACAGACTGCAGCACTGATTCACCGGTTTCTACAGCCAAAAGAAGCACCAACACAGGACATAGTAGTGGGCTTAGATGTGTGGAAAAAAAGGCTTGGAACGTTTTTTTTGTTTTTAAAAAGTGTGAGAAAATCACTTATACAAATAATTTATTATGGAGATGAATCAATTCACATAATGCCTAAGGAGTCATTTTTTTCAGAAGCCAGACAATTATCCGGTGTCCGACCATTTTCATGACATTACTGGGACATTAAATTATTCCAGTCGTAGTAATTGTGTTTCAGTTGCTCCTGGTAAAGTGCCAGCACAGGCATGAAACCAGTTGAAATGTACCAGCCAGCTCTATATGTTTGACGTCTGCTGCTAATAAAGTTCAAGGTTTGGTGTACAATCCCAGAAGCATTACATAAACTGGTCCTTATTCTCTATAAATTCTTTGTACAACCAATTTTATCTGTATGGAGTCTTGGTATGTTACTGAGAAAGAGAGGCTCACATACAATTACTTTAAAAATGGAAGTGGATAGTGGTAGCACTACCAACGAAGGAGCTGCTGGTTTAGATTTTTAGATTTGGGCCTTCCGCTACCTTACTGTTCCATATGGTCGTTTCAAGGGTTGTCCTTGAAGAGTTGTCCATAAGAATGTATGCACCAACACAAAGTCTCTTTCAAAGGTTTTATTAACAAAGTTCTCCAGCAGAGGGCTAGTGGGACAGGGAAAGACTATTTTGCTTTGCGGATCACGGGTACCACACTGGATTGTAGCAACCACCAAATAGGCCTACTCTCACCGGCCTAGCAGTTGATGCGAAGCTCGACAAAGTCTCTGCCAAAGACTTGAGAAGTGTCGTCAGGCCATCCCACGATCTTCTGCCACAAGATCGTGTAACTGATTGCACACTCAATATAGTTTCAACAAAAGTTACACGACTCACGGTGCCAAGAATCTTTCAGCCGGACCGGCAGCACAGTGAGGTAAATCAGCCAGGGTACATCCATTAATTGAATCCCACTGGTTCAGCTTCCTTCCATAGACTAGGTAGCGAAGGACCATCCCTGGATCAGTAGGCCCCAAAATCTCCTGGGCCTACTCTTAGTTGCTAGGCCTTGGGCCAGCCGGGCCCGAGGCTACAAACAGCTCGACATCCCTGGGGCCAGGAGGGCCCTCAGGTCGGGATCGGAAGACAAACCCCGCTAAATGGCATCTGTCTCTTAAGTACCCCTTTCCAGAATGCACAATGGTTGACCACGTCCCCTGAGCCTCTTTTGAGAGAAAAATACCCAAGACATTCAGCCTGTTGCCTTTCCAACCGTGACCTGCAGTGACAGCGACACACACCGTCAGGGGGAAACTTGTGCAACCCAGCTGAACTGAACAGAAACAACAATTTAGAATAATCATTCTGAGCCAAAACTACTGCTCAGACAACTATAATTTAACACATAGCGCCAACTCAATGGGAGCAGGGCGGTACACTAGAAAAAAATGTACTTGTCATTTTCCTAGCACAGTCTACTCCTCTTTGCACATCATAGCCCTCTCCTTATCTGGAAGTGTAAAATGACTGCCTGTGCTATTTCCTGTCCTTCGCCCCTCCCTTTACATAATTTTTAATATGGATGCTGGGTAGCGAAGGAGAATAATATAGAGTGTCACTTCAGTAACAGCTCTGAATCTGCTAGGGCTGTTGACATCAAATCAAAGATGACGGTGCCCAGCAGGAGTCTCTGCGCTTTTAGATATCCACACAAGAGGGATTTTTACAGTTGAATAACATGAAAATACATTAAAAATACTCAGAGTCAGGCCAGCAGGGACAGTGTGCGGTTAGGGTGGAAGCTGGAAATTAAGTGCTAAGGAGGCTGTCGGTGGTCCTTAAAGGTAGCCCCCTAGTCTGGGGGGGGCCTCGGATGCTGAAGCGATCCTCTCAAGACACAGGAAGGTGTCCTGACCATAGGCACGGGTGCAAGAGTGAGGACAGCAGGAGCCAGCTAGCACATCCAGCAGATTTTGAGGTAGAAGATATCTGGGTGGCTGGTGATTGTAACAGTTTAGGAGGACTGTGGGAAGTAGCCAAAAGGGCTAGAGAAAGGAGCATCTGCAGCTAGGAGGGCTGGCAGTGCCTGAAAAGATGGTGCTAGGATCAGTAGCCACAGGAATGTAGCTGGACACTGGACTTTTTCTCTACACACCAAGGGGGCCCACAGTCCCTGACTGTAAAGAGCTTTTGCTTCTTCTGGTTGAGTGTTCTAGCTAGGTCTGTGTGGTTTTGTGCAAGCACGTGATGTGCTGGAGGAAGTGGATTGTATACAGATAGTGTATATAGTTGAAGTGCCCCTGAAGACGTTTGTACCTGTTGCTGGACTGTTTTCTGTCTCAAGTGAGTCTGTGGAAATTCGGTGTGCCTGGCTGCGCAGAGTGGGGGATTAACTATTTACCAGCGGCTCTTATGGGGGATGTCCTACACTAGTCTCCATATCGAAAATGAAGACTACTCAATTTACTAAAATTCTCATAGGACAGAATACAACTTTGGAATGTATTGTATTTATGTATGGTAATTTCAGAAAACAAAAAGTACAGATTAAATGAACATCGTACAATCTGGTATTGTACAAGAAAACTTTTTGTGTTTGCCCCCTTGGATAATTTTGGATGAACTGTTCGACTGTGATCGACTCTCGAAATACTGTGTACCAACATTCAAATTAGTGTATGATTGCCTTGAAAGCGGTATTTTTTGGACAATTTTCTGATCATGTGTACTAGGCTTTAGTCTCGCGTCCTCACTGTGTGAAGGAAAGCTTGACCACAGGAAGATAAACTATTTATTACTGAGGATAGAGATGTGATGATTGGAATTGGCTGCATGGATGATATCATGATGCGAGTAAAGTACTTACAGGCCATAGGTGAAAGCTCTTTTTCTGCCTTGGCAGCTGGGGGTAAATATGTTAAAAGTCTTAGCAGTAAGTGTAATGTCTCACAATCTTTGACAATGACACACATATTTATTATATAACATCTTAAAACAAATTCTTTCCTTGCCATTATTCAGTTTCACCAATTTTTTTAAATGGGTACAGAGAACACGATTTGTTCTGCTTTATTCTCTTTCCTGCCCTCCTTCCAGCCACCAAAAGCTAAAGACTTATCTGTAATATTCAGATGTTCCCCAAGGCATAATGTGTGACATATGTTGACTGTAGCATTTAAACATCTGTGAGGATCAGACATTTTCCTTCTGTTCTGAACTGCTTTTATTGAAGAAAAAAAACTTCAATCTGAATTTCTGTATGAGTTTGTCAAATGATTGCAACTGGCCTCATTTATCTCTTTCTGTGTTAAGGAAGAGCAATCTGCACAGGTCGGTATTCAGCAATGCAACCATTCCAACTGAACACATCAATAAATGCTGCCAGTGGTTGATCAGTACATACGATCAGATAAGTACTCACGTTCCACTTTGTACTCTCACTGAAGATACTTTTTCCTGATAGCCGTGAGCATGGAAACTTGGTACATCATCATCAATTATTTCAATCTTCTTCCCGGTAAAGTTTGGGTTTTCATAAAGGACAATTTTATGTTCCTGACTATCCTGAAAAACACAGAGAAATCAATGCCATTATAACACAAATTCACCAAAATTCATTAAACTTATAGTATGTTTGGAAATATATTTCAGTCTTCCAAAAAGTTTATTTTTTTAATTATTAAAAGATGAACCTCTACATGTGTGGAAAAAATGTGATTATGTGTGGAGGGTATGATAAAATTTCATTAGAATGCTTGAAATGTGTGTATCCAGGCTGAGATCTATTAGCTTAAATTACAGATTTATACCCATTAACATCACCAGGAATAAAATATATAGCAGAACCTGACTGCTATGTCTGTCTTCAAGGCGCAGCCAATACACATGAAGAAAGTAAAGGATAGAGAGAATTTAACCGCCAAGGTAGAATCTACAGTATCTGTAAGTTAACACTGCATTGAATGCTTAGTGTAAAAAAAAAACACGCTAACATAAAAATACAAACAAAGGACATTAATTAATTAGCAGCAACTAGAAAGTGGGATTCACACATATGAAAAATAAAGGGTAATAAAGCTGCGCTAAAAGCAAATGAGTGAGAATCATATAAAGGTGACTACATAAAAAAAAGAAACCAAGTCCATAAATGAGGAATAGGTGCATATATTCTAAGCTAGTCCATAAACCACCAGAGAGTGAAGAAGACAGCGGGGAGGACAGAGTAGGCATCGGAAGTGGCATAAGTCACCTCAATCACCGAGGTGATCTATGCCCGGAAGTGGGAGCAAATACTTGTATTACACAGGTATCTGCTCCCTCCTCCCCCCCTGAAAGGTGCCAAATGTGTTACCAGAGAGAGGGAGGATTCCAAAAAATGGAAATTCCATTTTTGGGTGGAACTCCACTTTGAAGTAATTCTACTTTGAGCCTTGGTTCAGCAAAGTCCGGGTTGGCTGTTTTGACAATATGCCGGCATCAGTGAAGGGAGGATTTCTATCAGCCTGCCAGACATGGGATACACTTCATTACAGGTAAGTTATATCCCTGGTTCTTTTTCCCCCAAAATTGTTTTCAGCGTTAACTTTCCCCAAAATTGTTTTCAGCTTCACTTTGCATCTTTACATTTTTTCCATCACAGACTTTATTGCACCATTAATCTGTTGGAACATTGATTTCACCTTTAGATTTAGATTTCAATAATTATTTTTTGGAATCCTTGATCACTTTTATTCTTGTATTCAATTTTCAATTTTTGTGTACTATCATTGATCACTTAAGAGCTGTACCTTGTTTGTATTTAAGATATCTGCCATTCATCTAGTACAGGTTTTGCTTTTACTATACCTATTTAACTATAGATATATATGGTCAAAGTGGTAGTAAACCTAAAACCAAAAATGTAATATATTGCAGCTGAACAATCCTTAGATGTGGTGGCTGCATTCGTTTTATTATTTTAGGCTTTTTTCCCCTCTGTTTTCCCATTGTCAGTCTGGGGGAGGGGTGTTAGATGCACTAGCAGATTTAGATACACTAACAACTTAAAGCCTAAATCCAGCTAATCCAGTTACAGCAAACATATTTTTGTTCCATTTGTGATAAAGGCTTTACATAAATAAATTAAGGCTGATCATTGCAGGCACCCCTGTCAGTAATAAATGGTTTGTCCAAACACTCCTAGCCGATGCTTTTGCAGGAGAGCTTATTCTGTTGAAAAAACAACAGGCTTACTGACCAGATCACCAGAAAATAGAAGAAAGGAAACCTAAAAACCTAAAAAAGAAAACAAATTCAGCCATCACATTTAAGAATTGGTAAGCAGCGATATAAAAGATGTTTGCTTTTGAGTTTAATACCGCTTCAAAGCTAAACTCCACTTTTGCTAAAAATAATTCTTTGTATGGCTTATTTAGTGATTAGGTACAATCTGTGCCTTTCAGTTTGTCTTCCAATCTTCTATGGAACTATGTATTATGTTTAGTCACAAGGAACACTCACTGTTACTGCTGTTAAAGGAAGCTATACTAAGGTGACAAATTGAGGAGTGTAGAAGGAAATCGAAGAAATTGGCATTATTTCCTAGAAACATTAACAGAATAACATCAAACAACAAACTATGTGCACAGAATCAGGCTTTGGGTACCCATAGATGTGAGTTGGTAGTCATCTCATATGGCCATTGCTGGTTAATGGGATTATAAATTATTAGAAAATACATTTTTATTATTTTTATTTTTTATATACAGTGTATCTAGTCTGCAGAGAATCATATAATATTGAATTGTGATCTGGATTTCCAAATCATTTGACAAACAGATTTACATAGAAATATTCCAGGAAATCAAGAGTTAATAAAACAGTGATGATCTTGATTTAATCATTATGGATGATCTCACATTTTAAGGAGGAACAGGCTCAACTGGTAGTGGCAGGGGTAAATCATGCCACAGGGAGGGATACTCAGGACCAGTCCGAGCCAGTTTGTCCTTCACTTTCATTCAGCAAGGCAGAAAAACCAATAGTCTTCTTTGTACAAGTCCACAGCTAAAAAAAAAAACTAAACATTTGCTTGTCTGTGCCACTAACTGACATTAGGTGTCTTATAATGGGTTTCCCAAAACAAACAGGCAGCACTTGTACCTTTTAGTGTTCAGTCAGCAGTCAGCCTTTTCACCTACTAGCAGCCTCCAACAGCAGAGAGAGCAAGAGAGAAAGAGAGCCCTAAGTTTCATTCAACACATAAATATAAAGGTCTGTGCACCTGAGACTAATAACGAGGTCTGGCTACCAAGAACAGAATTTATTAAGATCTTGATAAAACACATAATTTATTTTACCACATCAGTAATCAACCCTGGAGGCCCTCACCACGTGTAGCTGAGAATCCTAGGTGACAGTAATCATAATTCTGCCAGCTATTACTTCACAGGCTAGATCAGCAAAACAGACAGGTTAGAAAACATTTCCCAATGACTATTGCTGCATTGCTTCCCCTAACAAAGCAACATGTGGCGTATCCTGTGGGGTTCCCCCATTCCCCAACTCTTTAGTTAGACCCTGTATGTTCGACAAATCTGAATAATACTGTATGAAGTGTCTTGAAGTGAAGTAACTATGAGATGTGTTGCAGCCATGAGCTTGTTTTAATCACGTGACTACCAAGACACCTATAAACATTACCTTAGTAGACAAGTTTGTGGTTAAACTACATCAGCTGTATTGTCCGTTTTAGCTGAGAAGACACAGCCCGCTGTGCTCTATGGGCGGTCGGATGTTAACGGACTGCTTGTCGATTCACTCCCAACTGCCATCCTATCCAATTCACCAGACGTATGGGAAATGGATGCTCATCTGTCTGTTTTTAGCGGACAGGATCGGCTGTTGGTGGGTGTCCACAGACAGATGTCCATTGACACCCGCAGCTCCTTCGAGCAAACTGGAGGATCCAATCGGGACTGCTTGAAAAACTGACAGTTGGGCCCGATTGGTGCACAGAGGAAGTGGGAGAGCTTTAAAGTCGATGGTAAACCTACTCTCATCCTTTCTAAACTACTGCCATAGTGCAGATCTATAAGGATATACACGCCTCCTGCATGTATCCTTACCTGTCAAATGTTTCCCCTCTGTCTGTTATAAGAACTGAAAAACTGCAGATTCTGTGGGTGGGTCTGTTGTCTGGAGCTCGGTGGGTGGAGTTGTGATGTCAGTAGACTCCCGTCCACCTCTACACTCCCCTTGTCAACATGCATTTTTTCCTATGTATTCCTTACACTAAATTCTGCTATGATCACTAACATCCAGTCAAAACCCACAAAAGTAACCACATGACTTCAGAAAAGCAGTGGGGGTGGGAATTAAAAAATAATGCCTGTCTCCAGGCTAGTTCATGAGATATGTAAATAACCTTTCCCTCACAGCAAGGGGGCGGAACGGACTAAGGTTTTTCATTTTATTTCACTGAACAATAAAAGAGGATTGTTTAGAGCTGGATTAACTCTGTGTGGCAAGACTGGGCACAGATGATAAGAAATATTATACTGTACATTGTGACATCAAATTTTTTTTTTTTTTAAATTGGGTTTACATCCACTTTAATTAACCACCAACAACCCTGGAGACTCCTCCTGTGCATCTAACATCAACTCCTCTTGACCGGAGACATCACAGAGGATAAGGGTCAGAATTAACTGCAACTTCTCCAACCCTTCATAATACAGTACTGGATCTATGTTATCTGTACATGCACACAGATTTTGTTTGTTTAATTTGACTCTTTTAAAAAAACTGGTGTTTGCTCTGGTACTGCTCGAATAGACACAAACCTAGCCATCTGGTCATGAACAGATATCTGCTGGAGGGGAGGATAAGCTATTATGAGCTTTGATCTTCCTCTTGACTAGAAATCTTATGACCAGATACATATGGTGACCAGCACGGAAAAGAGCTTGGAGCAACTTGTTCTCCATGAAAAGTAAATGGTTCAACCCTTCTGATTTAAATTTTAAAGAGTATTTTATTTTAAATAAATGGCAATTGATTCACGGTACTTAATGTTTTACTATAGGGAAAACCTTTTTTGTTTTGCTTTGGATAGAGGGGGGGTGGATTAGAAAACCTGTCTGATTTTATTGCTGCCTGTGCCGCCGCTACAGAGTTTTATCCTCTCCGTTTGTCCTGTTTACCATTTTAATTGAAAGTGGAGGTAAAAGAATTTAAAAAAATGTGGGTTAACCCCGGAAAAGTAATAGAGGTGGAATCTTCCAAAGGGGACACTAGTTCTGGTGACCTGGGGCTTCTCAAGAGACTCCCTTAATTTGCAGGGATTTCCTCTCACCTCCTTTTTGGCTATGGGATAGGAAGTGAAAATGAATCTCCCCAATGGGACAATGATGGCAAAAATAGACCTTACAGGGATTATTACCCTACCTTACTCTATCTAAAATTGAAAAAAAAAAAGTTTTGCCTTTAGTTCTACTCTAGGCATCGGTGTAGCAGGGACTGAGTTTTGATCTTTGTATGGGCACTGTAGTTGTACAGACGTTGATCTACCAATTGACTTCTGTACAACCACCCTGTTGGACTTTTCTACTTTAAGCTACTAAATGTCATTTCATAAGGGATTACAACTACTTTAATATTAATCACATAACATTTTTTGACAAAAAGAACCTTCATGCATGTGTACTGAGGCATCACACTTTTCATTTTCTGATCAATATAGCTTTCACTATGTTCTTGTGACAACTTACCCATTGGTCTCGTGTTGGAAAAATTCTATCAGTGTCTGCTTCGCCTTTTTGCTTTTAAATGGCAATGCAGTACACTAACTTTTGTGGCAATACTTTTTACAAAGTGATAAGATATGTCATATATTTTACTTTTATATCTAAGAATGTTTAGTTAGGCCGGCCATACATGTGCAAATGTATTTCTTGCAACCATTGGTTGTAGGAAAGAAATTACCACAATTCTCCCATCAACACAGACAGTGCTGACAGGGGAATCAGCAATTGTCTTCTCCCGGCGGGGACAGCTATAGCAGTCACTGGCGATAACCGCATGAGAATCCAGCAGGCTGGCTATACCCAAGTTGATTGATCTATCAACTTGGTACATTCAGCCTGCCCATTAATGGTTCTAATCTCAGCTGGTTGAGATTCAAACCATGTATGGCCAGCCTTAATCTACATGTTTGGTTGTGTAACCTTTCAAAGTGTATTTGCATTTTCATAGTCAAATTGAGTAAAAAACAGTGGCGGGACTACCAGGGTCGCAAAGGTCGCACTTGCAACTGTGCCTTGGAAATCCGCCACAGTGGGGGAAAATCTGCCGCCTCAACACCACTGCCACTGATCTCATTCCTATCCTCCCACCAACGCTGTCACTGTAACTTGTATCTCATCCTTACCCCCACCACTGCCACTGATCTTATCCCTATCCCTCCTCTACCACTGATCCCATCCATATTCCCCCCATCACCTCTGCCACTGATCTGATTTTATCCCTATTCACCCCACCACTACTGTCATTACTCTCATCCCCCCCCCCCCACTGCCACTGATCTCATTCCTAGCCCCCACTGCCACTGCCACTGCCACTGCCACTGCCACTGATTTCATCCCTATTCCCCTTACCACCACCAATGATCTCATCCCCCCCACCTCGGCTTAAGAAGTGCCCCATAGAAAGCTGCTGGCTGAGGGGGAACTCAACAGGAGGAAAGGGCCAGAAGCAGCAAAGAGGGACCCAAGAAGAGGAGGATCCAGGCTTCTCTATGCAAAACCAACTGCACTTGTTTTTGTTGTTGTTGTTAAAACAAGACTTTAAAATCACTTTAAAGCAGACGTCTAGGAAAATCAGTGAGCCAATTGCTCAAGCAGAAAATGACATTTCTCAGAGCTTTCAGTATGGCACAACAGTGTCCAAAATCCCTTCAAGTTGCCATATTGCATTGAACTCTACAGAAAATTACAGCAGCCTGCATATTGAAAAAAAAGGTAATTTTTAATAACCGCATCAGCATAATAGCATCAAGTCAATTAATCACCTTAGATTATTTTTCTGGTCAGGTAAGTAGCAGAGATTTTTTTATCAGTTTCAGCTACTTGGGTGTTAATGAAATTAACAACAGGTCCACTAGGGCAACAATGAGATAACACCCAAAACAGGAATGGTTTTACAGGTGGAGGCCACTGAATTTTCTTTTTCCTACTCTTTTCTGAGGCCACGTACACACGATCAGACCGGTCCGATGAAACTTGTCTGAAGACCAGTTTTATCGGACAAATTCGATGGTGTGTACGGCCCATCGGACCATTGTCCGTCGGACCAAAGTTTTAAAGCCTGCTTTAAAATCTGTCCGACGGACACCTGTCGGTCGGACAGATTCGATGGTTAGTACACAAAAGCATCGGGCCAAAAACTCACACATGCTCAGAAGTCGACGCATGCTTGGAATCATTGAACTTGGTTTTTTCATCATGTCGTTGTGTTCTACGTCACCGCGTTCTGGTCTGATCGGATTTTTGGTCCGACGGTGTGTACGCACATCAGACCATCAGACCACTTCAGCGTGGTCCGATGAAAACGTTCCGTCGGACAAATTTCATTGGACCGGTCTGATTGTGTGTACGTGGCCTGACAGTTTTTCACTAGTTTTGCATTTGGCTAGGGTCAGTGTCACTACTGGTAGCACATGGTGATACCTGGACCCTATAGAGGTTGCCCAGGCAGTCCAACTCCTCTAGGGTGGCAGAGCAATATGTGCCATTGCCAAAAGGTTTATTATGTCTCCCAGCTCAGTCTCAAGAGCATGGAGGACATTCCAGGAGACAGGAAGTTACTCTAGAAGAGCTGGACAGAGCCGTAGAAGGTCCTTGACATATCAGTAGGACCGGTATATTCTCCTTTGTGCAAGGAAGAACAGGATGAGCACTGCCAGAGCCCTGCAAAATGACCTCCAGCAGCAGGCCACTGGTGTGAATGTCTCTGACCAAACAATCAGAAACAGACTTCATGGGGGTGGCCTGGGGGCCCAACATGCACCGTGACGCTAGATTGGCATTTGCCAACAAACACCAGAAATGGCAGGTCCATCACTGGCACCCTGTGATTTTCACAGATGAGAGCAGATTCACCCTGAGCACATGTGACAGACGTAAAAGAGTCTGGAGAAGCCATGGAGAATGTTATACTGTCTGTAACATTGTTCAGCATGACCGGTTTGGTGGTGGGTCAGTGATGGTCTGGGGAGGTATACCCATGGAGGAAGACCTCTACAGGCTAGACAATGGCACCCTGACTGCCATTAGGTATCAGGATGAAATCCTTGGACCCATTGTCAGACCTTACGCTGGTGCAGTGGGTCCAGGGTTCCTCCTAGTGCATGATAATGCCCGGCTTCATGTGATGAGAATATGCAGCCAGTTCCTGGAGGAAAAAATAATTGATACCATTGAATGCCCCCACACTCGCCTGACCTAAACCCAATAGAACACCTCTGAGGCCTCGTACACACGAGTAAATCTGTCTGCTGGAAACGGTCTGCTAGAACGTTTCAGCAGACAGATTCGATCGTGTGTACGGGCAAACAGACGGATTTGGCCACCCGACAGATTTCAAAGCATGCTTTGAAATCTGTCGGCTGGGAACCCATCCGCCCGACATGTCTGCTGGTTAGTATGCTAACCAGCAGACATGTCTTCTCGCACACGCGCCGAATGATTTCGACGCATGCGCGGAAGTGTTTTACTTCCTGGTGCGGTGACGTGGCGGTGTCAACGTCACCGCCACGTCACCGACACGTCAGCGCGCTGTCTGCTGGCGGGGATTTTGGTTTGCTTGTGTGTACACGCGAGCAAACCAAAATCCAAGCAGACAGATCTGTTCAAATCGGTCGGTCCGACCGATTTGAACAGATAGATTGCCTCGTGTGTACGAGGCCTGAGACATTATGTTTCGGTCCATCCGGTGCCGCCAGGTTGCATTTTTCCCCGTTGAGATTTGATGTGTTTTTAAAGTGTTCCTTTAACTTTTTTAAGCAATATACCGTATTTTCCGGCGTATATGGCGACCAGGGGCGTATTTAGACGACCCCCTAATTTTACAGTTTTTTAAAGATTTTTTGCCTGTATTCACAGTATAAGCTAACTCCTATTCAGATGCTTCATATTTCTTTCTTCTGGAGCCATATTCTTATTCATTCTTGCTGCAGCTGAAGCCAATTACGGCGAGCAAGGTATTCTACTAATGAATACAAAGCCTGCTTGGATTGGCAGAGGCTGTAACATCATCAGCCCACTCCACTCCTCTCTGACTCTCAAAGCCAATTTGAGCAGGCTACTGTATGTAGCCTGCTGAGATTGGCAAAGGTTGTTACTCCATCGGTATATACTGTATGTAATGTATATATATAATATAAGCACAGCGTTTTTTTCGTTGTGTCTATCCAGTTATAGAGAGACTTTCAAAACATAGTTGGATGCAGACAGCACTGCTGGAAAATACCAGACAAACACTGTGAACATAATATTGCACTGGTTGTAAAAGCTCTGTACAATAAACTCATCTGGACAATAGGGAAGTGTGCATCCTGTGACAACAACACATTACATCCAGACTTAAACAATAGTTTCTCTGTAGTGCACTACAAACAAGAGTCAATGGTCTTGATGAATGTACTGTTGTTCTAATATTGGCTTTGCACTTTAGCAGATGGTAATAAAAGAGTGCCGCATTTAGTCCCCTTTTTGAAGAACAATATTCAACTATGAAGGTCTTAAGCATGGCAAACCATTAAAAAGACAAACAAGTTTATGCAGTAAAGCCCTGTACACACGATCAGATATCTGATGGAAACTAATTGATGGATTTTTTTGTCAGATATCCGATGAAACTGACTTTCATCAGTCTTGCCTACACACCATTGGTCAAAAATCTGACCATGTCCAAACGCGGTGACGTAAAACACTACGACATGCTGCGAAAAATGAAGTTCAATGCTTCTGAGTATGCGTCGACTTGATTCTGACCATGCGTGGATTTTTGACTGATGGATTTCCACACAGACGATCGTTTTTTTTCCTATTGTTTTTTTATCCATAGAAAAAAATTAAAACATGTTCTATTTTTTTTTAACCGATGGAAAACAAACCGATGGGGCCCACACGATCGTTTTGGCCGATGATAACAGTCCATCAGTCCGTTTTTACCAGACAAACCGATCGGGTGTACAGGGCTTAAGGCCGCGTACACACGATCAGTCCATCCGATGAGAACGGTTCAAAGGACTGTTGTCATCGGTTAACTGATGAAGCTGACTGATGGTCTGATGTGCCTACACACCATCGGTTAAAAAAATGATCGTGTTGGAGTTTAATGCTTCCAAGCATACGTCGACTTGATTCTGAGCATGCGTGAATTTTTAACTGATGGTCGTGCCTACTAACAATCGGTTTTGACCTATCGTTAGGCGCCCATCGGTAAAATTTTAAAGCAAGTTCTAATTTTTTTGACCGAAGGTTAACTAACCTATGGGGCCCACACACGATCGTTTTGGACTGATGAAAACGGTCCTTCAGACTGCTCTCCTCTGACGATCCTATCGTGTGTACGCGGCCTTAGAAGTTGCAAATAAGCATGTGCACAGTGCAATGACTCAGAGCAACTGTCCAGATTTTGGTACACACCAATTAGCTAGTAGCAGTGGAACTCCACACAATGCTTTATTTAAAGCCATGTACACATGAGCTAAATAGAAACTGGCCAGAACTGCCCAACATTGGATTTTTGTGTACGGCAGCCTGTCTGACAGAAACCCGGCCCAAAAACACCTGCCAATCAGCATCCATTCAGCGCTCTTCAATGGTGGAGAGCGCTGACCGGTGTGTTCTGGTGGAGGGGGTCACAGTCCCTCTGTCAGAACACAATAACTCAATGGGGGTGATCGCTGTACTAACATCGTATTGCCTGCTAGCTTGAACGGAACAAAAAATGGTAGTGTGTACTAGGCATTAGTTTTGGATTGCACAAGAAAAAGTTGGAATCGCTGCCAGGTCTTTATTACTATTTGCACCCTTGTGATTTCCCCTCACTTCCTGTTCCAGCAACAACATTATGGGGGTTATTTACTAAAGGAAAATCCACTTTGCACTACAAGTGCAAACTACAAGTGCAAAGTGCACTTGAAATTGCACTTGGAAGTGCTGTAGATCCAAGGGGGACATGCAAGAAAAAAAAACTGCATTTTAGCTTGCACTTGATTGCATGATAAAATCAGCAGAGCTTCCCCTCATTTCAGATCTACCCCTTAGATTTACAGAGACTGCATTTGCAAGTGTACTTTCAGTGCAATTTCAAGTGCACTTTGCACTTGTAGTTTGCACTTGTAGTGCAAAGTGGATTTGCCTTTCGTAAATAACCCCCTATGACCCAAAGTGAAATCATTACAAGGGCTGGTTGATACCACTGGTAGAACTGATTACAGTACATTGCACTTTTTACTTGTTTCTTTTTGTCATAAAATGACATTCCATTTAAGTTTGGATGGGAAAAAAAGTAGTGCGTGTCCTACTTATTTATTAGCACACACCACTGCAGAACAAATAGGACATAAGACCATTCGCCTTTTCCACGCATAAAAAACTGCACTGGGCAAGGCTGCCCAGCACAGCTCAATCACCTGATGTGAATAAGTCATAAAGCAGGCAATACATGGATTGAATCTCTGCTGAACCAGTAACATTTTGATCTATGCATGGGCACCCTATTTGTACAGAAGTTGATCGATAGATTGACTTCTGTACAACCATTCTTTCGGGTTTTTCCCAAGCAATAGTCCTGCGGGGCTATAGCCAACAAAACTGATTATTGTGTTCTCATTGTAATTCCTCCCATCTACATCAGGTGGGTGGATGGGGAATCTACACATGTTTTGTTTTCATTCAACCTGATGATTGAACAACATTTTTTTAACCACTTGCTTACTGGGCACATAAACTTCCTTTGTGCCCAGGCGAAATTTCAGCTTCCGGCACCGCATCATTTTAACTGACATGTGCGTGGTCGTGCGACGTGGCTCCCAAACAAAATTGGAACATTTTTTTCCCCACAAATAGAGCTTTATTTTGGTGGTATTTGATCGTCCGTGCGGTTTTTATTTTTTGCGCTATAAACAAAAAAATAGCGACAAATTAAAAAAATATATATATTTTTTACTTATTGCTATAATAAATATCCCAATTTTTTTTTTTTTAACTATTTCTTTTCCTCAGTTAAGGCCGATACGCATTCTTCTACGTATTTTTGTAAAAAATAAAAAAAAATCGCAATAAGCGTCTGCTTTGCGCAAAAGTTATAGCACCTACAAAATAGGGGACAGAATTAGGATTTTTTTTTTATATATTTTTTTTACTAGTAATGGCGGCGATCTGAGATTTTTATTGGGACTGCGACATTACGGCGGACACATCGGACACTTTTGACACATTTTTGGCACCATTCACATTTATACAGCGACCAGTGCTATAAATATGCACTAATTACTGTATAAATGTGACTGGCAGGGAAGGGGTTAACACTAGGGGGTGAGGAAGGGGTTAAATGTGTATCCTGGGTGTGTTCTAACTGTGTGGGGGGAGGGGGTGACTGGGGGAGGTGACCAATGCTGTGTCCCTATGTACAAGGGACACAGATCGGTCTCCTCTCTCCCTGACAGGACGTGGAGCTCTGTGCAATTAAATGATCTGCTAAAAATGGTGCATGCACCTTTTTAAGTTGCTGTGTTGGGCAGTGTATTCACGTGAATGGGCTGCCCTAATACAATACATGTCATTGCAATGGTGTTAAATGCAAACAAACTGAAAAATTTGGGGGAAAAAACATCAATTGCAGCCTCACTGTACCCATCAAATACAGACATTGTTTCCATCAAACGCAGCCACTGTGCCCATGAATTGCAGCCACAGTGCCATCAAACACAGACAATGTGTCCATCAAACGCAGCCAATGTGCCCATCAAACGCAGCCACAGTGCCCATCAAATGCAACCACTATGCCCGTCAAACCCAACCACTGTGCCCATCAATAGCAGCCACTGTGCCATCAAACGCAGCCACTGTGCCATCAAATGCAGCCACTGTGCCCATCAAATGCAGCCCCTGTGCCCATAAAACGCAGTCACTGTGCCCATACATTGCAGACACTGTGCCCATCAAATGCAGCCACTGTGCCCATCAAACGCAGCCACTGTGCCCATCAAACAGAGCCACTGTGCCCCATAAAATGCAGCCACTGTGCTCTTCAAATACTGCCACTGTGCCCATCAAATTTATTTATTTTTTATTGACTTCCAAGTTAGTGGTCAATAAAAAAGTCAGGATTTAATGTATGCTTTGCGGGGAAGGGTGAAAGTGCTTTTTTTGTGTCTGCCAGTGCCTACAAGGTAAACAAGCCCCCCCTGCCCATCGAGCAGCCAGCAGTAATGCACCTACCCGACCTGCCTCCTGATTGGCGGGCAGGAACTTGAATGTGAAAATAGGGAAAATGTATTCGCTATCGTCACACAACAAGCCAAAGGATCTAATCACGTGCTTCAAAATACACCCCCCCCCCCAATCTATCCCCGCCATAGGAATTCATGTGTCCGGCATCCTAAAAGGGGCCCTCAAGAATAGGGAGGGCCGTCAAGGTGTAAGGGGGTGCGCAATGCACGGACCGCCACTGGACTAGGTCCTATAATATGGAGCACAGAGATCTCAGAATGAAAGAAAGTGAAGTGAAAGCTCCAACTTGAATCATAGACAGCATCCAAAACTAAAAGAAAAAAATGCTAACTGGCCCTTTGGGTACATCTCATTGTTTGCTGTGTATTTTCATTGAATGAGCCCATACACTGTTTAAATAATAGGCAAAGAACAACCATGTGCTGTTAGCAGAATCCAGCTTCGGAATAATGAAAAATGGTTACAGACTGTTTATGAGTTACTGCAGTTTGCACATTGCTCTTGGCCTTGAGAACGGCAGCCAGTAATTTGTCATTTTTAATGAATAAACTGTCTGAAACTTTTTTTTTAACATGTTAATAATCCAAATGCAAAAGTGAATATGAAATGTGAATTAAATGGTTATTAGTGGTATATCCCAAAGTTCAGTTTTGGAACTCTCACTGTTTACCTTTTTATAAATGTTACTGAGTTTGGGATTAAAAGTACCATTTACAAGCCGACTTCAATGCACTGTATAATTGGGCAACAATGTGTGAGACAGTGCTGGGACAAGGTAATCTAGAGCCAATGCTCTTTGCCTTCCCCTTCCCATCAAGTGCTAATCTGCATGCTTAGCTCAAAACCTTGTATTCCACATATGCTCCCAGCACGACCTCCCCCCCCCCACAATCTATATTCCCCCTTCCAATCAAAAATCATCTACCCCTCAAATTCCCCCTCCTAGCACAAATCTTCTACCACTCAAATTTCCCCTCCAAGCACAACCCCCTTCCCCACTCCAAAACCTCCCTCCTAGCACAAATGCCCCCCAATCATCCCTACTAGCACAAATCCCCCTCCCCAAAAAAAAATCTTCCCATCTCAACACAAATTCCCCCCAGATCACTTCTCCTAGCACACCTCCCCAAATTTCCCCTCCTAGAACAATTCTTATCTCCTGGCACCCCCCCCCCCCCCCAAATTCATCCTCCTATCACAAATCCCCTGCCCAAATCTCCTTTTGATGCCCAGGGCAGCCCCCCTCCTGCCTACCCCTTGTCTCGGCCCTGGTGGTAAATGAGGTTTAATGTTGATAAGTGTAAAGTTACACACATAGGGCTAAAAACATGCATGTATCTTACATACTAGAAGGAGAGCAGCTGGGTGAATAAATGGTGAAAAGGATTTGGATGTAGATCATAGACTCATTAATAGCATGCAATGGCAATAGCAAGCTGAAGTTTCTGAAGTTTCTTCAACTTTCTATTAAAAGACCGTAAAAGGAAGGGAAACCAAACTGATGAGAAGCATGGAGGAACTCAGCTATTAAAAAAGAAAGGACCTGGCTCTTTAGTCTCGGCCGCCGGGGAAGATGACGAAGGAAACATCGTCATTCAGAAAGCGCCGTAATAAGACACACACCCTGTGCCGTTGATGTGGCTCTAAAGCCTTCCATTTACAGAAGTCCACCTGTGGCAAGTGTGGATACCCAGCTAAGCGCAAGAGAAAGTACAACTACGCCCAGAGGCGATTTAGTTCGCATGTGCTGCGCTATATAAGTTTTTCATTCATTCATTCATTCATTCAACTAGAGTGCCAATGCCAAGAGACGCAACACCACCGGAACTGGGCGCATGAGACATCTGAAGGCTGTGTACCGCAGGTTCAAGAATGGATTCCATGAAGGTAAAACTCCTAAACCAAAGAGAGTGTAACAGGCGCTCCTCACGTCGTTGTAATGCGTTCCACGCTGGAACGCATACGTCGACCGCGCGATGACGTCATTACCCGATGCCACGTGCGTTCCACCATGGAAGTGCACCGCGAATCACCGCGGTTTCTAGAATCAGTGCTTATGCACTGCACCTGCCTCTATCCTATAAACAGAGCGGTGTGCAGACTTCACACCGTTCTATTATTGTCAGCCATAGCTCGGCCACGCAACAATGCCGGTGCCACCGCTCTCCATGCTATACTTCTACGCCACCAGGAATCTCTAAATCTATATAGCCACTATGCTATGTACCTCCAGACTATTATAACTGCTGACACCATAGGAGGAATTCCTTGCTGACAACCTACACTACGGAATCCCATGCCTCAAGCCCTGTAAACGGATAAGTAGCTGTTATTATACTGTAGTGCCTTAAGAAGATCTTCTACACTTATTGCTGCTAAACAAATGCTGTACTTAACGTTGGCTTGTTAACTATCTTCATATTACTTGGGACTGACTGTTGTGTCTTGACTATTTGCTGTAGAAACATCTTAAAGGAACATATACTTTCAATTAAGCTAAGCTATATATGCCTCTCCTATGCATCTACTAATTGCTACAAGTAATTATATTTTCTACGTGCTTGACACGTGTTACTACGTGTTACTTGTTTATGGGCCCTTGCCCTAAGTTGCTGAACATGTTCGCTTTAACTTTTCTATGCTAAGGGTTGAAGGTATTTCATACCAACTCCCTTAGTGACCTAATGCATTTCTTTATGTTTAAGTGATATGATGTAGAGAACCCCCAAACTCCTGTTTGCGTGGAGTGACGCCTGGGGTCCCGTACTGATGGTCACTTGCATATAGAAGTGCATTGGAATCTTGATCTGTATGCTATAATTTTAAACGCTAAGCTTTGGTCGCATGTTGTAATACATCCAAGATTAGTAGCTCAACGCCCTTCCTTATGTGAGAGAGAGATGATGTAGAGAACCCCCAAACTCCTGTTTGTGTGGAGTGACGCTTGGGGTCCAATACTGAATTCTCACATAGAGAGGTGCATTGAAATCCTTGCTAACCGCAGTTGAGGTTCACTCCTTTCACCAAAGCTGTTACAGAGAGCCGCAGTTGCAGCTTCTAGCTCCTCTTAAGAACTAATATTTGTACAAAAAAAAAAAAAGTGGTTAAAAGTAAAAAACGAAAAATAAATGACCTGAATTTATTCACTCTGGAGAGGAGGTGATTAAGGCGGTATGTGATCATCATGTAAAAATACATAAGTGGTCCATATAGTGAACTGGGTGTAGAGTTATTCACTTTCTTGATCTTTACAAGGGACTAAGGGACACTCTTTATGTCTGGAGGAAAAGAGGTTCCCACACACTGAAAGGCTTCTTCACAATAAAAGCTGTGAAAATGTAAAATAGACTCCCTCAAGAACTAGTTCAAGCTAGCTCATTAGATTGTCTTAAAACAATTGATGCATACATTACCAAATGCACACACTGAATATAAAAATGATATTAACCACTTCCCCACCGCGCCATAAGCATTTTACTGCTACGGCGCGGTGGAGTTGCTTTGACACGACGTCCCTGGGACGTCCTCGTGCACTTCCGCGATTGCGCGTCCCCTGGGACGCGCTCGCGAAAGTGTCCGTGCTCGCCGGGTCTAGAAGACCCGGCGCATCACGGATCACGGTAAATTGCCGCTGATAGCGGCCGTTTACCACGTGATCGCGCCGTCGAATGACGGCGCGATCACTTGTAAACAAACCGGCGTCATTTGATGACACCGGTTCCTCCCTCTCCTCGCTCTCCTCTCTGTACAGTGTGCGAGGAAAGGGGGGGGGAGCGGGGTGTCAGCAGCTGAGCTGTGGCTGGATCTGTGACAAATGCAGTCACAGATCCAGCCATCCCTCAAAACATCCCAGCTCTGCAATCCCCTAGTACCCTGCAATCCCCAGTACCCAGCAATCCCCCAGTACCCAACAATACCCCACAATACCCCAGTACCCAACAATACCCCACAATACCCCAGTATCCCACAATACCCCAATACCCCACAATACCCCAGTACCCAACAATACCCCACAATACCCCAGTACCCCACAATACCCCAGTACCCCACAATACCCCAGTACCCAACAATACCCCAGTACCCAACAATACCCCACAATACCCCAGTACCCAACAATACCCCACAATACCCCAGTACCCCACAATACCCCAATACCCCACAATACCCCAGTACCCAACAATACCCCACAATACCCCAGTACCCCACAATACCCCAGTACCCCACAATACCCCAGTACCCAACAATACCCCAGTACCCAACAATACCCCACAATACCCCAGTACCCAAAAATACCCCACAATACCCCAGTACCCAACAATACCCCACAATACCCCAGTACCCCACAATACCCCAGTACCCCACAATACCCCAGTACCCAACAATACCCCACAATACCCCAGTACCCCACAATACCCCAGTACCCCACAATACCCCAGTACCCAACAATACCCCAGTACCCAACAATACCCCACAATACCCCAGTACCCAACAATACCCCACAATACCCCAGTACCCAACAATACCCCACAATACCCCAGTACCCCACAATACCCCAGTACCCCACAATACCCCAGTACCCCACAATACCCCAGTACCCAACAATACCCCACAATACCCCAGTACCCAACAATACCCCAGTACCCAACAATACCCCAGTACCCAACAATACCCCAGTACCCCACAATGCCCCAGTACCCGGCAATGCCCCAGTACCCGGCAATGCCCCAGTACTCAACAATACCCCAATACTCAACAGTACCCAACAATACCCCACAATACCCCAGTACCCGGCAATGCCCCAGTACCCGGCAATGCCCCAGTACTCAACAATACCCCAATACTCAACAATACTCAACAATACCCCAATACTCAACAATACCCCAGTACTCAACAATACCCCAATACTCAACAATACCCCAATACTCAACAATACCCCAATACTCGGCAATACCCCAATACTCGGCAATACCCCAATACTCGGCAATACCCCAATACTCTGCATGATACTTTGCAATACCCCAATACTCGGCAATACCCCAATACTCGGCAATACCCCAATACTCGGCAATACCCCAATACCCTGCATGATACTTTGTAATACCCCAATACTCTGCAATACCCTGCGCGATACTCTGCAATACCGCCTATGGGGATTTTTAAGTAGCGAGGTTTGGCGCCATTCCACGAGTGTGCGCAATTTTGAAGTGTGACATGTTGGGTATCTATTTACTCGGCGTAACTTCATCTTTCACATTATGAAAAAAAATTGGGCTAACTTTACTGTTTTGTTTCGTTTTAAGCACAAAACAGTTTTTTAAAAAACACGCGTTCAATAAATGTCTGCGAAAATACCGTGCGAGATAAAACGTTGTAACGGCCGCCATTGTATTCTCTAGGGTCTTTGCTAAAAAAGCATATATAATGTTTTGGGGTTCTATGTAATTTTCTAGCAAATAAATGATGATTTTTCCATGTAGGAGAGAAATGTCAGAATTGGTCTGGGTGTTCCAGAACGCCTGATGGCGCTCCCTGCATGTTGGGCCTCTGTATGTGGCCACGCTGTGTAAAAGTCTCACACATGGGGTATCGCCATACTCGGGAGGAATAGCAGAATGTGTTTTGGGGTGTAATTTGTGGTATGCATATGCTGTGTGTGAGAAATAACCTGCTAATATGACAGAAACAATTTTTTTTTTTTTTTTTTTTACAGAATTTTCAGTCGTTTTTCTTTTATAGCGCAAAAAATAAAAAACCCAGAAGTGATCAAATACCACCAAAAGAAAGCTCTATTTGTGTGAAAAAAAGGACAACAATTTCAAATGGGTAGAATGTTGTATGACTGAGTAATTGTCATTCATATTGTGAGAGCACCGAAAGCTGAAAATTGGTCTGGTTAGGAAGGGGGTTTAAGTGCCCAGTGGTCAAGTGGTTAAAGGCAGATGTCTTTCTTTTAAATAACAAATATGTCATACATACCTGCTCTGTGCAGTGGATTTGCACAAAGCAGCCCTAACCTTCCTCTTCTCTGTACCCCTCCGGTGCTCCTGGCCCCTCCCTCCTGCCAAGTGCCCCCATAGAAGGCAGTCTGCTCACTCCTGTGCCCCTGCTCTGTGTCCATTCATATATAAAGAACGACTGTTTTTATTTTTATTTTGGCTGAACTAGATTGACTTGTGTATTTTTTTGACCTGACTAACTAAATATATAAAGGTATCTAAATTTTACGATTGCTATTAAGTAGGGCAGTGCAAATTAACTTTTAATTCATCGATTAATCTTTAATTTTTTTGATTGATCAACGTCTTTTTGATCAATTAAAATTCTTTTAAATTGGTACTCGCCTCTCCGCCGGCTTCTGGGCCTTCAGGGAGTTCGGTCGGAGATACGGTGACGTCACGGACACCGGCGGGGTATGCTGTGTCCATCTGAAGGGCTCCTTTGCTGTGCCTTCCTATCTGCATGCCGGCGGGACCTTACTTTCTGCCACACGCAAGGGCTGTTACACTTCCCTCTATCACTTCCCTCTATCAATCTGGGATTCTACAACCATCCACTGGGAGTTGTGATAGTTCCCTTCATGGGACATCTACATGCCGACGGACTGATGTTAACCTCTCCTAATTTGGATTCAGCAGTGGCATCGTTGTACACATTTTTATACCAGTATCATACTTGGCTACATGTTTTTATGACTGCTTCTGGTACCGTTTGGTATTACTCGCACCATTTTTACAGTTTATGTGGCTACATTGATTTTATCTCCAGTGCAATATTTATTTGGTTACCTACTTGAAGACTATAAAAGTTTTAATGCTATTCCCATCGAGCGCTGTCTTTGTGTGTTTTTTGTATCCTGCTATCTATTTTTCAAGTAGCTGCTTTCGGAATCAGCCTGCAAGGAGAGCAGCTAAAAGTAGTTGGATCTGTATGTGCGTTATAATTAATCGAAATTAGTCGATTAATCGATTAAAAAGACAAACGATTAATCGAACACAAACATTTTGATCAGTAACAGCCCTACTATTAAGGATTAGGAATTATTTTAATTCTTTAATGTGCTAAACATTGAAACCCAGCTATAATTCTGGTATGATGGAGTAAGTAATGTTATATATGTAATCATTATTATTTATAATAATAATAAGAAGAATTACGGTATTATTATTGGCATGTGATTCATTATATTAAGAAATGTGCATAGTCTTGTTCTTACCACTTTGATTGGTCTCAAGGAGGAGATGCTGTCGCTCTTTCGGCTGTTAGTCCAGGAGTCCCAGCGAGGGTATTCCCCCTTCTCAAAGACAAATTGTTCTCCCTTGCAGTTTTGTTGTTCATATCCTACCCAGCTGTGGAATAGAAACAACATTAGATTTTCTGGATTGTAGTGCCAGCCAGGCCCAGGAAATTTAAGAAATCTTCTGAATATTTTATATCCGTTCTTAAATACTTTGTTTATGTCTACAGAGACCTAAGTAAAAGTTTTTTTCTTAGGCCCCGTACACACGACCGAGCTTCTCGGCAGAATCCAGCGAGAAGCTCGCTGGGAGACATATTCTGCCGAGAAAATCGGTCGCGTGTACACTTTCGATGAGCATCCCGTCGGGAAGCTCGTCGAGCCAAAATTGAGAGCATGTTCTCTATTTCCTCATTGTTCAATGAGGAAATTTGGCTCGACTACCTTTTCGACCGCTCATCGGGAACCTCGACGGGCGGAACGATGAGTTTAGCCTGACGAGGTTCTCGGACGTGTGTACGCGGCCTGAGTCTTCCCTGAAGACACAGCTAAGGCTTAAAGCTTTGCTTCTCGTCTAATTGAAACAAAACTGTAGCTGACCTTGGGTACATGATTAGATGCCACCTTGCAAACCTCACTTTCAAGGAGAGAAGGGAATGAGATTTCCCTGTTCTGAAAAAAATCAAGACTTTCCAAAGGAGTACAGAATGTTCACATAAAAACGTTGATGTTCATCTAGCAAAGTAAATGTTCACCTAGATTAGTAAATATACAGTCATGCAAACGAAAATGTGAACAAAACATAATTTTTGTTTGTACGTGATTGGACAAGTCACTTATAATAAGGTAAGCTGAGTTTACTTCAATCATCTAAAGCCGGCCATAGGCAAATCTAAATTTGTCTGGTTAAACAGGAACTGGATGAATTTCGATCCATGTATAGGCAGGCGATTGCTCAATCAGCTTCAGTACAACCAACCTGTTGGTTTTTTTTTCATTGAATATAGCCACCCACAGTGATCATTGTATTCTGGCGGTTGGGAAACCTTCCGCTGTCAGAATGCAAAAGCTTTGTGGGAGGAATTCTTCCATCAATAATGAATGTGTTGATAGGGAAATTGAACAATTGTATTTCTTGCAACCTGTGGTTGCAGGAAGGAAAATTGCTTAATGTATGGCCCTTTAGTTTTTACTTTCCCTACTCCTTTAGAAAATGCAACCTATTTATATATTATGTGCCTGTTTTACAAAAGAATATGCACTTTTAGGCCACGTACACACGATCAAATTTATCTGCTGGAAACGGTCCGACGGACCGTTTCAGCAGACAAATTCGATCGTGTGTACGAGCGGACAGACAGGTTTTTCCAGCAGACAAATTTTAAAGCATGCTTTAAAATCTGTCTGCTGGGAACCCGTCTGTCCGACATGTCTGCTGGTTAGTACACTAACCAGCGGGCATATCTGCCCGCGCATGCGTCTAATGGATTCGACGCATGCGTGGAAGTTTTTTACTTCCTGGTGCGGTGACGTGGCGGCGTCAACGTCACCGCCATGTCACCGCGCTGTCTGCCGGCGGGGATTTTGGTTTGATCATGTGTACACGATCAAACCAAAATAGCCCAGCAGACAAATCCGATCAAATCGGTCTGTCAGAACGATTTGATCGGATTTATTTAGTCGTGTGTACGCGGCCTTACAGAATACAATGTACCTACTATCCAGCTAAAAAAATAATTTACTACATACTCACAAGGTTTACGGAGATGCACACAAATCTGATAATTCACATATAGCTGATTTACAAACAAATGTGTTTTACAACATATACCAGCTACCGTATATGTCACATGCAAAAGAGCAATTAAAAAAAAAATGTACAACACATGGGGATTGATTTACTAAAGGCAAATCCACTTTTCACTACAAGTGCAATTGGAAGTGCAGTCGCTGTAGATCTGAGGGAGACTTTCACGGAAAATTAAAACAGCATTTTAGCTTGCACATGATTGAATGATAAAATCAGCAGAGCTTCCCCTCATTTCAGATCTTCCCCTCAGATCTACAGAGACTGCACTTGCAGTGCACTTGTAGGGCAGAATGGATTTCCCTTTGGTAAATCAACCCCCATGGTGTTACATTGGTACAGATATGGTGGTATGAGTATGGCTACTTATAATTATAACATACATTTGGAATGGCATTCCTAGAATAAGTGGATGCATCACGGAGGGTTCAGGAGTTTTTCACAGCAAGTGATTGCGTTTCATATGCAGTTATTTCCAAATGTATGTTATAATTATAAATAGCCATACTCATACTACCATATTTGTATCAATGTAACACCATGGGGGTCATTTACTAAAGGCAAATACACTTTGCACTTCAAGTTGCTGTAAATCTGAGGGGAAGATCTGAAATGAGGGGAAGCTCTGCTGATTTTATCATCCAATCATGTGCAGGCTAGAATGCTGTTTTTATTTTCCTTGCATGTCCCCTTCTGATCTACAGTGACTGTAATTCCAAGTGCACTTGTAGTGCAAAGTGAATTTGCCTTCAGTAAATCAATCCCTATGTGTTGTACAGGTTTTTCTGTTAAACTGTTTCTTTGCTTTCGACATACACCTTTCATAACTTAAAGCGGTTGTATTCTCCGATTGGTAATTTTTACCTACAGGTAAGCCTGTAATAAGGCATACCTGCCGGAAATTCAGAGCTCCCTGCTAGAACGGAGGACTCCTGCACACATGCGAGGAATTGTTGTCATCACAGCTCTGGCAACTCGCAGCATCGGAGCCAGCGAACCCAGAAGAAACAGAGGGAACATGTCAGCCCCCCTCAGCAGTGACTGAGCGCGCTGCGGGGGACCTCGTTCTAAGGTAAGTATTTCATAATGTGTTAGTATGCGGCACATTATGCTATTGTCTTGCAGGAGTTTTTTTCTTCAGCGGTTTACCACTGCTTTAAAGGGGTTGTAAAGGTAAATGTTTTTTCACCTTAATGCATCCTATGAATTTAGGTGAAAAAACATCCAACGGTACCGCCCCCCCCAAACCCCCGTTTTACTTACCTCACCCCTCTAAAGTCCCGAGCGCGTCCTCGTGCTCCTCTTCGGTTCCCAGCTTGGCCGTTGATTGGCTAGGCTGGACAGATTGATAGCAGCGCAGCCATTGGCTGTCGCTGCTGTCAATCACATTCAATGATGTGGCGCACCTGGGGGTGGGGCCAAGTGATATAGTCGGCGGCTATGCCCGCCGCTATATCACGGGAGTGTGCCCGCAAAAGCTTTCCACCATGCAAGCTCACTCGCATGAAGGTGGAAAACTCTTGCGTGGAGGAGCCGAGACAGCTGCCGAGGGACCCCAGAAGACCAGGTTCGGGGACACTCTGTGCAAAACGAGCTGCACAGTGAAGGTAAGTATAACATGTTTTTTATTTTACAAAAAAAAAAATGTTTTACTTTAGTGTTCATTTAAAGAGGATCTCCAAATACTGTAGCTGCTGACTTTTAATATAAGGACACTTACTTGTCCAGGGATCCAACGATGTTGGCCCCCTCAAGCTGATTCTTCAATCAGCGTTTGGTGCAGGCGCCGGCATCTTCACAAAGGGAAATTAGCAGTTTCCTACTGCACATGTGCAAGTCGCACTGTGCTTTCTGAATGGTCCTGCAGTCCTTTCAGTGGGGGGAAAGAGGAGGGGCCCGACATACTTGGAAATCTCTGCAGCGATCTTACCCAGAAGTGGAAGTGGGTGCCTGTGGAAACCAGGTACCCACTCCCCCGAAAAAGTGCCAAATGAGGCAGTGGAGGAGGGGATGGGTGCAAGCAAGCCAAACTTCACCTTTTAGACAGAGGTCTGCTTTAACAAACAATCACGATGCTACATTATACATTTTTGGGGTCTTTTTTGGCAGAAACATAACACACACATTCCTTAAAGGGACATTAAGCCTTCAATTTTTAAGCACCTTTAGCAGCTGACTTAAAGCGGAGGTTCACCCTAATAACATTTATATCTGACCAACGTCCTTATACTTTTAACAACTACAGTCCGCAATTTTTTTTTTTTTTTTTTTATGCTGTACGTACCTTGTAATTTATCTTTTCAATCTACTTCTCCCCGCGGAAGTAGGCGTTTCTATGCCTAGGGGGATTGTCATCTTGGAGGTCGCCCAAATGATTGACGTCTGTTCCCCCCGGGAGATAAGGCCCCGCCCCACGTATTGCGTAGGCGCGCACGAGTTACGGGGTTTCCGAAAGAAGCCGAACATGCAGAGCCCAGGCGCCGTATAGAGCCGGCTCACATCTCTGCATGTTCAGCTTCTTTCGGAAACCCCGTAACTCGTGCGCGCCTATGGGGGACAGGGACTTATCCACGGGGGACAGACGTCAATCATCTGGGCGACCTCCGAGATGACAATCCCCCTAGATTGAAAAGATAGATTACAAGGTACGTACAGCATAAAAAAAAAACTAATTGCGGACTGTACTTGTTACAAGTATAAGGAAGTTTGTTAGATATAAATGTTATTAGGGTGAACCTCCGCTTTAAACGTTTACTGAATATGCAGCTTTTTAATCTCTTAAACCTAGTTTATGTTCCCATTTATGCCGGTGCTATGACCACTGCCCCAGGTTTCCTGTTTCAAGATGGCTCTTGAAAGTAGTAGTCGTCACATTCAATTTGATGTGTTCTGTAATGTTGAAGACATTTTGCAGCTTATCAAAGCCACTTGCTCAGTTCTAATGAGTATAAGATACTCCAGCATTTATAGCTACACAGGTAACTTCATCACATTAATATAGTCCCCATGGAATGTGTCAAGGCAGATGTTAGTTGCCCAAGAATATGATGGGAGCTGTGAAAGTTTGTAGAAACACCCTGATTCTGATTACATTATCAATCCTGTGGTGCCAAAAAGTCTGCAACAGGTGTTAAAGTATATATGAACGCTTACCTGTTAAAACAAACCATTCAGCTGGAAATTGACATAAAAAAGAAAATCATTTATAAATAACTTTATTTCGTTATAATGGGATGACATAATCTCTGTTCTCAGCTGCATAAGGAGCTCAGAGAATTGGGGGTGAAGAAACAGCATTACACTGATCTTCCAAGTAAATGCTTGTGCAGAGGGTGTGTCAGTACAAGTCTTTGTCATTGAAGGACAGGCAGGCTGTGTTCCCAGTGCAGCCAGAAAACGAACTATGCTAGAATGGACGTGCTCTTATGCCTGGCACGATCAGTTTCAAATAGGAAAGCAGAAGTAGGTTCACCAGGATCACCAGGCATTACACACAAAGGAAGCAATACAAAGAGAACAGGATAACTTTTCATAAAAGTACACGGTACAACAGACATATATCAGGAATTTAAAATGTTGAGGTTACAAACATTTTAAACATTTGATTTGCATGGCTGTCAAAATGCCATAGTAGAGGTGGTAAAATTCCATCTGTAACGCATCCCCGTCGCACTCCGCTTGAGTGCTTCCGCCAGTACACTGCTTCTTCCAATCTGGACCTTCAGATATCAGATTTTTCAGTCGATATGTTGTAACCAAGATCCAGACGAGACTAGCTCAGTTACACAGCTTGAACATGGACTGTTTATTTTGAGATCTCACACCAGGGGTGTATTTAGGTTTTTTGCTGCCCTAGGCCTGACTAAACTGGTGCACCCCCTAATTTAAATATGACCCACCCCTTTCTGTCAAGGCCACACCCCTTGCGGTTTAAGACCCACCCTGAAATTTTTAAGTGGGGACACTAGTTCTGATGGCCTGTGGGGGGGCAATGGATTCCCTTAATTTGCATAGATTTCCTCTCACTTCCTGTTTGACTGTGGGACAGGGAGTGAAGGGAAATCTCTGCAATGGGACAGGGGGTGCTAAACTAATTTGCCTAACAGTGGCGGGGACACTGTCCATGCTGCCCCCCTGCTGCCCTTGTGGGCCCAGGCCAGGATACAGCATTGTCTCACACTAATATATACACCAGAATGACAATACAAACTGTAACCAGAAAACCTAATTAACATGAGCTAATTAACTAATCGTTTAGACAGCCTAGGTGACTCAGAGGCATGACCTTTCAGGACAGACTTGCTGTCTTTTAGCTCAGAATACACAATCAACATTATCATAAATATAAACAAAGCAAACCTTCTCACAATAGCAGAAGCTACATTAGGAGTCAGACCATCTCCTACATTGTACAGAGGCCAATGTGATCAGCTCTTTCAATTAACATGTCAAGTTCAAAATCAACCAAACCAAGAATAGTCTTTATACATATCCTGGGAGATATTGTGGATAAATATTACTGTTCCATTTTAAATAATCCAAGCCACATTTTCTCATTCATCCTGTGCCGCTAATAGAACAAAAGTCTTGCAGGTCCTCAAGGGTAGGTTCTCCTTTATTGCCAAACAAAAAACGATCTGTAAAGCTCTCCCACAGCAATCCAGGGCTACCAAAGTCATATCCCTCCAGAGAGCATTCTGTTGTCTCCCCTAAATATCTCTGCTTTGCATACCATTGCAGAGCCCGATAAAGATTATCCAGCTCTATCACCTGCTGGACCAGCCTGTCCAACTCAGTCACCTATTGCTCAATCTCCCAGGAATAGCATCTGTAACTCCCATTGGTCACTGTCTCTTTGTTCTGGGTTTGGAAAGCACTGGCCCTGTTGCATACTAGCAACCTGAAGGGCTCCAATCCAAAGCTCCACCAGAATCTGCTGCCTGAGCTCCAGGTATTCATCTGCAGACACAGTCCTGGAGTATGCTGAAAGGATGATTCGCAGCAGCCCCGGGAACTCTGATGCCAGATCCATATCTCTGCTCGGATGACTGAAGTCTGCTATCCCAATCTTGGATCCAGTTAGAGGTTTGGATGTCCCAGACTGCAGGAAGTATCCCACTGCTTGCCCCTATGTAACGGATCCCCGTTGCACTCCGCTTGAGTGCTTCCATCAGTACACTGCTTCCTCCAATCTGGACCTTCAGATATCAGATTTTACAGCCGATATATTGTAATCAAGATCCAGACGAGACTAGCTCAGTTAAACAGCTTGAACATGGACTGTTTATTTTAAGATCTCACACTAATATATACACCAGAATGACAATGCAAATTTTATCCAGAAACCTAATTAACATGAGCTAATTAACTAATCATTTAGACAGCCTAGGTGACTCAGAGGCATGACCTTTCAGGACAGACTTTCTGTCTTTTAGCTCAGAAGACACAATCAACATTATCATAAATATAAACACAGCAAACCTTCTCACTAGGGATGAGCTTCGAGTTCGAGTCGAACTCATGTTCGACTCGAACATTGCCTGTTCGCCGAACAGCGAACTATTTGGGGTGTTCGCGGCAAGTTCGTGTGAACTTTAGAACCCTGTTAAAGTCTATGGGACTCGAACGTTAGAAATCTAAAGTGCTAATTTTAAAGGCTAATATGCAAGTTATTGTAATAAAAAGTGTTTGGGGACCCGGGTCCTGCCCCAAGGGACATGTATCAATGCAAAAAAAAGTTTTAAAGACTGCAGTTTTTTTGGCAGCGGTGATTTTAATAATTCCTTTAACTGAAACAATAAAATGAAATATTCCTTTAAATTTCGTACCTAGGGGGGGTGTATAGTATGCCTGTAAAGTAGCGCTTGTTTCCCATGCTTAGAACTGTCCCTGCACAAAGTGTCATTTCTGAAGGAAAACAAGTAATTTAAGATCACTCGCGGCTATAATGAATTGTCGGCTCCCAGGAATACAGAAAAAAGTCATTCATAAAAAATAAAAAAAATGTGTGGGGGTCCATGGCATTTTTTTTTTTAAATTTGGGGTGGAGTTCCCCTTAAAATCCATACCACACCTGAAGGGAATGGATATTTGGGGGGAACCCCACATCATTTTTTTTTATTTGACGCAGGGTTCCCCTTAATATCCATACCAGACCTGAAGGGCCTGGTAATTGAATTTGGGGGGACCCCTACTCATTCTTTTTTTATGAATGACTTTTCTCTGTATTGCTGGTATCCGACAATTCATTATAGCCACAAGTGATTTTAAATGACTTTTTTCCTTCAGAAATTACATTTTGTGCAGGGACAGTTCTAAGCACAGGAAACAAGCGCCACTTTACAGGCATACTTTGCACCCCCCTAGGTACGAAATTTAAAGGAATATTTCAATATTATTGTTTCACTTTAAGCATTAATAAAATGACTGCTCCTGAAAAAACGGCAGTTTTTTTAAACTTTTTTTGCATTGATACATGTCCCCTGGGGCAGGACCCGGGTCCCCAAACACTCCCCTCGGGCAGGACCCGGGTCCCCAAACACTTTTTAGGACAATAACTTGCATAATAGCCTTTAAAATTAGTACTTTAGATTTCAAACGTTCGAGTTCCATAGACTTTAACATGGTTCTAAAGTTCACACGAACATTTGGTCTGTTCGCAGGTTCTGATGAGAACCGAACCCAGGGGTGTTCGGCTCATCCCTACTTCTCACAATAGCAGAAGCTCCAGTAGGAGTTGGACCATCTCCTACTGTACTTTATACAGAGGCCAATGTGATCAGCTCTTTCAATTAACATGTCGAGTTCAGAATCAACCAAACCAAGAATAGTCTTTATACATATCCTGGGACATATTGTGGATAAATATTACTGTCCCATTTTAAGTAATCAAAGCCACATTTTCTCATTCATCCTGTGCCCCTAATGGACACAGGGTAACTTAGACATAGGAGGTGCATGGGGAGGGGAAACAAGGGTTTCTCAACCTCTCCAAGGGATTCTGGGTTCCAGAGGCCCTCCCGTCACAACATCATATGTAGGTAATAGATGGTTTTGAAAGCCCACCCATACCAATTTAGGAATGGTTGCTCCATTTTGATATAGATGGTCTCTTTCATGCCTCTTGTGAACCAGTTGTCCTTGTCATTCAAAATGCGCGCCTCTCTGACCTCAAAAGACTGTCTCTTTCATTTGTGTTTGGGTGTTGGGTTTTAGATGTACAAGCTACTGTAATAACGTATTTTCTAACCCTCCAGCTACATATAAGATGATATATTACTACGTTTGTTCTACTTATCTCCTCATTCGGCAGTCCTGTGTTTTTGCCAAACTGCTAAAAAAGCCTGTACTGTAATTACACTGAAACAAAGCTCAATAAAGTGGTTGCAAAGGCATACGCTCTTTTATCTTAATGCCTTCTATACATTAAGATTAAAAACCTTCTGTGTGCAGCAGCCCCCCTGCTGCACACAGCTGAGTCCCATCTGAGTCCCATCTCGATCCAGTGATGTTGCACAAGAGCACCAGCTTAGGACCCAAGAAGAGGAGGATGTGGGCTATCAAATATCAAATATCAAAGGAACAATCAGTGTCCATGCAGAAAAAAGCAAAAAAACAAATGCTGTTTAAAGATCAAAATATCAAAGGAACAATCAACAATAAAGTGCTGGTGCGTATGCCGAAATATTCAGCGTGAAGGTATATCAGTTATAGCAACTGTCTTTTCTTTAATTCATCTACCCTATCACACAGCGTGGCACTATTTATTTATTTTAAGAATTTAGGGTTTGATACACCTTCAGTGTTGCAGCAGTATTCCCTCCCTATCTTTCTCTTCCCCCTCCCCCCTTTTCTTTTTCCCTCCCCTTATTTCTTTTTCCCTCCCTCCTTCCTCTTTGGTAGAGCGGTAATACCCTATCCACCACTGCACAGAGCAGGTAAGTATAACATGCTTAGACAAAAAAAACAAGACTTTAATGTCACTTTTAAGGTCCAATGTACTTAAAGTCTATTCACATGGTATCTAATTAAACCCTGATGAAGTGGGTGTTTTTGGACCCTCGAAATGCATTGGTTACTTTTGGATTGTCCCCCTTAAATTGATATTTTGTTGATAAAGTTGTATCTGGACCTCTTGGCAGTGGTGTGGTACTTCCATTTCCACTTTTGTTACATTGTGTTTTTGCTTGACCTTGTGTATAAACGCTTGGCCCCGGTAGCCACAAACTTTCAAAGCACTTCAGAAATGTCGTTGCTCCATCTCTTTATACTCTGTTGTTACCAATTTAGCTGGGTGTTGTAGAGTTCTAATAATCCAGAGTTTGTGTTACAGTTGGTGGTAGGTTTCAAAAAGCAGATACTGATCTTTTCAGGAAGGTTTACTGTAGAATTGAATGGCAAGTCACTTCCATCCTTGATACACGCAAAGAAAAAAAAGAAATTTTTTATCCTTTGTGTCTTCCTGTGCAAACTTGATGTTTTTTATCAATTGAATTGGTGTGTTTACTAAAAGTATTTACTTCAGATGTTATTATCTTGATCCACGTATCATCCACATGCACTGAATGAGTTTAAAGTTCTTCTTTCCACCTCCTTGATTTGAAGGTTCACAGCAATAGTTATCTACAATGGAAGATATTTGTGCAGCCAAGTTCCTATCTAAAGAAGGCATCCTTGTACTTAAAATAGCTGGTGTTGAGGCAAAGATCCAGCAAGGCGCATACTTGGTCTTGCTGGAGTTTTGTTTGGCTGTCAAGATTTTTTTCTCATTTTTCCTTACAATCTCAATAGTGGGTGTACAAGTGAAAAGGAATGCATGGAAAAATCTTGATTCTGAATACTGGGCTCTGTGTTGCCAACAAAGAGTGATAGAATAGTAGCCATGCACTTAGTGATATTATATGTGAAAGAGTTGATGCTGCTGAGAATTGGTCTTAGAGGATGATTTTAACATCTCGACCCCAGCAATTTAAAAACAATTCACACCTTCCACCATGTAAATTGAAAGATTAACACCTGCTGTAGAATTTTTAGCACTAAGGGACTGGATTATGTATTTAGAACAGGGTATTTCCACATACTTTTACATCTCCCAAACTGCTCCTAGACAATCCAGATCTGCTTTGACATAGTCCATGATATACAGGTTATTGAGACTCATGTGGCTATAAAAGCTGGGGTATGTTCCTTGCACTTATTAGAGCTGAAGAAGTGGCTTGAATAAACTGTGAAATGTATTTAGCTTTACAGAATAAATCCTGTTGAATGTGACTAATTACTACTGACTTTACCATGACTTGGATAAATAAGAACCCACAGAGATTGTATAGTAGTTGCCCCCCCCCCCCCCCAAAAAAAAAACCTGTAAGACAAAGGCATAATAAACTAGTATGCATCACATACAGTAAATATCGCAGGTTTAAGAGATATTTACAGTACCTACAGGTAAGTCTTAATATAGGTTTACCTGTAGGTTCAAATGGTGTAACTAGGTTTACAACCACTTTAAAGTAATTGTAAACCCTTTAAAACAAGTTTATGCTACAGGTAAGCCTATATTAAGGCTTACCTGTAGCTACCAAGGATATCTCCTAAACCTCTACGGTTTAGGAGATATCTCCAGTCCCCTGCATGTGCTGATGTAATCAGGAAATGCGCACTGGGGCAAACTGAAGCAATAGCACCTATGTTCTGTTGCTTTAGTCTGTGTGCCGTTACCGGCGGCTCCCATGTGCATGCGCGGGAGTGACGTCATCACGGCTTCAGCCAATCACAGCGCCGGAGACACGATACCCGGAAGAAAGCCCGGGCTACATGTCAGCGGCCGGAGGAGGAGACGAGGATCGCTGCGGGGGCTTCGATCTGAGGGACTGTGCATACTAGCTCATTATGCCTTTGTCTTGCAGGGATTTTTTTTTTTCATTTTTCATTTTTTTCAGTTGGGTTTACAACCACTTTAAGTAGTATTAAACACTCAGCATTTGTTTAGCTTAAAATATCTTAATATCTTAAACATTTCCCAATAAACTATTTATTACCCCCGCAATTGCTGCTTACAGCTTTCAATGTTGCTTGCTCCTGTTCTTCTAGTGTTGCTTCTCTAAATTTCTTGTTTTCACAGGAAAGCGTTAACAGTCGACAGCGCTTTCCCCAGCCAGTTTGTTAGCCTGGAGAAGGGAGGAGTAGGGATGTGCCTTACTATTCTAGGCTATGGGGCTGTGTTTTTTTGATGATACACACAGTGTAGGAAGAAAGGGTGCAAGGGTGGCTCCATGGGATGCTAAAAGAGAAAGGAGCCACCCTGAAGCAGTAACCCTGGGGCAGGGGTTATGGCATCAGCTTAAAATGGAATGTAGGCAAGAATTAAGAGACAAAGAAGCTGTGTACTCAATAAATGATTAGATCAGCTAATGAAAGTCCTTAAAAACCTCAGGGTTTAATATAAGGTTCGAAATTTAAATGCATCACCACAAGATGGCGTTGTGGATACAAATAGGTATAGGAGTGTGCCAATTTCCTAAATATATTGCAACATTTTTTCAAAAGAAAGAAACATGGATGGTGTTTAAACGACGCTTACACCTAACACAACCAACTATTACCACAGTGGAACAGATCGACCAATAATGATTCAAAATGAGATAATGTCAAATGTAAGGAGCAGCTGGTAGAGACGTAGTGAAGAAAACTCTACATTTTATGCGCCCTTAAGTGCTTCTTCAGAAGCTTGCAGTGGTGCATAGTAAATTAATCAATATACGCAGGTAAACCTGGTGGGATCATCCACCTATCAGCGGTTTCTCATGCCTTAAGCAATTTAGAGCTCGAAGGGTTCTTATAACTTGTGTGGGATGGGGTAATAACCATATCCTCAACAGCCAAACTAGGGAACTTTTAACCAGGCACTAGTACCATACACATGAAAAGGGGAAACAATATGGCTATTCCTTTGTAAAGTCCACTTTAAGTTTATGGGACCAGTAGAGCTTCAACAGTGTTAAGGCCAGAGCCAGTAAATGTAACGAAATGTCCTTATATTAAAAATTAGAAGCTACAGCATTTGTTGGAGGGAGGCTGGAGCTTCTCTTTAACTTTTCATACTTCTCTTATCATTATACAAGAGCCCTCTTTCTAAAGAATGGTACTTTGATCATTAATAATTTCAAATCAAATTTCTGGTTCATATGCTAGACGTAGTTTTACATAAGCCTCAATGGTAAATACAACCCTTAATGCAATCAGTAATCATATGTTAATATAATAGGATCTTAAAGCAGTAAAATGTATTGGTACATACGGTCCAGAGTGTACAAGGATAGAACCAATTTTCTCCATACCGGCCTCTTTTAGGCTGGTACAGGGTCCACTGAGTTCATGGCAGCGGCCTTGGAAGTTTTCTTGCTCAAAGAGGACAATCTGAAAGGCAAAAGTTTTTCAATAGATAAATGGAAGCCTTTGCACTAAGTGGAGCAAATGTACACAAGGTGCAAATAAATAAATACCACAGTGTAAATAAATAAAAAATAAATAAATAAGTAAAGGTTGCAGCAAAATCTAAAAGTGTTTACAATACACAAGTGACAATAATAGTGATAATATGATGATCTTGCGCTACCAAGAAAAATGACCAAAAGTGACCACAAAATATTAGTATAAGTATAGGCAGGGCTTTTTTTCTGGGGGAACTTGGGGGAACTCAGTTCCACCACCTTTGGCTCAGACCCTTTGGTGCCCGCTCACCACAATCACTTGTGAACACAGAAGTCTGGTTTCTGTGTTTACAAGTGACTGCTTTGTAACCCCCTGAACTCTGCACACTGTATGTAATGCAATTCTGGTATTTAATGCCCCTTTAAGACCCTTCTACTGTTTGTGAAATCTGAACGGGTCGTGGTTGAGTTCCTGCACCTATTTTCTGAGAAAAAAAGCTCTGAGTATAGGTAATGATAAAGTCCAAAGGTGAACATAAAGGTGCAATCAGTAAACTAAAGTGCACGTCGGGGACAGTCTGTGTTCAATCAGTGTTCACATAAATCGTGCACATGTCAATCCGTGGGAAACAGCCTCACAAGCCTCTCACCTCACTGTCATAAGATATCCGCATCACATATATCTTATGGGCACCTCCAATTCCATCCTGTTGCTAGGTAAAGCTATGCAATACTCATGAGGAACCTCAAATAGGTATCAGGAATCTAGACACACCCAAGGAAACAGAAGGAGAGACAGACCTCCAATGGTGTAGTATCACACATCAACAAATTATTTATTAAAACATATTCTCCTTACATCAAAGATATTAAAAACAGCGTAACATAAAACGGCATCAGCCGAGTCCTCACGTCTCTCCCGGTGTCCGTTATTCCCTACGTGTTACGGCATCTGCCTTCATCTGCCTCCCCAGATGAAGGCAGATGCCGTATCGCGTAGGGAATAACGGACACCAGGAGAGACGTGAGGACTCAGCTGATGCCGTTTTATGTTACGCCGTTTTTAATATCTTTGATGTATGGAGAATATGTTTTAATAAATAATTTGTTGATTTGTGATACTACACCATTGGAGGTCTGTCTCTCCTTCTGTTTCCTGGAGTGTGTCTAGATTCCTGATACCTACTTGAGGTTCCTCATGAGTATTGCATAGCTTTACCTAGCAACAGGAAGGAATTGGAGGTGCCCATAAGATATATGTGATGCGGATATCTTATGACAGTGAGGTGAGAGGCTTGTGAGGTTGTTTCCCACGGATTGACACCTGCACGATTTATGTGAACACTGATTGAACACAGACTGTCCCCGATGTGCACTTTAGTTCACTGAAACAAGGGGCCTCCCCTGGGGCTCCTTCTTGGCACAGCTTCCTCCACACACTAGGCAGGACAGCTTCAGGATCCCTTCAGCACATGTTAGGCCCCAAACAGGCTATTGGGCCTAACAACAGAGCTCCATCCAGTAGCATCTCCCCAGGCTTCCACTCAGGCCGCGTACACACCACTAAACAAATCCGATCAAATCGGTCTGACAGACCGTTTTGATCGGATTTGTCTCCTGGGATATGTTGGTTTGATCGTGTACACACGATCAAACCAAAATCCCCACCGGCAGACAGCACGGTGACGTGGCGGTGACGTTGACGCCGCCATGTCACCGAACCAGGAAGTAAAATACTTCCACGCATGCGTCGAATCCATTCAACGCATTTGCGGACAGATATGTCCGCTGGTCAGTGTACTAACCAGCGGACATGTCGGACGGACGGGTTTCCAGCAGACAGATTTTAAAGCATGCTTTAAAATTTGTCTGCTGGAAAAACCTGTCTGCCCGCCCGTACACACGATCCAATTTGTCTGCTGAAACGGTCCGTCGGACCAGTTTCAGCAGATAAATTTGATCGTGTGTACGCGGCCTTAGGGGAAAAGAGCAAGCACATGGTCTGTCCCAGCATGCACCAGTGGCCTAAACCTCCTGCTGGATGTGCTGAAAGGGGTAGTTCCCCCAAAAACCTTTTTTTTAACATTGATTGAGGCTCGTTATGTCAAGGGGAATCGGGTTTTTTTTTTTTAGAAATGAAGCAGTACTTACCGTTTTAGAGATGCATCGTCTCCGACGCTTCCGGGTATGGTCTCCGACTATAGGCGTTCCTATTTGATTGACAGGCTTCCGAGGTCGCATACATCGCGTCACGATTTTCCGAAAGTAGCCGAACGACGGTGCGCAGGCGCAGTATAGAGCCGCACCGTCGCTCGGCTTCTTTCGGCTACTCGTGACGTGATGTATGCGACCGTCGGAAGCCTGTCAATCAAATAGGCACGCCCAGACCAGACGATCATACCCGGAAGCGACGGAGACGATGCATCTGTAAAACGGTAAGTACTGCTTCGTTTCTAATAAAAAAACACCCGATTCCCCTTGACATAACGAGCCTCAATCAATGTTAAAAAAAGGTTTTTGGGGGAATTACCCCTTGAAGGAAACATGAATATTCATAATTCAATCTTGTTTATACAATCTCATACTATGACCATTGACACCTAATGGTGACAATGAATAATCACACACTGAGTTTAGGGAAAGACTACACAATTGGTCTGGGCTGACTACCACCCTGACAAAAACTAAATGTATATATACACAAACACAACGTACAGGTATCTACAATTATATCCTTAGCCCAGACAGGTGTGTCAGAGACTACAGAGCGGTTAACAGAGTCATGGGCACAAGAACAGCAGACCCAACACATGAAATGGCTCCTTTGAGGATAAGTGCTACATGTATATAGGATTCAGTGCAGAAAATTGGACCCTGCAATGCAGTTAATTTTTATAGGATTTCTTGTATTTCAAGTGTAGTGCCAACAAATAAATAAGTAATAATTAAATCACAGTAATAGTGTTTTTCAACAACGTTTAAATTCCAGAAAAAGCCATGTGTGAACATAAAGAATGGAAAAAATGGGAAAGTCTGGTGTAGTCTCTCCGGTGAAAGCAGGTCGAGTGTAAAATGTGTCCAAATAAATATCCACCACCTTCAGATAGAGTGCAAACTTACCAGAAATAATGGCTGCCATGACAGCAGCATGTGTACCTTATGTCATATATGGAAATCCCTCTGGAAGTGTGGCAGCATTGCATCTCCACTTATGCCTTGAGCCGGACTCCCATTTAGGCCTCATGCACACTGGATGTTAAAATAACATTATAAAAACGCCAGGAGCTTTGCAGTGAGTTTTTCAACTTTTTTAACGTTTTGCAATAGCGTTTTCTTTCCTTTTTACTATTTTTTTTGCGATTTTCCACATTAGCATTTTTTTTTTTTTATCAGCGTTAGAGTGTTTTTTCAGGTGAGAAACGTCTCTCAGAACCCACTCGTTTTTTTTTTTTTACTGCTCAAAAACGCCACTGCCCAAAACTACTGGTAACAGCCTATGTGTGCATGGACACATAGGATAACATGATAGAGTTTAATGACTGTAGAAAAAAATGTCTACAGTCAAAAACAGCTGCAGTAAAAACGTAAAAAAAAATGCCTAGTGTGCATGAGGCCTAAGAATAAATAAAGCTCACCAGGAGCCCAGATGGATTTTCCATAGTGTAGTATGTTTATTTCAAATATACCGTATTTATCAGGGCAAAATCGTGGGTGCGCGATATACGCCGATACCCGCTTTCCCGCGCCGAGTTTGAATACTCCGCCGACATATACCGAGCGCAGTACACTTGTGTATAGTCGGGCAGGCTCGGCTCCTCTCGCGCTCACGTCCTGGACGTACAGGACGTGATCAGGACGTGAGCGCGAGAGTAGCCGAGCCTGCCGGACTATACACAAGTGTACGGCGCTCAGTATATGTCGGCTCAGTATTCAAACTCGGCGCGGGAAAGCAGGGATCGAGCGGGGAGGACGCCGCAGAAGGACGCCGGACCCGACGGAGAGGACACCCGAAACCGCAGACGGACGCCGGACCCGACGAAGAGAACACCCTAAGCCACAGAAGGACACCGGACCCGACGAAGAGGACAGCCGAAGAGGACACCCGAAGCCGCAGACAAACGCCGGCCCTGACGAGGCTGCCGATGGACGCCGCGCAAGACACCAAAACTGTAAGTACAAAAATCTTTTTTTCCACACGAATAGGGTCCACTTTAGGGGTGCGCGCTATACGCCGGAGCGCGCAATACCCCGATAAATACGGTAATACAGATAAAACAATAGAAATCAAGTTTAAATACCCCCTAATAACCTCCTATTGTACGAAACACACCAGGAAGCATATTTGGTACCGATGTATCACCGCTGAGCAATTCGAGGTTCCCAGCGCCTATTCATGTGAGTTTTTAAACTTGTTTTATACTGTTTTATCTGGATTAGATTTGAAATAAACATACTACACTATGGAACATTCATCTGGGCTCCTGGTGAGCTTTATTTATCCTTAGTGAGAGTCTGCCTCAAGGCATAAGAAGAGATGCAACGCTGCTATGCTTCCAGGGGGATTTCCATATAAGTAATAAGGCGCACATGCTTCTACCACAGCAGCCATTATTTCTGGTGAGTTTGCATTCTATCTAAAGATAGTTAAGATCTATTTAGACACATTTTTACACTTGAACTGCATTCATCGGAGTGACTACACCAGACTTTCCTACATTTTTCCATTCTTTATGTTCACACGTGGACTTTATGGAATTTATTTGTTGTTTAAATACACTATTACTGTGATTTAATTATTACTTATTTATTTGCTGGTGCTTCACTTGATATACAAGTTTGATTAAGGTTTGCTATACTGCCTTTAGTGCCAGCTGCCTCACACGTTTAATTGTTTAAGCACAGCACATACTTTGTCACTTATTTTATATTATGGGATCCCCAGTCCTCAATTTATAATAACCCCACCACTGAGAGCTGTGTACTTTGTAGATAACATTGGCACAGGTGCAATAGTACATAAACATTTTACGGTCTGACGATTATTTAATATCACGCAACCATATAAAGAATGTTTGCTGTGCTCATGGGTCCCAAGGCAGTCACTTGAGCTACAGTGGTTATAATTGTGTCCTTTTAAACTAATTAGAGTTATGAATGTCATTCATTAAACAAGTAGGTTGGAAAGCCAACCCACAGACAAACACATGCGATAACGCCAAGCCTTGTATTTATCTACAAAAATTAATGAATGTCTCCTAGAAGAAAGGTACCTGCAAACCTATCAAGATAACTGACATAAGACATTCATGGCTCTTTAATGTTATCAGATTGAATCTTTACCGTTGCCAGGTTTGCTGTTTCAAACATAAATATAAATGCATTAATGGGATTAATGTGCATTATTTCCACACAGGCAGATTTTGTGTTTGTCAATCTATTCCAGGAGAACACATAAGGTCACACTGTATGCATATGGATTCAAATAGTTGTTAGTAACCCTCATGAAGCCAGAAGGTTTTATTATTGTTATCTTTTGAATTCCTTCATTTATACTATCTAACTGAATTGACCCTATGGTCATGAGCTTTCTTATTTGTTGTAACACTGCTACTGAAATGTCTTCAGTGTGAAAATGTTTGTAAATTTGGCACCTTACTTTTCTGTCAGCGGTATTGTTAAGGTCATATAGACTGTTATCTTCTATATGTTCATTGCATGGCCATCCTCATATTTCCTGTGTTAACTGCAAGACTCAACACTTTTCTAATTATCATTTTCTTGTCTTTTTATCATAATACAGCATGAAATTCAGTGAATGTATGAATGTCAAGTTCATGCATAGCCGAGAAACCATATACTGCCTATATGCAATAATTAGGAGTGTTAACAGAAACAAAAGCACAAATCTAGTTAAACATAAAAATTCTACATTGATCTTGTTTTAATATTTAGGCATTCAAATAACAGAACATTTTAGATACAAAAACTGCATTTAATAGGAGTATATAAAGTAATGTACTCAAGACAATAAATATATATATATTTAGTCACAAACAAAAATACTTTGGACCTTACAGTAGTGGTGTTCAACTAACTGGATATAGGGGGCAGCATACAACATTTCGGCATTTATAATGTTACAGAAATGTGGCCCAAAGGGTTGCACATGATATTTTGAATATGTAATGCTATAAAAGACTGTCAGAGACCATGGTATATTACATGAAATTGTGAGAGACTTGGAAAATGCTGTAGCGGATACTCAAAGATTGCAGGCATGCTTCAGGAATGTTCAGAGGCTGAAGATATTCTACAACAAATAGCCAAGGACCATGTTACATCAGACTTGTAGAGAATAGGTTCAGTCTGTACCTACGATTAGACTGAACTTTGACTGTTCGGGCATTTGGATGAACACACAGGGCCAGATTCTCTAAGAATCTGCGGCGGCGTAGAGTAAGGCATTTACACTACGCCACCGCAACTTACTAGAGCAAGTGCTGTATTCTCAAAGCACTTGCTCCGTAGTTTGCGGCGGCGTAGGGTAAATGGCCCGGCGTTTCCCCGCGTAATTCAAAGGTGGCGGCTTGTATTTAAATTAAGCGCGCCCCTGCGTCGATCGAACTGCGCATGCGCCGGCCGGGAAAAAACCCAGTGCGCATGCTCCAGCTCACGTCGGAAAGCGTTGTTGAAACCGACGTCAAAAGGACGTGATCGTCATTTACGCAATGCCCTATTCGCGAACGACTTAGTATAACAACGTAACTGACGGAAAAAGACGACGCTGACCCGACGCCATACTTAACATGGCAACAAAGGAACTTCGTAAGGTTACCCCTCATTATAGCAGGGGTAACCTTACGCTTACGGAAACAACGTAAACGACGACGGGGCGGCGTAAAAATTTTCGGGAATCGGCGTATTAGGCTCATTTGCATAGGCAAATGAGAAAACAACGTAAAGGCCACCTAGCAGCCGGCGTTGTCATTACATCTACGATCCGACGGTGTAATTGTTTTACACCTGTCGGAACTTTAGTGTATCTATGTGTAAGTGATTCTAGGAATCACACGCATAGATACCCATTAAAAAAAAACTGAGATACGACGGTGTATCTGAGATACACCGTCGTATCGCAGCTGAGAATCTGGCCCACAAAGTTTTGCACTTGTTCAGTGGGAGCCAAGCATCATATATAGAAGTGACCACTGACCCTTTCCCTAATATACATGATGACCTATTTTCCGGCAAGTCAGCGACTATTATGATTGATGATTTAATGGTGAGAATTTTTATTTTATTTTTTTAAATCAGAAAAGGTTTTTATTGAAAATAGGCAGAAATAAAGTAACATACACAGACAGATCAACAATATCATGGTACAGCTTCACATTTTATACAGAACACGTGACAGTACAGAATTCGTATACAAAAATATATTTGGATCATAAAAGACATCTGAAGTGCATATAGGAAGAAATATTGCCAGATATTTCCCTGTACAGCAAATGTCCCTCTCTCCCCATAAACATGACCTGACTGTGTCACCAGTAATCCTACATATTGGCAAAGAGCTTGAAACGAAAGAAAATCAAAGAGAGAGAAAAGAAAAAGGAAAAAGGAAAACAGGCAAAACAAAACCAAAGCTGGAACAAAAAGTGAAGGTAATCTCACAGTCGGTTATGGCTCATAGAAGTCATTGCTTCCCCGGATAATCTCTCTAGGGGTACCGCACACCATCCCACCCCCACCGCTCTTGCAGCTCCATTCTCCATAGCACGTATCCCAAACTAAACTAAGCTAGACTAGCCCCCCCTTGTACTAATATATTAGCCCTGTAGTAATCTATCTCTCACCAGTTCAAGAGGACCTAATCCCGGGGTATCTAACCAGGGTTGCCATATTCCATAGAACTTCTTCAATACATTTCGGTGTTGGTACGTTAGTTTCTCGCGTATTAATAAACTGTTGACTCGTTTCACCCACTGTCCACCCGTCGGTACCCTCGGAGTAATCCAAAGCCGCGCAATTTCTTTGCGGGCAATATAGAGTGAACGTATAACAGCAATATGGCCATTAGGCGACAAATCGGGTAGCTCCAGGGCACTAAGCAGGCAGACAACTGGGTCCTGTAGAACAGGTATTTGAAATACAAGTGAGATGGTCTCCAGCACATACTTCCAGTACCGGAAGAGTTTTGGACACTTCCACATCATGTGGAGAAGATCCCCGGGGTGTGCCTCGCATTTTGGACAGAGAGGGGTGGCCCTGAGGCCCCACTTATATAGCCTAGCCGGGGTCCTGTACACCCTATGTAAGAGGTACAAATGTGACAATCTCTGTGACGCGGAGACCGAGACCTGGGGAGCAGACGTCAGGCAATTCCCAAACATCTCCATCAATAGGCCCCAAATCCCGCTCCCACCCCCTCTTACAGGGAAGCTTACCCGTATCGTGGGTTAAATTGAGTAACTTTGCATATACCCTGGATATCAATCCTGCCTTTTCAGTTGTTGAGAGTACATCTCTCATCAGAGGGTGCACCATTTGGGCGAAAGGGGACAGTCTGTCTTCACATTGTATAGCATGTCTTAGTTGCAGATACTGGTAGAATTGTCCGTTATGTAAATGAAATTCCTCTTTTAGGGCCGCGAAAGGTTTAAGTATTATACCTTCGTATAGTTGAGATATGTATTGAATTCCTGCCTCTTCCCATGAGCTGAATCCCTTAAGCTTAAAGAGTTCTCTATAGTATTTGTTCCTCCATATCGGAGTAAACTGACACACTGCCTTGAGTTTGAAGATAGCTCGAACATATTCCCAAAGTCTAATCAGTAAACTAATAGTGGGGAGGGCAGTGGGAAACTGTGTGAGGTCTGCTTCAAGATATACCAGAGCCGGGAGACTTGGATTCCCGGATACTATCAAAGACCTAATAGGGTCAAAATCATCCTCCTCCCCCCAATTGCTCAGATGTTGAAGCTGCGAGGCTATAAAATAATTCCTGGCATGAGGGACCGCCATACCACCTTGGTCCTTCGCAAGTTGCAAAGAACGCAAGCTGATACGAGCTGGTTTGTTGCCCCAGATCAATTCTCTGAACTGGGTATCTATACGTGTGAACCACCTGTGAGTTATCCAGACCGGGGCATTGTGAAAAATATAAAGAAGCTGAGGGGCCCATATCATCTTAATTAAGTTAACTCTGCCGGTAACGGTGAGTGGCAGCTTCCTCCAGACAGAGCACTTCAGCCGAAGTTTCTGCAACAATGGGGACAGGTTCTTATCCAGATACTGAGTAGGGTCCGGGGTTACCTGTACCCCTAAGTATCTAAATTCATTTACCACCTCAATATCTTGCGCACAGATCGGTAGGGGGCCCGGCAAAGGGTCTAAGGGCATCAGGACTGACTTGTTCCAGTTGATGCTGAAACCCGACAGCCGACCAAAATCGGCTATCAGGTCCATCACCCCCTGCAGAGATCCCGCGGTGTCGCCCAGATATATCAGAGTATCATCCGCATAGAGTGAGACAACATCCTCTCTCGGTCCCCTGTGGAACCCAACTATATCCTGCGACCCCCTAATATGTACAGCCAGGGGCTCTAGGGCCAGGGCAAACAACAGGGGCGACAAAGGGCATCCCTGCCGAGTGCCTCTGGCAAGTCGGAACGAGTCTGACACATCTCCATTAATGCGCAGTCTCGCCGACGGGGCGCTGTATAGTAGTTGAACCCATTTCAAAAATGTGGGGCCTACCCCAAATTTAGTCAGCGTTTCCCATAAATAGGGCCATTCTACACTATCGAATGCTTTAGCCGCATCCAAAGATAGGACGGCCCTATTGCCCGCGTTATCTGTGGGGATCTGCAGATTCAGAAAAAGCCTACGTAGATTCTGGGACGTAGATCGTGTAGGGATGAATCCAGACTGATCTCTATGAACCACTTTTTGGATGCAGCTAGCCAATCTATTCGCCAGAATCCTGGCAAGTAATTTAACGTCAAAAGTGAGCAGAGAAATTGGCCTATATGAATCTGGGGATAAAGCATCCTTGCCGGGTTTTAAAAGCACTATTATGAGGGCCTCGTTCATAGACGAAGGGAGAGATCCCGTCTCAAAGGCATGGTTGTACACTTTAAGCAGAACTGGAAGAAGTTGGGCCAAGTACCGTTTGTAGACTTCGGATGGTAACCCGTCAGCTCCCGGAGCCTTACCATTTTTTGCATGTGCCAAAGCCTCCAACAGTTCCTCCTCGGTCAACGGGGCATTAAGCACAGCAGCATCCGAAGTGGACAAACAGGGCAAAGGGTATCTGTCTAGAAATGCGCCAATATCACTCCGGGAGGGCCCAACCTTGGATGAATAAACATCTTGAAAAAAGGTTTTAAAAACATTCATAATATCGTGAGTGGAATAACAGGGAGTCCCATTAACCCCTAATATGGATACAATATGTGCAGATGATTGCTGCGATCTGGCTACTAGTGCCAGCATATGCCCTGTATTCTCACCCTCCTCGAAATGACTTTGTTGCAAAAAAAAACGTTTATTCTCAGCTAGTTGTAGAGAGAGATCTCTCAGCATAGACTGGGCAGCCAGCCACGGGCGTTTCGTATCATCCGTGGGATTGGCTACATATTTAGCTTCAGAGGCGCGGGCCTCCTCCAGGATTGACATCTCCCACTCTTTGGTGGAGGATTTGATCTGGGAAATCGCTCTGATAAACTGTCCTCTTAGAAAGGCCTTAGCCGTTTCCCAGACCACGCCCCAAAATGAACATCTATCGATAGGGGGGAGTGATCCGAGACCTGTCGGGGGTGATACTGTGAAGATTCTAACATTGCCATCAGTAAATCATTCCCCAACCCCAGATCAACCCCAGATCAATTCTGGACAGGCCCCCCACCGAAGCAGATTGACAGGAGTACATAAGGGTATCTGGGTTGCGTGCCCGCCATACATCTATCAGGCCCATCTCCATGAGCAAACGAGCAAATGGGGTAGGGCCCGATTGCCTTTGCAGCTCCGGCCTCCCACGACTGGCCAATCTATCTTTGGTATGGTCTAGACAATTATTAAAATCCCCAAACACCAACACCGGTATGCCCGGGAAGCGGGCAAGAAAATCTGTCAGCAATTTCAGGGTATTGGCGGAGAAAGGAGGGGGAATATATAGTCCTGCAAGAATACATTTAGTCCCGTATAGTGAACATAGAGCAAAAACATACCGACCCTCTGGGTCAATTCGTACCTCTAACGCTGAAAATTGTACACCCCGTCTAACCAGGAGGCTCACTCCCCTCGAGTACACCGAGAATGTAGCATGGTATTGGTGCCCAAACTGCCGTTTTGCAAATTGAGGTGTAGAGGACAGGGAAAAATGAGTCTCCTGCAGGCAAATGACATCCGCGCCCAACCGCTTGATCGTGCGGAGCACAGCCAAGCGTTTGACAGGGCTGCCCAACCCCCTGACATTCCAGGACACAATTCTGGTTAGCTTAGACATTGTAGAGCATATACTGTTACAACAAGGATATACCGAGCTAGGACATATCTCCCGCAGGTAAGGTAGCAGGGGGCATTGGACCATAAAAACAGCATCATATCATTGAACACTTCTGGGGAACATAAAAATAATAAAAGGAAAAGAAAAACTTGGGGGGGGGGGTAACACAGTAGCGGTGGGAGTTTCAATTGGAGATGGGCACAGGAGCATGCACCAGTAGCAGGTCGAAGGGGGCCAGGGGCCCCAGTAACCATCTGGAATAATGGTGACGGTAATCCCTTCGTAGAGCCTTCATATAAGTATGAGTCCAGCAACAATAAACAAAAATAAAAAAACGAAGAAAAACACATTGAAGAATAACAGGCCAACATGGCCAAACTTGGGTGCTGCAGGGCAAAAGGAGGTCTGTACCAGACCATCATGGGGGCAGCAGTGGAAGCGCACCTAAGCGTCCAAACTTCTCAGCAGCTAGATCAGGTAACCCTGATGTCAGACAGAAGAAAACAAAAAAGGGGGGGGAAGTCAAATCCTAGCACCTCTTCCGCCTTGGTAAAAGAAGGTAAGAATCAGGATAAGTTGAACAGTACATCACCCGTCTTGCTGTGCCCGGCGTTGGTTTCTGCTTTCCTTGATTGATCTTTCTTCTCGGTCCATCCATTGTGCGGCTGCAGAAGGTAAATCAAAAAAATGAACGGAGCCTAGTGCTTCTACTCTCAGTCGGGCGGGGTATAGCATAGCATATTTGACATCTAGAGCTCTGAGGCGCCGTTTAACATCTAGGAACTTTGCGCGTTGCTTTTGTAGCTCAGCAGAGAAATCAGGGAAGAAAGAAATTTTTGCGTTATCCACTCTCATGGCCTCCGGTTTAATCCTGGCGTTGTGAAGTATAGCATCTCTATCTTTGTAGTGAAGTAGCTTGAAAAGAAAAGGTCTCGGGGGGCCCCCCGGTGGATAAGGCCTGGCAGGCACCCTGTGTGCCCTCTCCACAGAGAACAATGGAGTGAACACTTCCTTGCCAAATGCATTCACCAACCAGTTCTCAATAAATTCAACCGGATTCTTCCCTTCCGCTCTTTTGGGCAGACCCACCATCCTAACATTATTTCTTCTCATTCTGTTCTCTAATTCCTCCAAGCGTGATGAATGTTGTGTTAGGAGGTGGTTGTTAAACGTGAGATCCCTTTGCATGGGAGCCATGTCATCCTCAATGGAGCTCACTCTACCTTCCACTGCAGAGGTCCTTTCCCTCAACTTTTGTGCATCCTGCCTCAGAAAGGATATTTCTGCTTTCACTCCCTTAATATCAGCAGCTAGAGCAGTAATGGAGGTATTGCAGGAGGTTATAGCAGTGAATATATCTCTAAGAGAGGGCTCACCGTCTGTGGCAGGGCTGGTGGAGGCCTGAGGCCTAGCAGAGCTGCCATCAGGAGTACTCACAGCGTTCCAGGGGAATCCCGATCCACCCCCATCCTCCAGGGGAACAGTGTCATCCGCATCCGACGATCCGCCGGATGATTCCCCTTGTTTTCCCAGGTGAGTATTAGAGTCTGTGGCGAGCGCCATGGAGAAAAGTTTTTCTGCTCCCTCCCTGTGCTTCTCTTTAGGCGTTCGTCGGGCCTGGGCGCCATTTTGATGGGACATGCTGTCCCCAGACCGGGCCGCGTATTGCTGTTTAGCGGCGGACATCGGGCTCGATTCAGGACACAGACGGTACCGGAGTATGCAGCGGACCTTCCAGCAGCGATCGGGCCGAAACAGCAGGTAGGTCTGTTATGTTTCAGGAGTCTTTCAGGAGAATCGGCAGAGAGGATCTGAATGTGCGTCCGGCTACATCCGCTGCCTGGCCACGCCCCCAGAATTTTTATTTTTTAATAAAGGACTTGGATGTGGGTGTCTTTACTTCTAGGTAATTTTCATTGTGAATAATTAGGGGTACTTTTCACCTCATAATCATTCATGTGTGGAGGTGGTATCTGAGGCCCCTCTTAATAACAAAAGGGCTTTCAGATTACTATAAGCCTGCAGACCCAAACACAAGCCAGCATTGTGGGGAAGAGGCCCTTGTCCCTGTCAACATGTGACAAGGTGCTTTTTTCCTGTTTATTTCAATAGGATTTGGTAACAAAAACGCCTTAAAGCTTGCCAAACAATGCTTGAACTGAACTCAGGGCAGTTGAGCTCATCCCTAGTAGTGAACAGGTAAGTATAACATGTTTGTTATTTAATAATAAAATAACAAATTCTTCACATACCCTTTAAGTACATTTTCTGCAAGTAAAAAAGAAAAGAAATCTGGTGTTCTTGTAACTCCCCATGTACTGAAATTAACTGAAGCTTTTCAAGATCCACTGTGAATCAAAACAACCCTTCTTCCTATGTAATGGAGGAGAAGAAAGGGAAGGTGTCCTGTAGTCCTTTCCTAGAGTAATAATACTGCTCCTCCATGTATACAGTATGGTAAGTGATGTCACCCTAGGACAGGAAATGTGTTACTGGCATCATCATGGCCGTTTACACCCAAATGCAAGGCACTGCAGCCTTGCCCAATGCAGCTGATTGCATAGACAAAGCCTCGCCTTGTGTACCATGTATTCAGGTCACGACATAGTGTTGCTGTGGTGTGAGCTGAAAAAAAAGTAACACATGCACTACTTTTTTTCACTGCAGCATGCTGCGACACAGTATACAATATATATGCAATGCAACACACTCCTGTGTATAAAGGTTAATGAAATGTCATATTGACATTTCAATAAAGTTATTTAAAAAAGGTAAATGGTGCGATGCATTGTAATCAGTGCATCGGCACTGTTTAATTCACAGCACACACCAATGTGTTACAATGCGGATGCTGGTGTGAATAGGTCCTTAAAGGATCACTAAAGTAAAACATTTTTTTAGCTAAATAGCTTCCTTTACCTTACTGCAGTACTGGTTTCATGTCCTTATTGTTCGTTTTTGCTTTGAAGTTGCTGTAATCCTGCTCTGTTCTCCACACTTCCTGCTTGTTTGTTTCCTTATAACCACAGTGCTGGGAGCTTTCGCACGGTGGTCTAAGCTGTCATTACTGTGTGTCTAAAACTTCCTAGAACCAATCAGATTCATTTTAAAAACAAAATACTGCCCTGGATTTGTTTGTTTTTGTTCTGTGTGTCTATTTCTACTTTGCAGAAACATGAAGCCAGTTCAAAAGTGAAACTAACCTGCAGGCACATTATATGATTGATTTGTATCTATTTTTAATCATTTTGAAAAGGAATCAGTTAACTTTTATGTCTCTATACCCTGTAAACAGTCATTTCAGCAAAAACAATTTTTTTTCCTTTAGTGACCCTTTAAAAGATCCAGAGTAAAGGAAACAAATGCAGTCCCCACATCTAAAAAACGATAAGTTGCGATATATTACATTTTTGTGTTTGAGTTTAAATGCGGCTTTATAATGTCTGTTTTCACATTTGATGTTTCCTGTAGCAAGATTAAGGAGGAAAGTATATACAGTACTGTGTAAAAGTTTTAGGAAGTTATGAAGAAATGCTGTTAAGTCAGAAAGCTTTCAAAAATATATATTGTAATTGTTAATTTTTATCAATTTTCCAAATGCAAAGTGAGCGAACAGAAGAAAGATTTAAATCAAATCAATATTTGTTGTGACTACCCTTTGGCTTCAAACCAGCATACATTCTTTCATTTGCACACTTTGTTCGCATGTGCAAAGTCAGGGATTTTGTAGGAATAGAGTCCTACCAATTATACCAAGCAGGGGATAATGATCATCAATTTTATCATATGTAGGTTGAAACACAGTCATTAACTGAAACAGAAACAGCTGTATAGGAGGCTTAAAACTGGGTGAGGAATAGCCAAACTCTGCTAATAAGGTTAAGTTGCGGAAGCATAAAAACTAGAGACGTGCGCGCCTTACCCAGAAGCGCTGATCATGTACTGTACCAGATACATGATCCAGTCCACAGCAGCCGCCCTGCCACAGTAGATGTACATGGGGCGGTCTGCAAGTGGTTAACCAAATGTCAACACATGAACCTAGAAAATTAACCCGTGGTAATTATTTGGTGAACGTCAGATTACCTGCTTTATACATATGCCATTAATTATCTGTCTTAGACCTCAGAACCACTTACAGATGAAACTCGAAAAATTAGAATATCTTGCAAAAGTTAATTTATTTCACTAATGCAACTTAAAAGGTGAAACTGATATATGAGGTAGACTCATTACATGCAAAGCAAGATAGTTCAAGCCGTGATTTGTCAAAATTGTGATGATTATGGCTTACAGCTCATGAAAACCACAAATTTACAATCTCATAAAAATTAGAATATTACATGCAATCAATAAAACAAGGATTGTACATAGAACAATATTGGACCTTTGAAAAGTATAACATGCATATGTACTCAGTACTTGGTTTGGGCCCCTTTTGCAGCAATTACTGTCTCAATGCAGCGTGAATGGAAGCGATCAGCCTGTGGCACTGCAGAGGTGTTAGGGAAGAACGGGATGCTTCAAAAGCAGCCTTCAGCTCTTCTGTATTGTTCAGTCTCATGTCTCTCATCTTACTCTTGGCATAGATTCTCTATGGGGTTCAGGTCAGGCGAGTTTGTCGGCCAATTAATCACAGTAATCCCACAGTCAATGAACCAGGTTTTGGTGCTTTTGGCAGCGTGTGCAGGTGCCAAGTCTTGCTGGAAAACTACGGCGGAAGGAAGCAGGAAGTGCTCCAAAATCTCCTGGTAGATGGCTGTGTTGACCCTGGACCTAATGAAGCACAGTGGACCAACACCAGCAGATAACATGGCTCCCAAAATCAACACAGACTGTGGAAACTTCACACTGGACTTCAATCATCAAGTCTGGTTTTCTTTAGCATAGGTAAGAAGCTTCTGACATTGTTTGTTGTTCAGGAGCGGCTTGACAAGAGGAATATGACAATGGAAGCCCATGTCCAGGATCCGTCTGTGTGTGGTGGCTCTTGATGCACTGACTCCAGCCTCAGTCCACTCCTTGTGGTCCCCAACACTTTTGAATGGCCTTTTCCTGACAATCCTCTCCAGGCTGCGGCCAACCCTGCTGCTTGTGCCCCTTTTTCTTCCACACTTTTCCCTCCCACATAACTTTCTATTAATGTGCTTTGATACAGCAATTTGGGAACATCCTTCTTCTTTTGTAATTACCTTTTGAGGCTTTCCCTCCTTGTGCAGAAAACCATCATTGACACCCTCCATAACTGTCAGGTCAGCAGTCTTTCCAATGATTGTGATTCCTACTGAACCAGACTGAGACCATTTAAAGGCTCAGGAACCCTTTGCACGTGTTATGACTTAATTAGCTGATTAGAGTGGGACACTTTGAGCAGAGAATATTGCAGCTTTTCACAATATTCTAATTTTCTGAAATAATGAATTTGAGGTTTTCATGAGCTATAAGCCATAATCATCACAATTATGACAAATCACGGATTGAACTATCTTTCTTTGCGTGTAATGAGTCTATTTTATATATTAGTTTCACCTTTTAAGTTGCATTTGTGAAATAAATAAACTTTTGCACGATATATACATTTTTTTATTTATTTTTTTTAGGTTTTTTTTCTTATACAGAAGTACATTCATGTAATCTAGGTTCAGTGGTAAGGTACCAATTTAAAACAATCCCTTAAGGTTTTGTTGGTCTAAAAATACAGAGTCGCTAGCCATAAAAGTTGCAAGTCCGTCTCTAACACTAAATAGTCATCCAGTTTTTATATGATTCTGATTTTGTTGCGCCTTTTGTTTGTTTTCATTCTGGTTTGGTGGCTACCATTTCATGGCACAAATCTCTCTTTATGCAAAATACAGTGATAGGAATGAAAATCGTGTCTGAATTGAAGAGTATTGCCCTGTACACACGATCGGTTCATCTGATGAAAATGAACCGATGGATTTTTTCATCAGATATCCGATGATGCTGACTTTCATCAGTCTTGCCTACACACCATCGGTTAAAAATCCCATCGTTTCCAACGCGGTGATGTAAAACACAACGACGTGCTAAGAAAAGTGAAGTTCAATGATTCCGAGCATGCGTCGACTTGATTCTGAGCATGCGTGGATTTTTGACCGATGGATTTCCCCACAGACGATCGTTTTTTTCTATCGGTTTTTTAACCATAAGAAAAATTCAAAACTGGTTCTATATTTTTTCACAGATGGGGAAAACAATTGATGGGGCCCACACACGATCGGTTCGTCCAAATAAAACGGTCCTTTTCATCAGACGAAACGATCGTGTGTACAGGGCATAACACCTTACAGATCTAGCTATGTGTCAAAAATTGAGAACTTATGTAAAGCACATTCAACCCTTTTCTACAATAAATAATTCTGGTTATTATTCTTAGAGCCTTCCTACTTCTGTTATTATTTGTATTATTAACATTATCATAAAGATCTTTTTCATATTAATGTAATACAGAGAGATCCATTTCTATTTGACCCAGTTACAATATTTCAGGTATGTTGCACCTACCTTTGAGCTAGGTTGCTGTTGTTTAGTGGCAGGAGATTGATGGTCAGATGCCATTGTTACGCCGATATTTGGTTCCTAGGAAAAGAAAACATGTAATTATTCAACTGAAGTAAGCTTTGTCTGGCCAAATTTTATTTGGATGCCTTAGTATAGACATTTCTGTAAAACACTGGGCCAAATAATAGACTGCCTTGCTTAATCATTTTTTATATGATTTCTGATTGTTGAAGCGTTACTGAATGGACAAATGGATGTCGTCCCCAAACAGCCATCATGTTGTTACAAACATAAATATATATATATGAACCAGGGGCGGACTGACAACTCATGGGGCCCCCCGGGCAATAGAAGATTATGGGGCCCCTGGGCTTACTGATGGCCACCACGCCAGGAGACAGTGCAGAGTCGGGGCAGCTAACATCTCAGGATTTTCACATCAAAAGCATGTCTGTTTCAGATGTATCAGGGACAGATGTAAACAAAAAACACAGATTTTGACATACTGTGCCTGGTTTTACTGAGCCTGGCAACCCTGATGGGGCCCCCTAGTGGCATGGGGCCCTCGGGCAGTTCCCGAGTGACTCAATGGTCAGTCCGCCCCTGATATGAACTGTATATAGAATTTGATATAAATTGTTGATATTTATTGTTGCTCTTGTTTCTTCCTAAATGCAACATGTGTAGGTGAATAGGGAGTCACACACCAACTTTTTGGTGCTATTTAGAGGCCATGTATAGTCTTTAAAAAAAATAATAATAACACAAAGGTGTAATAGAGATCCCTTAGACATAGAAAGAAGTATTGTTGGGGATATGGGACTTTAAAGGAATCACACAAAATCTATATGTAAAATATATATAAAAAATATTTATTAACCACTTCAGCCCCGAAAGGATTTACCCCCTTCCTGACCAGAGCACTTTTTGTCATTCGGCACTGCGTCGCTTTAACTGACAATTGCGCGGTCGTGCGGTGTGGCTCGCAAACAAAATTGGCGTCCTTTTTTTCCCACAAATGCAGCTTTCTTTTGGTAGTATTTGATCATCTCTGCGGTTTTTATTTTTTGCGCTATAAACAAAAATAGAGCCACTATTTTGAAAAAAATTCAATATTTTTTACATTTTGCTATAATAAATATCCCCAAAAAATATCTAAAAAAACTTTTTTTTCCCTCAGTTTAGGCCGATAAAGGCAATTAGCGTTTATTGATTGGTTTGCGCAAAATTTCTAGCGTTTACAAAAAAGTAGTTTTATGGCATTTTTATTAATATTTTTTTTTTACTAGTAATAGCGGCGGTCAGCATTTTTTTTTCAGTACTGCGATATTATGGCGGACACTTCGGACAATTTTGACACATTTTTGGGACCATCGGCATTTTTATAGCGATCAATGCTATAAAAATGCATTGGATTACTATAAAAATGCCATTGGCAGTGAAGGGGTTAACACTAGGGGGCAGGGAAGGGGTTAAGTGTGTTCCTGGGTGTGTTCTAACTGTATGGGGGGGGTGGACTCACTAGGGGAAATCACTGATCTTCTGTTCATACATTGTATGAACAAAAAATCAGCATTTCCCCCGCTGACAGGAACGAGAGGTATGTGTTTACACACATACCTCCCGTTCCCCGCTCTTTAACGAACGAGCGCACGTGCCCGGCGGCGATCGCGCCCGGGACTCGGTCGCGCGAGCGCGTGCGCGCCCCCTAGCGGCCGCAAAAGATGGGACGTAGAGCTACGTGCTCTCGCCTAGCAGTGCCGACCTGCCACCGTATAACTGCGGTGGGCGGTCGGCAAGCAGTTAAGTAAGCAGTATTATAAAACTGATGGATACAGTACGGTCATAGCCATAGGTGTACAGTGTACACAAACAACCTACTACTGACAATGAATAACTGGAATCACATACATATTTACATCACATTGATATATTTTTTTTTACATGTTTCGCCATGATGGCTTCTTCAGGAAAGAACAAAAAGGATTAATTTTTTGAATACACTCAGCCTGCTCATAGATTGAATGCATTTCGGCTGGTCCCTGCTGAACTGGCCGAGATTTGATCCATCTATGGCCCGTGTCTTATCATTATGGGTCCCCTATCAGATAGTGCCCGGCCTGGACTGCGTGAATGCGCAATCGGAGATCACGGAAATCTTAGAGAATGAACATCTGTTCCATCAGCTTTAGTTGGAGCATGCGCAGTTAACATGCCGCTCGTGTTGGTAGCTCCTGATGCTTATCAGATGGGGAACCCATGAAGATAGAACAGTGCTGCCCACGCTCAAATACAGCAAGGGGCTGATGTTTTTTTCTAAGGGGGAGGTGTATTATGCTTATCCATGACACTGCGCTGGCCGAGCATTTCAGAAAAGCACCCGCCCCTTTGAGGATGGACATCATAAATTTCTTCTATTCAGTGAACGCGGCCTCTTATAATCATATCCGCCCCTTTAAACAAACCATCCGCCCCTTGCTATATTCAGTGAGCGTGGCCAGCGCTGCTCTATCAGCGAGTGGCATGGTTAAGTATTATACACCCGCCCCTTAGAAAAAAACATCCGCCCCTTGCTGTATTTGAGCGCGGGCAATGCTGTTCTATCTTGATGGGTTCCCCATCTGATAGAGCGAGCGGCGTGTTAACTGCGCATGCTCCAACTACAGCTGATGGAACAGATGTTCAGTCTCTGAGATTTCCGTGATCTCCGATTGCGCAGTCCAGGCCGGGCACTATCTGATAGGGGACCCATATTGTTAGAACACCGGCTTTAAAGAGGTAACAATTGGGAAAACAGATGGTGTGATAGGTGAGTTTAAACCCACCTATCTTGCAAGCCCTACTTTAATATTTTTTTTTAGCCAAGTGATACAGTCACTGAGGTAAGAGATCAAGCATACAGGGAGTGCTTTATTTTCAATGAGTCAGCTGACACAGACTTGAGCCCAATTGGATTGGAAGCAAAGCCATTGGATAGCACTGCAAGACAGGAAAAGCAGCCTGAATATGTAATGTGCAAATATGTAAAATTAAAAATGTTGTCTCTATATGTAGTTTATAAGTTTATACACTATATTGTCAAAAGTATTGGGACACTTGCCTTTACATGCACATGAATTTGAATGGCATCCCAGTCTAAGTCGGTAGGGTTGAATATTGAGTTGGCCTACTCTTTGTGGCTATAACAGCTTCAACTCTTCTAGGAAGGCTGTTCACTATGTCTTTATAGACTTGGCTTTGTGCACTGATCAAAATCATTTGGTGGAGGGGGGATTATGGTGTGGGGTTGTTTTTCATGGTTTGTGCTTGGCCACCTTATTTCCAGTGAAGGGAGCTCTTAGGGCATCAGCATAACAAGAGATTTTTGGACAATTTCATGCTCCCAACTTAAGGGGTGGCCCTTTCCGGTTCCAACACGACCACCACCAGTGCACAAACAAGGTCCATAAACACATGGATGAGAGAGTTTGGGTGGAGGAACTTGACTGGCCTGCACAGAGTCCTGATTTCAACCAGATAGAACACCTTTGGATAACTTTTAACGAAGACTGCGAGCCAGGCCTTCTCATCCAACATCAGTGCCTAACCTCAAAATTGTGCTTCTAGAAGGATGGTAATATGTTCCCATAGACACACGTTTTTCCCAGTGTTCACCTCTTTAAAACCGGCCATAGATGGATCAAATCTCGGCCAGTTCAGCAGGGACCAGCCGAGAATCGATCTATCTATAAGCAGGCTGATTGTACCCAAGTCCATCCATCAATAAAATTGGGTTCAACCAATTCATCCGGATTTTTAGCATGCAATTATTGCCAGTGGCTATAGCTGCTAGCAGTGATTACAGTGTTCTCCCGGAAGGGATGGCTCCCTGCGCCCCCACCCGGAGAACACAATAGCTCCCAGTTCACAGTGAACTGGGCAAAGGCAGAGTATCTTCTAGTAGTTTATGTACGAATATCTACATATAACTTAAAATAAATACAAGAGCAAGCATTGAAACATGTGAAAGCAATATCATAAATTACATTAGGGAAAACATGGCAACAATAACTGTTAATATGTACTCACTAGCAATATCCTATCCTTCTCTTTAATTAGGCCCTTATTTCTCATTATGTACATTTTATTGCTTATAGAGTTCCTCTATTTATAAGTAATTCATCCCCACTGGGATCCATTCTGAAATTATTCTTGGTAAAAAATCTCTCTGCACAATACTTTCAATTAGTCTTACATGTATGTTCTTCTTAAAGCATAGGACATCTAAGTCAGTGAATGACTTGACATATGGTACAAATATAAATCGCCCTTCAAAGTTTTTATTCATTTCTGAGATGCTTTCAGTTTTCTGTTTTCAATACTAAGACAATTTCTTAGTTGTCATACACCATGTGCAATAGGTACAATTTTTTGTAAAAATAAATATGGTTCGCAGCACAAGGTCAAACTGCACCTGAAAGCTTGTCACGCCATTTTTACAGAGAAAACAATTACTATTGACAAAAACAGACAAGGAAATACCTCTTCACACACCAATGTAAAAACAATAGAATAAGCCAAATAGTGCTGCTGCTAAATCTTATGCCTAGTACACACGATCAGTTTTCCCGACGGTCAAAAGACCGCCGGGAAAAGCCAGGGGAAGACCTAGAAATGGCTTATTCCCTTTATCCCTGTACAAATGGCCGGTTTTCCCGACAAGAAAACTGCCAGGAGAACTTTGGTCGGGAAAACCGGTCATGGATATGCTCCCTCGCAGTGTTTCCCATAGGAAAACTGCGGGGGGGAAAAAAACGCTGCAATTTGTGAGAAAAAAGAGAACATGTTCCAATTTTTTAAACTGCAGTTTTCCTGTAGGGAAAACTGCTAAGGAGCATACACACGGCCGGTTTTCCCGGCCAAAGGAAAACAAGTCAGTTTTCCCAACGGGAAAACCGATCGTGTGTACTAGGCATCAGAGTACCACCCATTCAAAAGCAATAGTGATTCAGCGCCACACTTACATGCAAGTATACAAATGTACAGTATATGTATGTAGGAATTCATAAGTCCATCAAGTATGTAATAAAATCATCATATAATTAAAAAAATACAAGAAGTACTACTAAAATAAAATAAAAATGTAACCACAAATATAAGAAAAGAAAAGAAAAAAAGGAAACATTTTTAGAAAAAATGTAATTCATATGACTGGGGGTGTGGTTGTTATCATACCTTTTATTGCATAACCTAAAATACCTCTTAATAGTGGGACTTTACTGGCAACCCAATATATAGACAAAATACACTGATTAAAAAATAATTAATACCTTTTTAAATTGTTCGGAAAAAAATTGTTTTAAAATTCATACGATTCCATATATACTACATGTTATAGCTCAGTGCCTGCTGTCGCCTTTGCTGCATTTAAAATGTCACATATGACAGAGAAAACTGCAAACAGTGGTGTCCCCCAGCTAAATGCTACTATGCCCCATCACCATATACATCACATTGCTTGGCTTCAGGACTTCCCCACAGGTATTTTAGGTTAAAAAAAAGAAAATGTATACGTAAATCTGCTGTACCAATAACAAACAGAAATCCTTTTATGCGTGCTTATACATTCACGCATAAAGAGGATTTCAGTTAGTTGGTCTTTTTTCTGTTTTTTTTTTTATTGAATTTTGTATTTTTGTAGTTTAATTTTTATTCTATTTTAGTATTATTTCTTGTATTTTTTGTCTTTTTTTTTAACGGTGGAATTATATGATGATTTTATTACAAACTTAATGGACATATGAATTCATATATACGCTACATATGCATTTGTATACTTGTATGCAAGTGTGGCGCTGAATCCCTATTGTTTTTTAATTACTATTGATATTACAATATGTAACAACCAAAACTTTTTTTAAACTCTAATATTTTTTGATGATAAAAAATGCCTTCAATATTTAAAGTTAGCAGGTTGTTTTGTCCAGATCAAAAGATTGCATTAAAGTGTATGTATAGCCAAAACTTTCTTTAAATTTAGATAGATTAGGGGATGATTAAACCCCCCATCAAAAAAGATTGGAAAGGACAACCCCTCCATCAATTTTTTTTTTTTTTTTTAGCTGTCTGTGTAATAATGCAAAATTTCCTTTATTTTTGTCCCATTCAAAACAAAGTTACCGGTACGTGAAATCTCCTGACATAAGGAACATTCCCCTCATTGACACCATGTCACAATTGGAAGCTTTATCCTTGCCTCTTGATAACAGTCACAAAGTTCAAATAAAGATTCTCTTCAATGGGGACACAGACAGCAATAAAATAGGACCCATCCTATTCTATCTAGATTTAGAAAAAAATTGCCATTACATATACACAAAACATGAAATGCTGGGTGCTTGTTGTACCTTTTTTAAATTTTAACGGGTATCATCCCACATAAGTGTCAGTAATTATGAGATAACTCTGACCATAACTCATTACTGTAGGTACCCTTGGTAAGATTGATGGCCCAGGAGTAGCCAGTGAATATAAAAAAAAATTATTATATTAATTCTTCATATTAAGACATACTGTCCATATAAAAAAAAAGGCTAGATTAGATTATAATCAAATATTAGGCAAGTTAATACATTTTTACCCTTCAAGGGGACTATAATGTTTATGATGTATTGGATTTGTAGGAAATATATCTGTGCAGGGGTCTGAAATCATGTGGGACTTTTTTGTCTTAAGCATTTACTTGTGTATTGCTTTGCTTGGTAAGACAAATCAGAGCCAAAAGAGTCAAATCCAAGAAGTATGCAGATCTTACCCGTATGCCAGTACCCGCTTGTTCCAGTAACGGGCCTACTGCTCCGGGTCACATTTATACTGTACGTAGACAGGCGAACAGTGCCAGGACTATTTACAAAATAGTTCCAGCGTGATACAAAGCGATAATACTGGATTACAGCTCCGATGAAAACCCGGCTCTGCTGATGCACAGCCTGCATTGTTTTAAGAAGCATAGAGTTGAAGAATTATTTCATTAGCTTTCACATTCGGCTGGCCCGGCATTGTTTGGCTTGTTGGTTAGGAGATTTGAACTTTGCATGCATCAGCCCTCTGAATGCCAAGACCTGGAACATCTCATTTGAACAATCAGAGCAAGCCGGACAATTGTGCTTCGGGGCTTTTAGAGCCAGTGATTGTGTCCTTTGCAGAAGCTGTGCCTCGTTCAGGTCCAGGAGGCTAGAGTTAAAAATGATTCACTTATCAGACTTTTCTTCGAATGCAGAACATGTTTTTGAAAAACTATGATAAAAAACAAACTCAGAGCTTGATTGAACCTTAGCTTGTTCTAGGTCAGTAACTCTGAGTATCGTAGTACTGTAAGTATTGATGCCATTGTATTTGTAAAAAATGGTCAGCCAACCAGCATTTTTCAAAAGGAGATCAGCAATGGCAACCTTACATTACAGGTTTTATGAGCCCTTGGAGGTTAATGCCTACTTTTCAAATTATGTTGATCTCAGAAACTAGGATGATAGAAAAATGTAAAATCCCCTACCAACCAGTTTAATTATTGATAATCACTGTAATTTTGGCTGTAAGCATAGTGGGAGCAATGCAACAATGCTAGTTCAATTTATGGAGTTAATATATCCCCTAAAAAAGTATTAGTGTATAAGTGATTTCAGCATTATTATATTGCAGGGCCCTCTAATTCCTCCTAATCGATAAATGGATACAGTTTTTTTTAAAATTATTTTTAACCAATTGTATCCCAATACAACCCATCTTGAAGTTTTATTACTTTTTAACCAGTAAATTAACATACAATATACCCTCTATGATACGCTAGGGGTCAAAAAGCAAGAAAAATCATAATTAAAGAAACAAAAAGGTTATCAGATACAAATAACCAATATATTAAAAAACACGATTTGATATGTATATATACAGTATATATATCAAGATATTGATAAAAGAATCAACATGTGTGTGTATATATGTGTATATTTATGTATACATATACCGTGTTTCCCCCGAAAATAAGACCTACCCCAAAAATAAGTCTTACTGTGATTTTCGGGGAGGGCTGCAATATAAGCCCTACCCCAAAAATAAGCTCTAGCTTGGAAGGGTTGTGTTGTGTGGTCTAGACTGTGTATGTTTCTGTGGTCAATTCCTTTCTTTGCGTCTCTGGTTAGCTGATCCCCCGCTGCTCTCCTCCTCTTCTGCCAGCTGTCAGAAGGGGATCTCAAGCCCCCCTCCCTTTGCAGTGTTCGGAGTGGGAAAAGACTGATCAGGCGGATCATGATCACGCCGAGCAGGGCACAGCTGATTCCCCGCTGCTCTCCTGCCAGCTATCAGCAGGGGATTTCGGGCCTCGTCGCTCAGCTGATTCCCTGCTGCTCTCCTTTTGCCAGCTGTCAGTGGGGGAACTCGTTCCCCCTCCCTCTGCAGTGCTTATAGCATGGAAGACCGATCAGGCGGGTCACGGAAGTGCAGAGGAAGGAGCTGTAGGAAGGTACGATGCACACTTTACATTGTATAGGGCTGTAATGCAGTGCATTTTATGATTTTACAGCCACTTTTGACTCCGTTCCACTGGCCACTGGAGATTTCTGACAGGCAGGGAGGGAGATGGGGAGAGAAGACAGCACATGACAAGCCCTACCCCAAAAATAAGCCCTACTGGGTCTTTTGTTGAAAAAATACATAAGGCTTATTTTCAGGAAAACACGGTATATGCATGTATATAGAAAGAACCAAGGAATGAATTATAGAACAACCCTAGTACTATTTTCTTCCTATACAATTTTATTGAAATGTATGATATATAATTATCTTTTATTTCTTTACTGGAGATGAACATGTGATTTTTAATTTAATAGTATTGCCAAGAAAGGGAAAAAAATATATGTAATTATATCTAAGGCATATTGTATGTATGCTGTTCTTAAATGTATTCTAGTTGTCATACTATCCCCCATATGTTTTTTAGTTGAAGTTCGATACATTTTAAATAGGGTTAAAAAACAAAGCCCAATTAATTTCAGCTACAAAAGGGCTCTCTATATAACAGAAGGCGGATCTGAGGAAGGAGGCCACGCACTCCGAAACATGTTATCATGACAACTACAGCGTCCTCTATCAGTTGGCTTCACCAGAGCTCTCCCTGGGATAAGTGTTGTAGGCGTCAGATAGCCCTCTCCTGACCAGCCGTCAGTGAGCGGCTCACTCACGGCCTGTCGGCAGCTGCTTGATGAGCCTGCCCATACATCCAGCACTCTTCTCATCTACTCTGCAGCACAGATGTGTCCCTTGCTAAGGCTCTCTATTGGAGGAACTGTTTGACACTGTATATTTAACTTCACTTGTGAGTGTATTGATTTTATTATTTTATATCCAATAAAAGACGTTATTGCACCATGAGCCTGTGCGCTCCTATTCCCTTTTGTTTTCACAGCCGGAGAGTGATGCCTGGGCCCGCTGGGGCATGGCATCTGCAAAGCCTCGGTGCTCATTGTGAAGGCGGGTCGGCCTACCAAGAGCCATTCGGTTGCTATCAGGGAGGAGGGGGAAGGCAGGAGGAGACTACCTGACCTGCACTTTTACGTCTGAGAGACTAGAGGACTACAGCTTGTGCAAGAGTGTTCCACATAGACTGCTGTAGTGTAGCAGAATTTTCTTTTTTCTCCTGACCTTGCAGAAACAGATCAGCCTGTCACCCTGAGTGCCCAACTGATGAGATGGATCCCGTTGTAAGGATACTGAGGGTAATGTCTGTCTCTGGAATTAAATTCTTCTGGAAACCTGTCTGTTCGAGGAGGGGCCCCTCACATCAGGGAATTTGAAGAAGAGTGTTTTTTTTTGTTTTTTTTTAAAAACCCTACTGTATGTACTCTTCTATGCAATGTTTCCTTTTCCTTGATGTTCTGTCAGGAGGCTATAACCACCCTCTGACAGAAGTTTGTAAAGTATGTAGATCAGGGGTGCCCAACCAGTGGCCCGGGGGCCACATGTGGCCCACGACCTCCTGCTCTGGGATGGAATAGAATAGAATACGTTGATAAAGGTCAGTTTAATACTAAAATCACAGGGTATATAAATACCTATTAGATGTTTCCTATATATTTTTGTATGTATTTATTTGTACCATAACTAGCCCTTTCCCAGTTATTTCCCTTCCCCCCTTCCAATTTATCCTATGGGCCCAGGAGCCATTCTTTTTTCAAATTTCTCCCAGCTGAAGAACCAGCTGGTTTCTGGTGGGGGGTGAGTGTAGCATCCTCTACTTTAGGTAGGTGCTAGAAGTAGGGTTTTTGTAGTGCAGAAAAATTTAGTCAGGCCTAGCTTTAAGCTAGGCCTGTTTGTTTTGATCTGTGTGGGCTGGGAGTGGCCTAGAGTAGCAGCAGGTGACTCACATGCAGCATCACTTCTCGGTTTGCTCCCTCTGGCTTCTAGAGGGTTCTAGAAGGGAGAAGGGGAAGAGAAGTGGAGCTGCCTGGGGTGTTCTAAGGAGCACTGACTAATCCCCAAGTTAGATTGGCAGGGGGCAGGCCTCTTTAAATACCTAGAGTCAGCCCAGCTGGGGAGGAGTTGTTGGGTGGAAGAACTGGGAGATGGAGTACTAGCGGTTGTGGCCTTTGAGAAGGCTCCCCAGTTGGGGGGGGGGTGATCCTTGGGCCTGCTCATGAGTGTAAGGGACCCTCATACAAACCCCAGGGGTGTCCTGACCAGGAGCAGGAGAGGATAATTGAGATTACTGCCGGGCAAGTCTCCAGGAGGGATTCACCAGGTATCGGTGAGTGGCACACAGCCAGCAAAGCTAGGGAGGCGTGCAGAGGCTGATTGGGAGGATGCAATCTGAGATGGATGTAGAGCCAGTGAGGACTGTGGTGTTATGGACAGTGGAGACAGGCAGCTGCAGCCGGCAGGGCTGGCAGGGTCTGAAGAGGGCTGACTGGCATCAGTAGTCCACCTAGTACAGCTAGCACCAGAACTTTCCATTATTTTTGCTACACCAAAGGGGCCTGCGGTCCCTGCCTGCAAAGGACTGCTGCTAGGGCCTGGCTGAAGCCAGTGTCAGGCCTAACCAGGTGATAGCTGTGCCTGAAGAGTTGTGCTGGAGGAAAAGAAAGGAATAGTCTGCAGCAAGAGTTGTGCTGGAGGAAGAGGAGAGTTTACAATCTGTCTTAAACTATGCAAAAATACAGCTTTCCGGGCACCCCATGAATTCCTGAACCCTATCCAGGTTATCCTATCTGCGATTACTACTTACCTGTCATGTTGATCTTTTTGTATCAATGCTTTGAGTAAATAATCTACAACAAGAATGCAGATAATTACCTAAAACATTTACCTGATCCCCATTCTCACTTCTAGGTCAGTGACTTCTAAACTATTAGGCTTCATGTACACTAGCAGCTCCTGAACTTGAGTTTAGGAGCTTTTACCGTTTTTTGCCAAAGCTCCTAAACTCAACTCTATAAAAGCCTATGGGCCAGATTCAGTAAGAAGTTACGCGGCTTATCTCTAGATAAGCCACGTAACTTCTTAGGCGGCGTACAGACGATCGGACATATCCGATGAAAACGGTCCGCGGACCATTTCCATCGGATATGTCCGATCGGGAGTTTGATCCGATGGCGTGTACACACCATCGGATCAAATTCCCCGCCGCCGGACGGCGCGGTGACGCGGCGGTGACGTTGACGCCGCCGCGTCACCGCCACGTCACCGCACCAGGAAGTAAAACACTTCCGCGCATGCGCCGAATCCATTCGGCAGCGGCGCGGCGGCGGTGGGGGCCGACATGTCTGCTGGTAAGTGTACTGTCGGGCGGACAGATTCCACCGGATAGATTTCAAAGCTTGCTTTGAAATCTGTCGGGTGGAGAAATCTGTCCGCTAGCCCATACACACGAGCGGAGATGTCTGCTGAAACGGTCCATCGGACCGTTTTCAGCGGACATATCCCCTCGTGTGTACGCCGCCTTAGATGCGCTGGCGTATCTTTTTTCTGTATTCAGAAAACAAGATACGCAGGGATTGAGTTAAGATACGAGCGGCGTTGTATTATTGTATTACGCCGTCGTATCTTAACTGCATTTTTAAGATGGCCGCTAGGGGCGTTCCCGCTGATTTACGCCTAGAATATGTAAATCAGCGAGATACGCCTATTCACGAACGTACGTCCGGCCGACGCAGTGAATTTACGCGGTTTATGTAAGGCGTTTTCCGGCGTAAAGATAAAGCACCAAAAAGATGGCGCATCCTATGTTAAGTATGGACGTCGGGACCGCATCAAACTCTTCAGATTTCACGTCGTTTGCGTAACTCGTACGTGAATGGGGATTTACGTCAATTATGTTCACGTCGAAAACAATGCGTCGTAGCGTCATAATTTGGAGCATGCGCACTGGGATATGTCCAAGGTCGGCGCATGCGCAGTTAAAAAACTTAAAAAACTTGCCTCGCTAATTTACGGCGGCGTAGTGTAAACAAGATACGCTACGCCCGCCAAACTTTAAACCTTCATACCTGAATCTGGCCCTATGTGTCAATGTACACAGAGTTTAGGAAGCGCTGAGATTTGATAAGCTTCAACCTTTCTTTCCTGAATGGAAGAATCGCTTTCAGGATAGGATCATTTTGGCCACGGGAAAACGCAAAAAAAATGTGCGTTTTATCGCGGCCACAGTAACTGATGGCCATGTGTACATGAAGCTTTAGGGCTTGGTTACACTTGAGGTTGGAGGCAGTACAATTTACTGCCCCATTAAGCTGCAAAGGCAGTCAGACAGGGCTGTACACATGCCGTTACCACGATGCTTTGGTTTACATCCATGGCAAAAATTATACCCCACTGTCAGGCAGTACCACCAATGAATGTGACAAATTCAAGTGAACAGAGCACTGCCACGACCACCCTGCAACTGCAATGCATGTGGTGTGGGCTTTTAAAGGTTAAAACAGACATTGAGGGACCCACCTGACAATCCCGAGTCCCTATATCCTCTTTGCCCTTCCTTTTTTCCCGCTTTCCTTTCTCTTTCATTTTGTCATCCCCCGTTTATTCTTCTTCCTTTTCCCCTTCCTTCTGGGGCTCACGCCCCCTTCTATTTCTTTGTGATTACATGAGTGTGTATTTATATTGCATCACTCTCAGGGATTTAGCTTGTCCAGGTTTGATATTGATGTCCTTGTGGATTTTCCTGGACTTTGCTACAGTTGTCTAGGTTCTTTGCGTATACCAATGTTCCTGTTTTCTTTATTTGGTTGACAGTATGTGAAGCCTTAGGCGGCGTACAGACGATCGGACATATCCGATGAAAACGGTCCGCGGACCATTTCCATCGGATATGTCCGATCGGGAGTTTGATCCGATGGCGTGTACACACCATCGGATCAAATTCCCCGCCGCCGGACTGCGCGGTGACGCGGCGGTGACGTTGACGCCGCCGCGTCACCGCCACGTCACCACACCAGGAAGTAAAACACTTCCGCGCATGCGCCGAATCCATTCGGCAGCGGCGCGGCGGCGGTGGGGGCCGACATGTCTGCTGGTAAGTGTACTAACCAGCAGACATGTCGGGCGGACAGATTCCACCGGATAGATTTCAAAGCTTGCTTTGAAATCTGTCGGGTGGACAAATCTGTCCGCTAGCCCATACACACGAGCGGAGATGTCTGCTGAAACGGTCCATCGGACCGTTTTCAGCGGACATATCCCCTCGTGTGTACGCCGCCTAACTCTGAGTTATGCTGCCACTCCAAACCCCTATGTTTGCCGATTGGATGCTTCTTTGTTATTCTCTTATAAAATTGAATAAAATATTTGTACCTGAAACTAAGGAAGTGATATATTGCCTCCCAGCCACCTGTCAACCACTTTCTGAAAAGCAATCCACCAAAAATTGCACTGCAGAGGGGGGGCATGGGCTGTTACAAATGTAAACTAGGTCTTAGCCCAGATTCACGCTGGGCTGCGGGACATTTTTTCAGTCCTGATTTCAGTCCTGATTTCGGCAGCGATTACGGAGACATCTGTGCAGGTTTCTGCACAGATGTCAATGTAAATCGCAGGCTGAAATCGCAAAAAGTAGTACAGAAACCTACTTTTTGAAATCGGTGCAGCCGCACTGATCAGGACGGTGCCATTGCCGGAAAATTCTGGCCATTTGACATGCGATTTGACATGTCAAATCGCATGTTAAATCGCACCAGGGCTTAAAGTCTGAGGTTCAGCATAAAATCGAGGCAACTAAAATTTTTATGAGATATGCCGTTTCAGGCCCCATATTTTTCCTAGGAAAGGCTGAGATAAGATGTCATTTACAAAGGAAGTCTAATGTTTTGAATGAGTTGGCTGACTTTGGCTGGTCATACATTAATAATGTTTTTCATTCAACAAACCAACGTAAAAAAAAAAAAAAGATTCCCCAATCCACACATTCAAAGTTGATGGGGGAATCACTCCCGCTGTGCTATTGTGTTCTGATGGTGGAAAGCGGTCCCTGCTATCAGAATACAATGATCACTGTTGCTGGATATAGCCAGTGGCACTGATCATTCATGAACAACCTGATATGCTGCTTGTACACAAGTTGAATTATAGATCACCTTGTGTACAATCAGCCAACCTATACATGGATCAAAATTCAGCCAGTCGCTGCTGAATCAGTGGGATTTTGGACCATGTATGGGCAATCTAAAAGTATGTAAATCCTCCATAGGTGTGTGCAGCCTATTTCATTAGGGTGTGCACCCCAAAGCTCAAACACACATGCCTCTCTCTGCAGCATCAGCTGCATGGCACAGTGAATAATTGTTAAGCGCTCTGTGCTGAGCAGCTTCTCATTCACAAACTGAAGCATATTTTACACACAGTTTACTATGCTTCAGTTATGATTAAAGGGCCAGTAAATGACATCTTGATTAGCCCTTCCCCCACTCTCCAGCCTGAATATCCCCTGCAGTAGCCATAATGGGGGGTGGGGGGGCAGGGCTGGTGCAAGGATTTTTGACAGCTTAGGCGAAACCTCACTTTGCGCCCCCCCTTAGCTCCACCCCCTTTACCCTGCCCATGTAAACCCCACATTTTTAATAAAGTGCCCATCAAAGCAGCCTGCCAGCACCCATCAAAGCAGCCTGCCAGCACCCATTAATGCAGCCTCTCCAGCGCCCATCAAATGCAGCCTCCCCAGTGCGCATCAAATGCAGCCTCCCCAGCGCCCATCAAATGCAGCCTCACCAGCGACCATCAAATGCAGCCTCACCATCTCCCTTCAATGCAGCCTCACCAGCGCCCATCAAATGCAGCCTACCAACGCCCATCAATGCAGCCTCTCCAGCACCCATCAAATGCAGCCTCATCTGCGCCCATCAATGCTGCTTCTCCAGCGCCCACCAATGCAGCCTTACCAGCGCCCATAAAATGCAACCTACCAACGCCCATCAAATACATCCTCACCAGTGCCCATGAAATGCAGCCTACCAGCGCCCATCAATGCATCCATCACTCATCAAATGCTGCCTAGTTTGCCTAGTGGTAGCACCGACCCTAGGGGGGGGAGAAAAAAATAAGCTAAAAAGAGGAAATGAATGCAGTGCAGTCACCACATCTAAGGACTGATAAGTTTCAATATATTGTATTTTTGCCTTTGAGTTTAGATATGCTTTAAAGATTTGCCTTGTGAGAAGGAGAAGTAAGCCCAACGACTGTGTAGCACTAGGAAGTAGGAAGAAGTGCCCACTTATGTAATGAGCAAATATGGCTGCCTCGTGTATGTATGTACTTACAAACAATACATAAAAAAGAGATAAAAAAAATAAAAGTATTCACGCGCAGCATTGATATCCACATTAAGCTTTTACACTAAAAATGAAAAAAATCATTGAAAGGGCTATTCATTCCCTCTAAACATTGCTTGTTAATGAGCAGAAAGCTGAGCCCTTTATTCCTTCCCCCACTGCAAATATGTGAGGAAGGAGCCGGCACTGAAGCCATTTCAGTTTGTTATTTCAACACCTTTGTGGTTAACAAAGGGAGGAGATGGTCCTTAGCACACATCCTGTTAATGCGGTCTTTATGAGAACAAGAAGGCTGAAAAACTGTGACATAGATTTCACTATATAAAATCATGTTAACTGTTTTATGTTTCTTAAAGTGAACCTTTCAACATATTCGCTAATATGTTTTTTTTTTTTTTTTTTTAAACAGCACCTTCTATACACGATGAGAAAAAAGGAATACTTGGAGATCATTTCTGTCCTCGGCGCGGCATAAACTTTTGCTATATCTTGGGATGACTTTATTTATTTATTACTTTTTTTAATATGAGAATGCAATTGACAATAAGAGTGGCCACAACATTTGGCCAATAAAACAAGATAATAATAAGAATTTACATTTTAGTACAGCTTGGTGACAAAATGTGTATTTGCAACAAAGAGGATACTAACCCAGGAATCAATATGGCCATGTGGCTTTGCTTGCTTAAAGGGGTTGTAAAGGTTTGATATTTATTTTCTAAAAAGGTTCCTTTAACCACTTAAGCCTCAGACCATTTTGTTGCTAAAGGACCTGGCCCCTTTTTGCGATTTGGCACTGCGTCGATTTAACTGACAATTGCGCGGTCGTGCGACGTGGCTCCCAAACAAAATTGACATCCTTTTTCCCCACAAATAGAGCTTTCTTTTGGTGGTATTTGATCACCTCTGGGGTTTTAATTTGTTGCGCTAAAAAACAAAAATAGAGTGCCAATTTTGAAAAAAATTCAATGGGCCAGATTCAGGTAGATTGGCGCATATTTAGGCGGGCGTAGCGTAGCGAATATACGCTACGCCGACGAGGCGCAGAGCGGCGAGCACACTATTCACAATGGAAATGCTCCCAACGATACGCCGCGTAGGAAAGTTACGTCGGTCGGCAGAAGCCTATTTTCAGGCGTATCTATTTCTGTGAGTACGGCGCATAGATACGACGGCGCACATTTTGAGTTACGCGGCGCATATCGAGATACGTCTGCGTAAGTCCTACCTGAATCTGGCCCAATATTTTTAACTTTTTGCTACAATAAATATCCCCCAAAAATGTATTAAAAAAAACCTTTTTTTTTTCATCAGTTTAGGCTGATACGTATTCTTCTACATATTTTTTGGTAATAAAAATCGCAATAAGCGTTTATTGATTGGTTCGCGCAAAAGTTATAGCTTCTACAACATAGACGATAGTTTTATGGCATTGATTGCACTGATTACTGTGAAAATTACACTGGGAGTGAAGGGGTTAAGCTTAGGAGGCGCTGAAGGGGTTAAGTGTGACCTAAGGGAGTGATTCTTACTGTGTGGGGGCGTGGCTTGGCGTGTGCAGTCACTGATCGTCGTTCCCTATGACAGGGAACAGACGATTAGTGACACTGTCACTTGGAAGAATGGGGAAAGGTTTGTTTACACATACCTCTCCCCGTTCTTCAGCTTTGAGACCCAATCGCGGGACACTGGCGGCAACCAGGTCCGCGGGTCCCACGGGCGCGGTCACGGAGCTCATGACCAGGTCGCAAGCGTGCTTCCGGTGGTGCGCACGACCCACGGCTGGCAGTGGTGTATTTAGGTTTTGTGCTGCCCTAGGCCTGACGAAACTGGTGCACCCCCTAATTTGAATATGACCCACCCCTTCTCTGTCAAGGCCACACACCCATTTAAGACCCGCCCTGACATTTTCCAGTGGGGACATAGTTCTAAGGACCTTGGGGGTGCAATAGAGTCCCTTAATTTGCAGGGATTTACTCTGACTTCCTGTTTTGCTATGGAGCCCGTCGGCCGACTTTTTGACAGTTTTTAGCTTCCCGACAAGGCATCTCTCTCTAGCTGAGAACTCAGATGGGAGGTCCACTGTTATGATAGGACAGTCAAAACTAGAAGCCACGCAATCCCCCTCCCCAGTTGCGGAATTCTGCCCGCCCACACAACAACCCATTGGTTGGCGTTTGCCGCCCTAACCTCCTCCTTGTGTATGGGCTGTCCCTCCCCCCTGATGGTGGCACTGCCAGTATTATTATACCAGCAGTAGTGCGGCCGCTTTATGGGGGCACTAGACTGATTTGCCTCAAGGCCCAGTACGCCTCAAGAGTGGGGCTACACTAAAAGCGTAGCGCAAGTCATGGGGACTCTTTTCGTTCTGCCCCCCTGCAAAGTGCTGCCCTAGGCCTGGGCCTTGTTGGCCTAGGCCAAGATACAGCATTGACGTCTGGGGGATGTACCTGTACGAGCTTATGCCCAGCCGTGTGCTATGCTTTGCAGACGTATATCGTTGTTAGGTGATCCTTAAGTGGTTAAGCTAGTGCATTGTCAGTTCACTTACCTTTTCCTTCGATTTCCTTTCTAAATGTTTTTTTTTCTTTATCTGATTTTCTCACTTCCTGTTCCTCCTCAGTAAGCTTGCCCACATCATGTGAGCCATTCTGGCTGGGGGTTAGTCAGCATGCTCACCCCCTCTCTTGGGACTACATCCCTGCGGGGAGGCGCTGGCAAGGTTCACAGCATCTCCCCGCAGGGATGTAGTCCCAAGGGAGGGGGCGAGCACGCTGACTAACCCCCAGCCAGAACAGCTTGGATGATGGGGGCAATCTTACTGAGGAGGAACACATGTTTGTACATGGACTGTCTGTTGCAAAATAGTCAGTGTTATATATGAAGAAAAGCTGAAGTTAATAAATAAGTTATTTCAAGAGTTTGGTGTGCTCTTTAAACCTACTGCTTCCAACGGCACTAGAGGAATTATAGAGTAACAGATAGTCTTGTTTGGACTAAAAGATCAGAGAAATCAAAATTCTTCTAATTCCACAGAGCATAAAGGCACTTTATAGTGCTGCGCCTGCCACAGGCTGCTAGGGGTGTTAATTGTTGAAATAATCTGCAGCAAAGCAGCTGAATCGTGATGGTGTGTCCTGCCTCCCCTGGCATCTTCCTGTCCCCCTCCTTCAGTCTGAGGCACCCCCTTTACTCTCCCCTCGTTCGCAGTGCGGCTCCCTCAAATCACTCAGGAAATCCTCACAAGGAGATTGGGGGCTTTACACAGGGGATATTACACAGGGGGTTACATTGGGACATTACACTGAGGGACATTTGGGGGGAATACAAAATATCTCCACCTGCCAACTCCACCGTATACATGGGCAGAAACAAGGGGTGGAGTAAAGGCAGAGTAAGGGTGGGGGCGGCAAAATGAATGAGATTTCACCCAGGGTGTCAATAATCCTTGCACCAGCCCTGATTGGAACAATGATAACATTATTGTAGGTTTGAGGTCTCTCTAAATGGTGTTACATATGCTTACTGTATGTGAGTACTTGGCAGTGTTGCTCATCTTACTTTAAAAAAGTAATTAGTTACAGTTACAAATTACTTCTCCGAAAAAGTAATTGAGTTAGTGACTCAGTTACTACATTGAAAAAGTAATTAGTTACTCAGCAAAGTAACTGACTTTTTTTTTTATATTCTACAATATCTCCACCTGCCAACTCCACCGTATACATGGGCAGAAACAAGGGGTGGAGTAAAGGCAGAGTAAGGGTGGGGGCGGCAAAATGAATGAGATTTCACCCAGGGTGTCAATAATCCTTGCACCAGCCCTGATTGGAACAATGATAACATTATTGTAGGTTTGAGGTCTCTCTAAATGGTGTTACATATGCTTATGTGAGTACTTGGCAGTGTTGCTCATCTTACTTTAAAAAAGTAATTAGTTACAGTTACAAATTACTTCTCCGAAAAAGTAATTGAGTTAGTGACTCAGTTACTACATTGAAAAAGTAATTAGTTACTCAGCAAAGTAACTGACTTTTTTTTTAATATTCTACAATGCTTTGTTGAGAAGCAGATGACGGGCGCTTGCCAGGGAGCAGTGAGTTAATACTCCAAGACAAAAGAATGCCAGATCCTTGAGAGAAGAAAACCGGAAACAAATGGTGATCTTGTGTATATCCCAGCCTACTGTAGGTGCATCCGTCCCACCATGTATGTGCAGCTAATAGGACTTAAAACCCTTATCCATCTGCTACATATTACATCCAAATTATAAACTGGATTAAATTGTATGTTTATAATATACATTCCCTTGACGTTTACAGAGTCTGTAATTTAAAATCTTATATTAGGCTATAAGAATTTTCTATAGTTTATTGTTTATTATTTTATTTATCTTATATAAGCTTTATTGGATGCAAGGTATCTGGAATAGGGATGTCAGATTTTTCTTTGTTGTCTGATGAAGAGATGAAATCACTGACCAAAAATAGCCTGCTGATCATTGGTCTGTATAGGTGTCCTGCACTTACCGTGTTGACCACTAGATGTCGCTGTGTACACTGTGTTGTATAGGGAACGTTTGTTCTGTGTAACATTTTGTTCCGGCCATGTGTTCCCCGGATCATTGATTAGGTTGCGCACACAGTGTGTGTGATCGATGTGAGTTGTTCCCCCGGTGATAGGTCAGTGTGAGGTGGGTGGGGCTCATTGTATCCAGGGCTCCTTGCGAGTGGGAGTTTTCAGACCGCTGTGACAGGCCATCACAGCGGTCACATGATTCTAAAGCAGAGTTCCACCCATATTTATGTTCACAGCGCCGGCAGAAGCAATTACTCTGCTGCCATCTAGTGGGGGTAGATGTAATTGCGGTAACGCCACCCAAGTAATGGGAACTGCGTTACTGTGAGGGGAAGAGTAATCAGGTAGATTACTCGTTACCCTCAAAAGGGGCTGCGTTAGGTAACTGCGTTTATTGTAACTCCGTTACTTACAACACTGGTACTTGGCTCATGTCATCCAAAGAATGCAATGTCTTAGAGGGGGCCTGGAGAATAATGGGGAAAGAAGTTTATTTTTTATATTTATTTATTGCTTTTTTTATTAATTTTTTATTTCATTATTATGTACTGTATATACAATTACTATAACTACTCTTTATTATTGTAGGGATTTAAATGGTTTATATATTTCTGAAGCTTAGCTTGCAGACTATTTATTCCTTGCATATATCATTTTTCTTTTAATGGTAGCCATTTTTACTAAGTACAGATAAATGATTCTCACATTACTTAATGGAACTCTTTTAGGAACTCTGGGTCTGCCTCATGGAACATGTAAATATGCACATCATCTGATGGGGTTATCTTGCCTTCCCAAGATGCAGCTAAGAGGCCCTGGTTATATTACCAGTGCCTTACTCAAACAATATTAACACAAGATAGGATTTACCACCCTTGCGAGGCATGCATCCATGTGGAGGATGCACGATTTGCAAACGTGTAAAAAACTGACTTGTTTGTGAGTTTGGATGGAAGTTAGAGCTTTAGGATACAACATTTTATCAACTGCTCAACTACCTGTGTCATTTATTTGCCCACCTGTCCATGAAGTAAAGCATATGTGGGTAAAACCAGAATGCAGCTTAAGATTCGGATTACTGAGCATATTCAAAGTATCAAGAAAAAGAATGACGAATGCCCTCTTGCTTTGCATTTCATTAAACATCATGGGGGACCCCAAGGGGTTGAAAGTTAAGGGTATTTATAGCCTGAACATCAGGGATGGACTGGCCATTGGGACTACAGGGAGTTTCCCGGTGAGCCGATGGCTCAGTGGGCCGGCTTTAGTGACCGCCGCCCCCTCCACTCCTCTGTCTCTCCCTTCCTGCAGCGCTCACCTCCTCTCCATCCCCGCATCGCTCACCTGGGGGGAACAAAGAAGCAGGGGGAGGAGCAGGGACGACGACAGAGGAGCATGGGGAAGGGTACAGACAGCTGACTCCACAACTATGGCCTGGGAGTTTTTCACTTCTGCCTAATCTTGTCCCATAGGGGGGCACCAAACTAATTCTTTGCCCTGGGTGAAATAATGTCTAGCTTCCCCACTGGTACTGCCTATAAGAGTACCAGTACCAGCCGTTCTACTCTAAAAAAGTAGAACAGCTAGTGAAGGGGGAGAGAGGGCTTGGGTGGCCAGGGAGTTGTCCGGCCGCTATGGGAGAGACCTGTCAAAGTGGGCCAGTCTGGATGAAGTCCAGGGCCAAATTTTTGTCCCAGTCCAGCCCTGCCTGAACTTACCTACTAGACAGGGAGATTTTGACAGGATTCTAATCCAAAAGGAAAAAATGTGGATTTATTGTTTAGATAACCTATGTCTGAAAGGGTTAAACACAGCGTGCAATCTTTCCGCATTTTTAGAACAATAACAGGTGATTTAATAGTTACATTTTTGAAACAATTATCCCCCAGGATTCGGATGAGATTGGCACTGTTTGGTATAATCTTTGTATCCATGTTGCTGCCTAATGACTAACCTTTTGCTTGATTGTGATATATATATATATATATATAATTAGCAAGCTTTAGCGGGGTGAACCCTATTTGAATAATCCCTGTGTATTTTCTTAGTTTGCTTGGTTTTTTTTCTGTTTTCGTTTCGCCTCTATTTAAATAATTAAACAAGACATTGTTTCCTATGCTGCTCTCAATGTTTAATGTCTACTCAGTAATGAAAGTCTGATGAGGTTGGGATGTCTGGAATGTTAGTGGTGAAAGGTAATTAAATTCCCAGGTGTGTGGAGTCCTTAAATTACACCTCTTTTCAGCCCCCCTCTCTCTGAAGAAACTTGCCTGACGAGTGAAACGAGACAGAGTGACGTCATCATGACAGTATCTGTGATGTCCAGACCCAGACAGGAGATATCAGACCTGCCTTGCCGCTTCAGCTACTCAGCTGGGACTCTAACCAGATTGACAGGAGTGTGAACGTGGTTATTTGATTTTCTGTGCTATGGAGGTTGATCCCTGAGTTGACCGGTGGATCTTCTGGTGGTAGCAAGGACTGGTGATTTCAATCGATTAAGTAGTATCCGCTATTTACCTGTACCTTCCTTAACCTGATACCATATTATCCTCCGTGTTGCACACAATCTGTACCTGCGGGAGTCCACTGCCTGACAGTTTTGCTCTGCACCAGCTCGGCTCTTGTTCACTGCATACAGAGCCTCTGTCTCTAATGTGGAACTTTATCAACATCCAGCCGAGAATCTAACCCAGTAATATCTTTCTATCTTGGAACAAAGCGGAATCCCCTCACTACACACCTCATCTAGTTGCCTTTATTTTTTACTTTGGATCCCCAGGTCTATTACTCGTATACTGACATTATAGTTACAATGCTATTGTAGATCTGGGGCCTTTTGTAATTTTTTTCCTAGACCAGCATATTCCCTCAATGGGGATTTCGGTCTGAGTGTGTAGATGTGTGAAGATTGAGATATGATCGTGGTAGCTACCTGTCTGGTTTGACGACGTTGTTGTTTATAATGAAATGGTGATGGTCTCTATGGTTTTATAGATGTTTATCAATAAAGCAATTTATGTTTTTCCTACCAACCACATTACTCCTTTTTGATGTACCTCTTGAGGATCCTTAGTCCTCCTTTATTATATACATTACTCAAACAAGCCATGGAAAAACAGTAATTGTAAGCAGAGAGAAATGTTTCTATAACTAGCTTACTATAAGATGATTTGATATCAACATGCAGAGCTATACTGACCTACACCAATTTCTGTATGCAGTGCCTCACTGCAGGCGTGTCAAGATGTTTGGAGATATAGATATAGGGCCAGATCCACAAAGTCCAGCTTAAGTTTCTGGCGGGCGTAGCGTATATCATTTACGCTACGCCACCGCGTACGCTATGCCAAGTTAGAATGGCAAGTGAATCACAAAGCACTTGCGTCCTAACTTACGGCGGCGTAGCGTAAATGGGCCAGCGTACGCACGTCTAATTCAAATTGGGAAGAGGTGTGCGTGTTTTATTTAAATTAATGGAGACCCGACGTAAATTAAGTTTTTTTTTAACTGCACACGTATCCCAGTGCGCGCGCATGCGTGAAATCACGTCGCAAATAGTCAATGAAAACTACATGAACGTAACTTAGGCAAATCCCTATTCGCGAACGGTTTACGCAAACGACGTGAATGACGGAAAATTAGACGCTGACCCGACGTCCATACTTAACATGGTATGCGCCTCTATATAGCAGGGGTAACTTTACGCCAGACATACACTTACGCAAATGACGCAAAAGGAATGTGCCGGCCACTCGTACGTTCGTGAATTGCCGTAACTCGCTCATTTACATATTCAACGCGGAAAAACAATGGAAGCGCCCTTAGCGTCCAGCGTAAGTATGCAACTAAGATACAACGGTGTAATAAAGTTACGCCAGTGGTATCTTAGCGTAATTCCGGCGTATCTTGTTTTGTGGATACAAAACAAAGATACGCCGGCGGGAATTTGAAATTATGGCGGCGTATCTGGAGATACGCCGCCGTTATTCTTTATGGATCTGGCCCATAGATTCTGGGTAGCAAGGACAAAGATAAAAACATGGATTTCCAACCTCGTTTCTATTCAGTGGTCTTATCTTAGGTAATATATCATTTTGTGACCTGAGGTATTATGTTATTTTTGCCACCTATCCTGTTCGACTGCATTTTCGCTGTTCAGATATTGATGTGATGTGTTGGTTGCCTTTGTAGCTTAAATAAAGAATTTAGAAAAAAAAAAGACGTGCGGAGGTGCCAATAATTGCCCCCACGTATCTGAAAATGCGGTTCCCTGCAGCTGCCTTGCGAGTGTGTTTTGTAAAAAGGGTAAGGGACCCTTTTTTTAATTCCTTGCACATGATTGGGTACTGTTTATGAAGTTGATTTTCATTTTGTTTCATCCCATTCACTATGACAGGTGAAAATTCAAATTCACTTTTAAAAGTGAACATGCTCTACTGATTTAGTAAAATCAGGTGAATGTTTACATCTTCTGTTATATATATATATATATATCTATATGCTGTATATATATTTATATATATATATATATATATATATATATATAAATAGATAGATATATATATAGATAGATATATATATCTATATATACAGTCGTATGCAAAAGTTTAGGAACCCCAACCCTCAATTTCCATGATTATCATTTATAAATATTTGGGTGTTTGGATCAGCAATTTCATTTTGATCTATCAAATAACTGAAGGACACAGTAATATTTCAGTAGTGAAATGAGGTTTATTGGATTAACAGAAAATGCGCAACATGTATCAAAACAAAATTAGACAGGTGCATAAATTTGGGCACCCCAACAGAAAAATCACATCAATATTTAATAGAGCAAAAATAACAGCCTCTAGACGCTTCCTATAGCCTGTAACGCAGCCCTCAAAATTTCCACTCGCCTACTAGCATTTAGCGAGTGGATTTAAGCTGGGGGCGAGTGATGACAGGGCTGCATGACCAATCTCTCTCCAATCTGTACCTACACTTAGAGTCCCGATGCGATTGTCGGCCGAAGAGGAAAGGTGCATGCTCGGGAAAAGTAGTCTGGTGAGCCGTGCATAGGCAGAGCAGTATACAGGTGCTCTCCTTACAATTCTCATTTAGCCATGGGACCTAACAGCATGACCTCTCTGAGCCTGCCCCCCCCCCCCCCTCTCGACCATTGTAGCTGGAGAGCAGGGAGCAGGAAGTAATAAGTGAGGTGGAGGATTGCGAAAAATACCACTCCAGTGCAGCGCTCACTGAAAGTTGCCCTGACATGAGAGCGGCAGCCTTCCAGTTTATGCAGTTTTCTTTTCCTTGTGCTCTATGTAAGTGTCCAACAGTTCTGCCTGAGCACTGCGAACAGACTGGTCTCAATGTGTGCTGTGCGGTGTCAGTGTGCGCTGTGAATGACGGAAAATTAGACACTGACCCGACGTCCATACTTAACATGGTATGCGCCTCTATATAGCAGGGGTAACTTTACGCCGGACATACACTTACGCAAATGACGCAAAAGGAATGTGCCGGCCGCTCATACGTTCGTGAATTGCCGTAACTCGCTCATTTACATATTCAACGCGGAAAAACAATGGAAGCGCCCCTAGCGTCCAGCGTAAGTATGCAACTAAGATACAACGGTGTAATAAAGTTACGCCAGTGGTATCTTAGCGTAATTCCGGCGTATCTTGTTTTGTGGATACAAAACAAAGATACGCCGGCGGGAATTTGAAATTATGGCGGCGTATCTGGAGATACGCCGCCGTTATTCTTTATGGATCTGGCCCATAGATTCTGGGTAGCAAGGACAAAGAAGAAACTGGAACAGTGGTTTAAAAAAAAAATAAGTCTTTGCTGAAGGCTTTACAACAAAACAGAGATTAAATAAGAAGTATGGCCAAAGCGTTTTGGGCCATACATCTCTTGTGGGTCAAAGAGTGCACTTGCTTTTGCTCTACTGGGTCCCAGAGTCAGCTTATAGAGGACCATTGCCCACTATCAGCTGACATGGCAGAGCAGCAGCTCTCTGCTTTGTCCTTCTGCGCTCACTAGAGCAATGGGCTGTGGAGGGGGCGAAAGTGGCCATCTCAGGCTCTCAGTGGCTTGCTGAGAGGCTGAGCTGGGTGGCAATCCAGGTATGTGGGTGGATCCCGATGATATGGTCCTCATCTTGCCTGGACTGGCTCCTTGACATCAGCCGACAGCAAGCTTCAGCCTGCTGTCAGCTGAAAACGGGTCACAGGAGTGCAGTTCCTTAGTTAGCCACAGGAGAAGTTCTGCCAGACAAGCTTTGGCTGTACTTCTATAATCCAAAAACAACATAAGATGAAGAGCAGACAAAAGCATACCAAGCATACACCTCCAAACATATATAAAAAAAAATATATAAATACTTTAATGTTCAATAAATAAACATTATTCATGCCTTTTGTGCGCCTATGCTCAAAATGTGTTGCTCCTTAACAGACGTGCGGAGGTATAAAAAGTCAGTCCTGCGCCATTTACTTTACACTGTCAAAAACTGGAAAAAATCTGATCCTCTGTCTATCCAAATGTGGCTCAGAAAGGTTGAGGGCATCAACAAAATTTAGGACCTAGTGCTCTCTGCACAAAACAAGAAGAAATATGGCTTCAATAAGATATGTTCATATACTCAGATTCCTACTAGATGGCCCCTCCCTGCCATTCCAAATATCCCACATTGACCCATGCGGTAAGCCTCCATTCCCCCACCCCCTTTTTTTTCTCTTCCCATCCATCCTTTTTCCTTCTCCCCCTTTTTCTTCTTTCCTCTGTTATAATAAAAACATGGATTTCCAACCTCGTTTCTATTCAGTGGTCTTATCTTAGGTAATATATCATTTTGTGACCTGAGGTATTATGTTATTTTTGCCACCTATCCTGTTCGACTGCATTTTCGCTGTTCAGATATTGATGTGATGTGTTGGTTGCCTTTGTAGCTTAAATAAAGAATTTAGAAAAAAAAAGACGTGCGGAGGTGCCAATAATTGCCCCCACGTATCTGAAAATGCGGTTCCCTGCAGCTGCCTTGCGAGTGTGTTTTGTAAAAAGGGTAAGGGACCCTTTTTTTAATTCCTTCCACATGATTGGGTACTGTTTATGAAGTTGATTTTCATTTTGTTTCATCCCATTCACTATGACAGGTGAAAATTCAAATTCACTTTTAAAAGTGAACATGCTCTACTGATTTAGTAAAATCAGGTGAATGTTTACATCTTCTGTTATATATATATATATCTATCTATATACTGTATATATATTTATATATATATATATATATATATATATATATATATATATATAAATAGATAGATATATATATAGATAGATAGATATATCTATATATAAAGTCGTATGCAAAAGTTTAGGAACCCCAACCCTCAATTTCCATGATTATCATTTATAAATATTTGGGTGTTTGGATCAGCAATTTCATTTTGATCTATCAAATAACTGAAGGACACAGTAATATTTCAGTAGTGAAATGAGGTTTATTGGATTAACAGAAAATGCGCAACATGTATCAAAACAAAATTAGACAGGTGCATAAATTTGGGCACCCCAACAAAAAAATCACATCAATATTTAATAGAGCAAAAATAACAGCCTCTAGACGCTTCCTATAGCCTGTAACGCAGCCCTCAAAATTTCCACTCGCCTACTAGCATTTGGCGAGTGGATTTAAGCTGGGGGCGAGTGATGACAGGGCTGCATGACCAATCTCTCTCCAATCTGTACCTACACTTAGAGTCCCGATGCGATTGTCGGCCGAAGAGGAAAGGTCAGGGTTGGACTGAGACCAAAATTTGGCCCTGGACTTTATCCAGACCGGCCCACTTTATGTTTGCAAACAAGAACAAAAACAGTATACAAACTATACGGAATTGTGCAAAAAAACATAAGTAGCATAACATAAGGAGTCCTCACTCACCTCTTTTATTATTTCACTTATTCTCCTCTGTATTTTCCTTATTCTTCTCACATCACTGCATGAAGTGGAGGGCAAGCTGCGCAGCCATTACTTTGACAGGCTGTCACTGAAAGCGGCCCACTGAGCCATCGGCCCACCGGGAAACTCCCTGTAGTCCCTATGGCCAGTCCATGCCTGGGAAAGGTGCATGCTCGGGAAAAGTAGTCTGGTGAGCCGTGCATAGGCAGAGCAGTACACAGGTGCTTTCCTTACAATTCTCATTTAGCCATGGGACCTAACAGCATGACCTCTCTGAGCCTGCCCCCCCCCCCCTCTCGACCATTGTAGCTGGAGAGCAGGGAGCAGGAAGTAATAAGTGAGGTGGAGGATTGCGAAAAATACCACTCCAGTGCAGCGCTCACTGAAAGTTGCCCTGACATGAGAGCGGCAGCCTTCCAGTTTATGCAGTTTTCTTTTCCTTGTGCTCTATGTAAGTGTCCAACAGTTCAGCCTGAGCACTGCGAACAGACTGGTCTCAATGTGTGCTGTGCGGTGTCAGTGTGCGCTGTGCTATGGTGTCAATGGCTGTGCAGTTGTGTGGATCTCAGCGCTGGATTGTACTCCCTCCCGCTGTGCTGCAGCTCCTCTCCTCACTGCCAACCAGAATAAAATGGGGAGGTGGGGACATGCAAGCGTGGAGCCGCACACACAGGTTCCTGATGATGAGATGAATAGGAGAGGTAGAGAGAGAGAGGATGGATGGGAGTTTCAGAGGAGACAGCAAAAGAATGGGGAAGAGACCCAGTTATAGTGCCCTGTCCCTCTGGTCTGCCCCCAGTGCCCTATCCCATTTTGTTAAAGTTGTTGTTGGTTATATTTAATTGTGTAACTTGATTCTGCATAAAACATTTAAGTGTCATTACATGAGCTAATCTACGAGGGCGTGTTTACAGGCGCAATTAGGCGCAGGGCAGTGTATGAATTAGGTGGGGCAACTGGTGGCGAGTAACTCTTGAGGCTTGGCTAGTAGCTCAGGGCTTGAAATTTTGAGCCCTGCTGTAACGAGTATCTGAATTCTGGATGAATGTATTTTGGACCATTGCTTCTTACAAAACATCTCCAGTTCGGTTAGGTTTGATGGTTGCCGAGCATGGACAGCCCGCTTCAAATCACCCTATAGATGTTCAATGATATTCAGATCTGGTGACTGAGATGGCCATTCCAGAACATTGTACTTGTTCCTTTGCATAAATGCTGAGTAGATTTTGAGCAGTGTTTTGGGTTGTTGTCTTGTTGAAATAACCAGCCCTGGCGTAACTTCAACTTTGTGACTGATAACTCAACATTTTCCTCAAGAATCTGCTAATATTGAGTGGAATACATGCGACCCTCAACTTTAACCAAATTTCCAGTACCGGCACTGGCCACACAGCCCCCACATCATGATGGAACCTCCACCAAATTTTACTGTGGGTAGCAAGTGTTTTTCTTGGAATGCTGTGTTCTTTTGCCGCCATGCATAACGCCCCTTGTTATGACCAAATAACTGAATCTTTGTTTCATCAGTCCACAGCACCTTATTCCAAAATGAAGCTGGCTTGTCCAAAAGTGCGTTTGCATACCTCAAGCGACTCCGTTTGTGGTGTGTGTGCAGAAAAGGCTTCTTTCGCATTACTCTCCCTGTGCAAAGTGCGCAGAATTGTTGAAGGATGCACAGTGATACCATCTGCAGTAAGTTGATGTTGTAGGTCTTTAGAGGTGGTCCGTGGGCTGTTTTTGACCGTTCTCACCATCCTTCGCCTTTGCCTCCCCAATATTTTATGTGGCCTGCCACTTCTGGTCTTAACAAGAACTGTAAATGTGTGTATTGTGTCACCGGCGCTCATCAATATTATATATAAATATATTTTAGTGTTTGTCAAAATGATCTGCTGTAGTTTTAGTGAACACCCCACGAGTGTATAAAATTGCGAAAGGAAAAATATATACTGTATTTATCGGCATATAACACGCACCCTAACTTTAAGAGGGAAGTTTCAGGAAAAATACTTTCCACAGACCCCTGCGTATAACACGCAGGCACAGTTTACCCTCTATTTTCAGGGTAAAAAAGTGAGTGTTATATGCCAGTAAATACAGTATATGTGTGTATATATTACTGCGCTGATCCTACAGTAAAAAATATAGATACACCAGCAGTTTACATAAATAAATACCCAAAAAATATAAATTAACCCTTATGTACTGTATATATTCCTTATACATATATAAACTTACAAATCAAATTAAATCAAATCACCATATAGTATAGTGTAAAACTACCAGTGACACACAAAAAAAAATGCTCCAACCAGTAGCTTCAATAAGTGAATTAAAATAAAATAACAAGAACTGTGTCTGTGGTCTTTCATTTCCTCACTATGTTCCTCACAGTGGACACTAACTTTTTGTAGCCTTCCCCTAAACCATAATGTAGAACAATCCTTTTTTTCAGGTCATGTAAGCGTTATTTTGAGGCCCCCATGTTGCCACTCTTCATTGGAGAGTCAAAGAGAACAACAACTTGCAATTGGCCACCTTAAATACCTTCTCTCATGATTGGATGCACCGGTCTATGACGTTCAAGGCTTAATGAGCTCACCAAACCAATTCTGTGTTCCAATTAATCAGTGCTAAGTAGTTACAGGTATTCAAATCAACATTATGACAAGAGTGCCCAAATTTATGCACCTGTCTAATTTCAATGCATATTGTGCATTTTCTGGTAATCCAATAAACCTCATTTCACTACTGAAATATTACTGTGACCTTCCATTATTTGATAGATCAAAATGAAATTGCTGATCCAAACACCCAATTATTTATAAATGACAATCATGGAAATTGTCAGGGGTTCCTAAACTTTTGCATACGACTGTATATCTATATATATATATATATATATATATATATATATATATATATGGCCTCATCAGTGTATGTATCACATCTTGGGTGAAGCTTACACAAGGTTGATAATGCCCCCCGTACAGTGTAGGTGCATAACAATTGGCTGCTGAGGGCCAGGCACTGCATCATGGGAGGGGTCACATGATCAGAAATACCCAGGAGCACCCAGCAGAGGAAGACTGCAAAGATGAGTATAAGTGCCCTAAATTATTTTGAAAGCTTAACTCAAAGTGACCATGTCTTCTTAAAAAATATCAATTTACTGCCGAAGTCTACATTTCATGTTAATGTGCCTTTCCACTATGTGAAAAGAAAACTTTAAAGCATTTTTTAAAGAGACCAGTGTCTCATGACATCCTATTTGTTAAGATAAAATGTTCAATCATTGTTATCTACATGGATGAAAAGCACAGATGTAGTAAATGTCAATACACTGGTTGTCCATCTCTCCTTCATAGCCTGATTCTGGTCCGGAGTCTAGCAGCTGTGCACTACCAAAATTATTTATAGGCCACGTGAATTGTTTTATTTTTTAAATTTAATTTATTACAACCCTTTCTTCAGTCCAAGATAAAATTGTAAATATGTTTAAGGCACATTGGCAACTAAGAAAAAAACAAATGAAGACGGCCCTTACTTATTCAAGGAGCTTGTCAAGTTATTTTTAATGTGATAAATGTGGCGAGCCATTGGTTCAAGGAACATCTTTTCTGTACTCCTTTTCCAATTGTGCCTTTAATTATGTGACACTGGCTCCATCTGCTGGACATAATTTATTTGTGCAGTTGATATTTTAGTTAGGAGTATATTCCTATTTAACAGATGTGATTGTAGCCGTATTAGTGCAATTGTGATAGACAAAACTGAGTACTGTCTGTGATACTTTTTTTTATTTGCACTAACATACAATTTTTCAGGACAAGCTTTCGGGGTGTTACCCCTTCTTCAAGGTCCAAGCAGTACTGCCTGGACCTTGAAGAAGGGGTAACACACCGAAAGCTTGTCCTGAAAAATTGTATGTTAGTGCAAATAAAAAAAAGTATGCTTGGACCTTGAAGAAGGGGTAACACCTCGAAAGCTTGTCCTAAAAAAAATGTATGTTCGTGCAAATAAAAAAAGTATCACGGACAGTACTCAGTTTTCCCTATTTAACAGAGAATGAGAGGTAAAAAAAAGAAAAAAAATGTGCCCAGCCCTTCACCTGCGTAAGTTCCCCCCCCCCCCCCCCCCTGCACTATGAATAATGCTCATGTGTCTGTATACAGTGCCTTGAAAAAGTATTCATACTCCTTGAAATTATCCAAATGTTGTCATGTTACAACCAAAAACGTAAATTAATTTTATTGGGATTTTATGTGATAGATCAACACAAAGTGGTACCTAATTGTGAAGTGGAAGGGTTTCAATTTTTTTTACAAATAAATATGTGAAAAGTGTGGCGTGCATTTGTATTCAGCCCCCCTTACTAAATACTTTTCGTAGAACCACCTTTCTCTGCAATTACAGCTTCAAATCTTTTAGGTATGTCTCTACCAGCTTTGCACATCTAGAAAGTGACATTTTTGTTCATTCTTCTTTGCAAAATAGCTCAAGCTCTGTCAGATTGGATGGAGAGCATCTGTGAACAGCAATTTTCAAATCTTGCCACAGATTCTCAATTGGATTTAGGACTGTACTTTATCTGGGCCATTCTAAGGCCTCGTACACACGAGTAAATAGATTTGTTCAAAACGGTCTGTCTGACCGATTTGAACAAATCTGTCTGCTGGCATTTTGGTTTGCTCGCGTGTACACACGAGCAAACCAAAATCCCCGCCAGCAGACAGCGCGCTGATGTGTCGGTGACGTGGCGGTGACGTTGACGCCGCCATGTCACCGCACCAGGAAGTAAAACACTTCCGCACATGCGTCGAAACCATTCGGCGTGTGTGGGAGAAGACATGTCTGCTGGTTAGCGTACTAACCAGCAGATATGTCGGGCAGACGGGTTCCCAGCCGACAGATTTCAAAGCATGGTTTTAAATCTGTCGGGTGGCCAAATCTGTCTGTTAGCCCGTACACACGATCGAATCTGTCTGCTGAAACGGTCTAGCAGACCGTTTCCAGCAGACAGATTTGATCGTGTGTACGAGGCCTAACAATTGAAGGTCTAGCTGGATGTTTAGGGTTGTTGTCCTGCTGGAAGGTGAACCTCCTCCCCAGTCTCAAGTCTTTTGCAGACTCTAACATGTTTTCTTCTAAGATTGCTCTGTATTTGGCTCCATCCATCTTCCCATCAACTCTGACTAGTCCCCGCTGAAGAAAAGTATCCCCACAACATGATGCTGCCACCATCATGTTTCACAGTGGGGATGGTGTGTTCAGGGTGAAGTGCAGTGTTAGTTTTTCACCACACATAGCATTTTGCTTTTAGGCCAAAAAGTTAAATTTATGTCTCATCCGACTAGAGCACCTTCTGCTGTGTCCCCCACATGGCTTCTCACAAGCTGCAAACAGGACTTCTTATGGCTTTCTCTCAACAATGGCTTTCTTCTTGCCACTCTTCCATAACGGCCAGAGTTGTGGAGTGCAGGACTAATAGTTGTCCTGTGGACAGATTCTCCCCCCCCCCCCCGATCTGTGGATCTCTGCAGCTCCTCCAGAGTTACCATGGCCCTCTTGGCTGATTTTCTGATTAATGCTCTCCTTGCCCAACCTATCAGTTTGGGTGGATGGCCATATCTTGGTAGGTTTGCAGTTGCGCCATACTCTTTCCATTTTCGGATGATGGATTGAATAGTGCTCCGGGACATTTTCAAAGCTTGGGATATTTTTTTATAACCTAACCCTGCTTTAAACTTCTCCACAACTTTATCCCTGATCTGTCTGGTGTGTTCCTTGGCCTTCGTGGTGCTGTTTGTTCACTAAGGTTCTCTAACAAACTTCTGATGGCTTTACTGAACAGCTGTATTTATACTGAGATTAAATTGCACACAGGTGGACTCTATTTATGTCAGATGGGACCTACACATGGTCGGAATTTCCGACCAAAAGCCCACATCGAACTTTTCTTGTCGGAAATTCCGATCGTGTGTACACAGCATTAGGCCTAAAAGAAGGGAGTTAAGGTAAGAGATAACATGGGGATGACTGAGTAGCTTGGTGGTTTCATTAGCTAAAAAGGGGCCAATTTTAGTCTACTAATAGACTGTTCATTTTGAAAGGGAATTTTCCCTATGCAGTGGACTTTTCCCCTAGCTTAGTGAATGTGGTGAAGCTCTATTGACTTCCTTTATCCAATCATGTGCAAGCAGAAATATACTTTTTTTTTTTTCCTTGCCTGTGATTGGGTGTTCTTTTTCAAAGTAAATTTTCAAAACATTCACTAAGCCATTGGAACAATCCCTTTCAAAGAACCACCTTATTGACTTTAGAATATCAAGCCCTATGTGTTAAACAACAAACTAGTCATTACACATAGTTTAATCTAATGTTTACCCCCCCCCCCCCCCCCATTTAGCCAGTGCTTTACTGCAAACCTCATGCCTGGCAGCCTCCACTTTGGTTTGTGTCTCCCTCCTCTCAGATTGCATTGCATTGGGTGTGCCAGTGTCCATGCACCTATAGGTGGCTTATAACCCACATAGTTATTACTATGGTGCTCTGTGTCCTGTGATGTACTCCAAGAAAAGGATTTTACAGGTAAGCTGTTATATAAAAATCCTATTATTTCCATTGTGCTGAATACAAAAATAGTACAATTCCATTCAAGCCTTTGTACAACATTTCCGAAAAATCATTAAATTTAGCCATCATTGAGTCAACTAAGTTTAGCTCAACTCACACGATTTCACTCCATCTTGTCAGTCCCGATTTTATCTGCAATTTTAGAGACATCTGTGCAGGTTTCTGCACAGATGTCAATGGAAATTGTCAATGGAAATTGTGACCCGAAATCGCAAAAAGTATAGATAGAACTTTTTTAAATCAGTGCAGCGCCACAGATGTGGCGTCGTACTGATTAGGATGGAGCCATTGTCGGCAATTGCCGCCAATTTGACATGCGATTTGACATGTCAAATCATACCAATGTGAACCAGGGCTTACAGATAAAATTGTACACCTTCCAGAATTTTTTTTTATGATGCTGCTTTGAATTTTTCTATCACTAGAGTTGAAATCGATTATCAATTTGACCTCACTAATCATTATAAAATCAAATGAACATTTCCAAAAGGAGAATTTTCTAACTGAATTCTACTGGTATATGGCCAGCTTTTAATTTCAATTTGTATCTTCTTTATCAGATTGTAATGGTACTGGTTTTTAGAGGAACACTACGTCTCTAGCTAGCAAAGTCAAACTGATAAAATTACCTTACTATCACATAAACGCACAATAGTTATGATTTATTAATTATTTTTAATGTGTGTGTAATTACAATAATTATTGCTTCTATATCTGCCTTGAGTACAACCTTAAAGGCAACCTTACCTTTCAGGTTTGGTCCTATTACCACATTATGAGGTTACACCACAGAGTAGATTAACTATATTTAAAGCGGTATTAAATCCAAAACTAAAAATGTAATATATTGCAGTTACCTATTCTTGGATGTGGTGGCAACTTCGTTGTTTTTTTTTATTTTTACCTTTTTTTTCACCAGGTGATTTGGCCAGTAACACACCTCCTGTATTAGTGAGACACAACTCTGAAGGAATGAGCACTGGAGACACAGCAGGCAGCAGCATTGTCAGTCAGGGGGTTAGTGTTAGATTTACTAGAAGATTTAAAGGATCACTAAAGGAAACTTTTTTTTTAGCTAAATAGCTTCCTTTACCTTAATGCAGTGCTGTTTTCATGTTCTCATTGTTCGTTTTTGCTTTGAAGTAGCTGTAATACTTCTCTGATCTCCACACGTCCTGGTTGTCTGGCTCCTTATGAAAAAAACTCATGGCAGATTTTGACTGTGGTCTAAGCTGTGTGTCTAAAACTCCTCAGATTCATTTTAAAAACAAAACACTGCCCTGGATTTGTTTGTTTTTGTTCTGTGTGTCTTCTCTATTTCACAGAAACATGAAATCATTTTAAAAACGAAAGTGAAACTGCAGGCACATTATATGATTGATTTTTTATCTATTTTTAATCATTTTTAAAAGGAATCAGTTAACGTTTTGTCTCTATACCCTGTAAACAGTAATTTCAGCAAAAAAAAAAAATGTTTCCTTTAGTGACCCTTTAAATGCACTAACATATTGAAGCCAAACTCCAGCTCACATTTTGTAATAAGTTATAGCAAACTTTTTTTTCCTTTTGGGATAAAGGTTTTACATGGATAAATAAATGCTGATCATTGTAAGCCCTGCAAGTTGGTCATTGTTAAACCCTGCCAGTGTTAAATGGTTTGTCCCATCCATGTAAACTGATTAATCTGGAAGAGAGTTTGTTCTTTTGAAAAACAACAGACTTACTGGCTGGATGACCAAATGAAAATAGAAGAAATCTAAGAATTGGTAAGCTGCAATATAATAAATATTTGCTTTTGGGTTTAACATAAAAAAATAAAATGACAACAGAATAGCATCCAACAACAGGATTTAGTGATGCAGTAATCTTTATTTAAGATTACAGACTGACACATTAAAGAGACGTTATCAAGTTTTAAAATCACATAATGCGTCTCTTCTTGCCGTGCTTGTCAGCAGAAGAGGGTGGCATCTGGTGAGCTTGCTTTGTTCTCCTTCAGCTACTGGCGGGGGCTGGAGCGGGGGCAGCAGCAGCTGCAGCCACAGGGGCAGGAGCAAAGCATCCACGCTTGTGCCACTGCATATCACGAATGCGGCGAACGGACTGAATCTGAGGCTGGTTGGCTTCCCAGTCATTCCAGTGTCTGTATTCATTCTTCTCAAAGACATACTGACGACCTCTGTAGCCAGGGTATTCATAACCTACCCATCTGAAATAAAGAACACACTGGATGAAAGGCAAATGTCAGCTCATGTTGTTTTCATGCAATACACAAATGGCAAAATTACCACCTAGTTTTACATATGTTATGTGCAACAATATACAAGATGATTTACACAGTAAGACCCACTTTGATCATTATCTGCAGCCTTAAAGCGGAGGTCTGCCAATTTTTTTCTTTTTTTAAAGTCAGCAGCTACAAATACTGCAGCTGGTGACTTTTAAAATAAGGTCACTTACTTGTCCTGGACGCCCGCGATGTCGGCACCCAAAGCCGATCGATCCCTCGCCTCTCGGATGCCGCCATCTTCGGCAAAGGAATCAGGAAGTGAAGCCTTGTGGCTTCACTTCCTGGGTCCCTACTGCGCATCTGTGACTCGTGCTACGCGATGCCACTGGTCCTTGCTGTCTTCTGGGACTTGTGTGTCTCCCAGAAGACAGAAGGGGGGACGGAAAGTGGCATAGATACCCACAGGTATCTGCTCCCCCCTCCCCCTGAAAGGTGTCAAATGTGAGATCAGGGGTGGGGGGTTTCCGAAAAGGGGAAGTTTCATTTTTGAGTGGAATTCCACTTTAAAACCAGCCTGGATAGATAATTTTGTCTGGCAGTATGCTCACCCCTGCTGTCACATTACAGCCGCAGTAAAATGTGTCCCTGCTACCCTGCAGTTATCCAGGTTCTCAGGAAGCAGGAGAAAATAAGTATTTGTTGTGAGCTTAGAGAATTTGACAGGTAATTACTTCACATTACAAGCAGCTAGAAATGCGAGTGGGGTCTTGTTTTAACCACTTGACCCACAGAAGCTTTTAACTTCTTTATGACCAGGGCATTTTTTGCTATTCAGCACTGTGCTACTAAGTGGCAATTCATAACGAAATGAAACGCACATGTCTACAAGGGGTGTTGTGACTACGGGGTAGAAGGATAAGGCACAAACCTGTGTACTTCTACTTTAATACAGGGCACTTTCATCCCCTTCCTGCCCAGGACAATTTTCAGCTTTCAGCATTAAAAAATTTTGAATGACAATTGCGTCGTCATGCAACACTGTACTCAAACTAAGTATATCATTTTTTTCACACACATTTTTATTTTGGTGGTATGTGAACGAAAAATATGAAAAAATATATATATATATTTTCTGTTTGTTGGGGAAATTGCATATTTCATATTTCCCTATTATTGTTGGTTCATATTGTTGCTCACTAATGAATTCTAGGCCTCCAAATCCTGGTCGAAGAGCCATATAAGGACATTAGTGATGCTAATACAATGATCATTGATAATACTGTACACTGACACTGCACTAATGACACTGCTGGGAAGGACTTATCATCAAGGTGCAATAAAGGGGTTAACTGTGTGAGTAAGAATGTGTAATATGTGCTGCCTTACTCACAGATCTGGCTACTATTTCTCCCATTTTTTTTAGATTGTAAGCTCCATGAGCAGGTACCTCCTTTTCCTTCTGTATTGAATTGTATTGTAAATGTTACTGTCCCGTTTTTATTGTAAAGCGCTGTATAAACTGTTGGCGCTATATATTTACAGTATAATAATAATAATAATTTCAGGGAGAAGAAGCAGCCAAATTGCTCTTTTTGTAAACACAGAACACTGTGCGGTGACTGACATAATCATTGGCTGTAATCTGCTGACAAACTTGTGCTGTATCCAATCACAGCACAGTTCATGCACATGCGCACCTCAAACCAGGAGGTTCAACGGCAGCGAACAATTACGTTGCCTAGCCTGCAGCTGCCACCTGTTTGCAGTAAATGTACTGTGGGTGGGCACCAAGCTGTTAACGCCCTTTTACTGTCAGTTAAGAATATGTAAATGGTTTAATGTCCATACTCTGGGCACAGGTGAAATTTCTAAGTACAGAAGTATAGGTGTAAATATTTCATTTGAGTCCCATGTGCAACACTTTTTTTCTATCCATTTATTCACAAACAAGTCTAAATAGATTTTAATTGGATGCTGCGCACAGTGGGTTTTATAATGTGTACCGTATTTATCGGCATATACTGTAACACGCACAGGCGTATAACACACACACACCCTAACTTTAACCACTTGCTGCCAGCCGTACGACTTTGTACGGCCGCAGTGTGGATCTAAATTTCCGGGAGGCCATCTATATATGGCCTCCGGTCTCCAGCCATTGGGGGGTGCGCGCGTGCCCGCCGCATTACTGAGATGCTGATGCACGTGCCTGTCGGCCGTGATGTCCGCCTGGCACCCGCGATCGGCGGTTACAGAGACATGGACGTAGATCTGTGTGTGTAAACACACAGATCCACATCCTGTCAGGGAGAGAGGAGACCAATCTGTGTCCCTTGTACATAGGGACACAGATCGGTCACCTCCCCCACAGTTAGAACACAATGCAGGGTACACATTTAACCCCTTCCTCACCCCCTAGTGTTAACCCCTTTAACCACTTTGCAACCGCCCTATGCCGAAAGTACGGCTCTAGGGAGGTTGCTGTATTCTAACTGGCCGTTAATTAACGGCCTGTCAGAATCGCGCTCCCGCGCGCCTCCTGAGGCGCGCACACGGGAACATCCGTGACCGCCGGGTCCAGAGGACCCGGCGCATCACGGATCACGGTAAATCGCCGCTGATAGCGGCGGTTTACCACGTGATCGCGCCGTCCAATGACGGCGCGATCAGATGTAAACAGACCGGCGTCATTTGATGACGCCGGTTCCTCCCTCCTCTCTCTGTACCGATCGGTACAGTGTGAGAGGAGAGGGGAGGGAGCGGATGGCAGCGCCAGTGCTGCGGGCTGGATCTGTGACAAATGCAGTCACAGATCCATCCATCCCTCCCTCCCTGCTCAGCCATCCCTGCTGCATATACTCTGCAATACTCACCTGGGCATACTCTGCAATACTCAGGCATACTCTGGCAATACTCTGGGCATACTCTGCAATACTCAGGCATACTCTGGCAATACTCTGGGCATACTCTGCAATACTCAGGCATACTCTGGCAATACTCTGGGCATACTCTGCAATACTCAGGCATACTCTGGCAATACTCTGGGCATACTCTGCAATACTCAGGCATACTCTGGCAATACTCTGGGCAATACTCTGGGCAATACTCTGGGCATACTCTGCAATACTCTGGCAATACTCTGGGCATACTCCGCAATACTCTGCAATACTCTGGGCATACTCTGCCAATACTCTGGGCATACTCTGCAATACTCTGGGCATACTCTGCAATACCCTGGGCATACTCTGCATACTCCGCAATACTCTGGCAATACTCTGGGCATACTCTGGCAATACTCTGGGCATACTCTGCAATACTCTGGGCATACTCTGCAATACTCTGGGCATACTCTGCAATACTCTGGGCATACTCCGCAATACTCTGGGCATACTCTGCAATACCCTGGGCATACTCTGCAATACCCTGGGCATACTCTGTATACTCCGCAATACTCTGGCAATACTCTGGGCATACTCTGGCAATACTCTGGGCATACTCTGCAATACTCTGGGCATACTCTGCAATACTCTGGGCATACTCTGCAGAAATACTCTGGGCATACTCCGCAATACTCTGGGCATACTCTGCAATACTCAGGCATACTCTGGCAATACTCTGGGCATACTCTGCAATACTCAGGCATACTCTGGCAATACTCTGGGCATACTCTGCAATACTCAGGCATACTCTGGCAATACTCTGGGCATACTCTGCAATACTCAGGCATACTCTGGCAATACTCTGGGCAATACTCTGGGCAATACTCTGGGCATACTCTGCAATACTCTGGCAATACTCTGGGCATACTCCGCAATACTCTGCAATACTCTGGGCATACTCTGATAATACTCTGGGCATACTCTGCAATACCCTGGGCATACTCTGCATACTCCGCAATACTCTGGCAATACTCTGGGCATACTCTGGCAATACTCTGGGCATACTCTGCAATACTCTGGGCATACTCTGCAATACTCTGGGCATACTCTGCAATACTCTGGGCATACTCCGCAATACTCTGGGCATACTCTGCAATACCCTGGGCATACTCTGCAATACCCTGGGCATACTCTGCATACTCCGCAATACTCTGGCAATACTCTGGGCATACTCTGGCAATACTCTGGGCATACTCTGGCAATACTCTGGGCATACTCTGCAATACTCTGGGCATACTCTGCAATACTCTGGGCATACTCTGCAGCAATACTCTGGGCATACTCCGCAATACTCTGGGCATACTCCGGGCATACTCTGGCAATACTCCGGGCATACTCTGGCAATACTCCGGGCATACTCTGGGCATACTCTGGCAATACTCTGGCAATACTCTGGGCAATACTCTGGGCATACTCCGCAATACTCTGGGCATACTTAGCAATACTCTGGGCATACAGCAGCCCCTGTCCCCGCGAGCTCGCATGCAGAAGCGAACGCATACGCAAGTCCCGCCCACATATAAAAACGGTGTTCAAACCACATGTGAGGTATCTTTATATCATGTTTTGGGGTTTTATGTATTTTTCTAGCAAATAAATGATGATTTTTACATGTAGGAGAGAAATGTCAGAATTGGCCTGGGTGCTCCCTGCATGTTGGGCCTCTGTATGTGGCCGCACTGTGTAAAAGTCTCACACATGGGGTATCGCCATACTCGGGAGGAATAGCAGAATGTGTTTTGGGGTGTAATTTGTGGTATGCATATGCTGTGTGTGAAAAATAACCTAATAATATGAAAATTTGATGAAAAATAAATAAATCTTGATTTTGCAAAGAATTGTGGGAAAAAATTACAACTTTAAAAAACTCACCAGGCCTCTTTCTAAATACCTTGGAATGTCTTCTTTCCAAAAAGGGGTCATTTGGGGGGTATTTGTACTTTTCTGGCATGTTAGGGTCTCAAGAAATGAGAGAGGCTGTCAGTACTTCAGGTGTGATGAAATTGATCAATTTTCAGGATTTGGTACCATAGCTTGTAGACCCCATAACTTTCACCCAGACTAAATAATATCCAACATTTTTTATTTTTTTTACCAAAGATATGTAGCAGTATACATTTTAGGCCAAATTTATGAAGAAAAATTACTTTTTTGCAAAATTTTATAATAGAAATGAAGAAAAATTATTATTTTTTGCAAAATTTTGTTCTTTTTTCATTTATAGCAAAAAAAATAAAAACCGCAGAGGTGATGAAACACCACCAAAAGAAAGCTCTATTTGTGGGAAAAAAAGGACAAAATGTGAGAGCACCGAAAGCTGAAAATTGGTCTGGTTATTAAGGGTGTTTAAGTGCCCAGTGGTCAAGTGGTTAATGCCAGTCACATTTATACAGTAATTAGTGCATATTTATAGCACTGATCACAGTATAAATGGGAATGGTGCCAAAAATGTGTCAAAAGTGTCCGATGTGTCCGCCATAATGTCGCAGTGCCAATAAAAATCGCAGATCGCCGCCATTACTAGTAAAAAAAAAAGAAATTCCGTCCCCTATTTTGTAGGCGCTATAACTTTTGTGTTTTGTATTTTTACCAAAAATGTGTAGAAGAATACGTATCGGCCTAGACTGAGATAAAAATAATGTTTTTTAAAAAAAATTGGGCTACTTATTATAGCAACAAGTAAAAAAATTGATATTTTTTTCAAAATTGTTGCTCTTTTTTGTTAATAGCGCAAAAAATAAAAACCGCAGAGGTGATCAAATACCTCCAAAAGAAAGCTCTACTTGTGAGGAAAAAAGGACGTCAATTTTGTTTGGGAGCCAGGTCGCACGACCGCGCAATTGTCAGTTAAAGCGACGCAGTGCCGGAAGCTGAAATTTCACCTGGGCAGGAGGGGGGTATATGTGCCCAGTAAGCAAGTGGTTAAGAAGGAAGTTTCAGGAAAAAAAAAATCCACAGCCCCCTGCATATAACACGCAGGCACAGTTTACCCTCTATTTTCAGGGTAAAAAAGTGAGTGTTATATGCCAATAAATACAGTATTTAAATCATGTTTTTAGGGAGTAACATAATGAAAGAATTAAATGTGTCAATTAAATGTTCTTACGTTCCATTGAGAACTTTAATGCTGGCTACACGGTCCTGGAAGCCATGAGCCCACAGACTGGGTACATCGTCATCCACAATCTCCATTTTCCTTCCATTGTAGCCTGCATTCTCAAAAAGGTGGATTTTGTGGTCAGCACTATCCTGTAAAAAAAAAAGTTAAGATTTTAGATTAGTAACATTATTAATAAATGTGATAACTTAAAACCAAAAATAGTAGCCTAAAGGTGTCCACACTATCTAACTGCCTTTTCCCACTCTGGTCTACAGGACCTTTTACAAACATGGATGTTTATCTAACCTAAATTCTCTTGTTCCTGGGAATGTAGAGCACAAGTATAACAGAAAAGCAATACGTAGATACTCCCAGCACTGCTTATATCATGGGGAACACAATATTAATAAAGACAAATTTCTTCTCCACCCAATTGACTGGGACCCAACATAGCTGCTGTATGAAAGCTTTTCCGGAGGCCTCCAACAGATGTAAGATAGTTGCCTTCCAACTGTTGGATTGAGTATCCACCATTTAATGCTTATGTATCGGTATATGCCATGTTTGTACTGCTACATTCTTGGTCATATATTTACAGGATATATCTGATGTGCTATAAATTTTACTGTCATAAATAAAGATTCGTAAGTCCAGTGAATAAAAAACACTGGTTTCCATGTCAAACTTTCACACTAACCATGAAAATGAAAACTAGTAATGGGCTTTTTTTATTTACATTGAGCAATGCTGTTGGTATACTAAACCATTTTTAGGCCACGTTTACTCTGCAGGTAGCAGGAACTCACGTTCCAGTTTGCAATTTGTATGTGCAATTTTGCATTACTGTAATGCATAAGGCAGATTATTTACTTGAATGGGCTGTCCCATGTGCAAAATTGCCACGTGTTTGGGGTGTCCTTCAGAATGAATGGTACCCAAATGCACAATGTCCATTTTGCAGCGATCCCTAATTGCTTAAGTGTGAACGGGGTCTAATGCCATGTACACACGATCGGATTTTCCAAGAGCAAAAGTCCGATGTGAGCTTTTAAACGGAAATTTCGACCATGTGTATGCTCCATAGGACTTTTGCTGCCGGAATTTCTGCCAACAAAAGATTGAGAGCTGGTTCTCAAATTTTTAGACAGAAAAAAAGTCCCATCATCTGTAGCAATTCCGACACGCAAAATTCAGATGCATGATCGGAAACATTGCGATGCATGCTGGGAAGCATTTAACTTAATTTTCTCGGCTCGTCGTAGTGTTGTACGTCACGCGTTCTTGACGGACAAAAGTTCAGAGAACTTTTGTGTGACCGTGTGTCCATCCAAGGTTTTTTGTGACCGTGTGACCATCCAAGGTTTTTTGTGACCGTGTGACCATCCAAGGTTTTTTGTGACCGTGTGACCATCCAAGGTTTTTCCGACGTGTGTGTGTGTATGTGGCATTAGTGTGTTTGTGTATACCTCCCAACGTTTTGAGATGGGAACGAGGGACACCAATTAACAAAAGTATGTAGGCATAGGACACACCTTCTGCCGCGCCCCCTTAAAAGACAATTATATTTAAAAAAGTTTAGTTAAACCCACAAGTTCTTTTTTTTTTTTTTACCACTACTATTCCTTTATAAAATATTGGCTTTTGAAATTTACAAATACAGCAATTTAGAAGTTGGATGAAAGGTTTAGCACTGTGAAACACTTTTTGAAAGATAAAACATGCATTTTATATACAGCTATATGGATCAGACCAAAATGAGGGACACATGGAGAGGAAAAAGGGATTGAGGGACAGTCCTTCAAAATCAGGGACAGTTGAGAGCTATGGTGTGTAAAGTTAGAAAATGTGAAATGCAGCAACCAATTCAAGAACTGATGCCATGGTAAAACCATTTGTTTTTCCTTAACCACTTAAGGACCGCCGCACGCGTCCTTAAGTGGTTACGTCCACAACATGGCTCGTACTGGCACAAGGGCGTATATATACGTCCTCGCCTTTGTGCGGTTCGGGGGTCCGATCGGGACCCCCTCCGCGGCGTGCGGCGGTCCCCCTGGCTGTGGGAGCGATCGCCGACGGGCGGGCGGATGTCCGTTTTTTTCCGCCCCCCCCCGCGATCGCTCCCAGCCAATGGGAGCGGTCCCCCTTTGTGTCAGTTCCTCCTCCTGTGTTTACACAGGAGGAGGAAATGATGTCATCTCTCATCGCAGCGGTGTTTTCCACTGCTGCTGATGAGAGAAGACATCCACAGTAAGTGTGCACCAACACAACACTGACACACACACACACATAGGCACATTAACCCCTTGTGATCACCCACCCCCCTGTCACAGTGTCACTGAATGCAGTGATCTAATCACTGCATTTAGTGTCAGTGTGACAGGCAGTGTGAAAGTTAGTTAGTGTTAGGTTCAGGGTAGCCCCGTACCCCCCCCCCCAATAAAGTTTTAACCCCCTGATCACTGCCCTAGTTAACCCTTTCACTCCCTATTGCCAGCGTCACTAAGCGATCATTTTTCTGATCGCTGTATTAGTGTCGCTGTTCCCGCTAGGTAGCTATTTTTTTTTATTGCGATTTTATACTAAAGACATGTGGCTGAATTAATTTTGGCCTAAATGTTTTACTAAAATTTAGTTTATTTGATTTTTTTCAAAATTGTCGCTCCATTTTAGTTTATAGCGCAAAAAAAAAAAATCGCAGAGGCGATCAAATACCACCAAAAGAAAGCTCTATTTGTGGGGAAAAAAAGAACGCAAATTTTGTTTGGGAGCCACGTCGCGCGACCGCGCAATTGTCTGTTAAAGCGACGCAGCGCCGAATTGTAAAAAGACCTTGGGTCATTTAGCAGCATATGTGTCCGGGTCTTAAGTGGTTAAGTTAGTGCTGTGATAGGTTATGCTTTTCTCGTTATTCCTTTTAAATAACATTTACTGTATAAAGTTTTAATGCACTTCTTTAACTACAATACTGTGTTCCCGAAAACAGCACTTTATTACTGAACTCACAATGTTCAAGGGACGGATGGACATCACATAGTCACTTCTGTGGCTATTAGACCAGGTGTCCCATCGTGGATAGTCGCCCTTCTCCAGGACAAACTGTTCCCCACCAAATGCTTGACGTTCAAAGCTGAGCCATCTACAACCAGAGGAGAAAGAAAATGATTACGGTATATGTTCTAGGTTTATGTAAGTAGTGACACATAGCTCCTTGTTAAAGTCATATAACCTATGCAGTGTTGTGCAAGTAAAGCCCTATACACGTATCTAACCCTAAGAACACACATTTAATATAGTGCAGTTTATTTAACGGATATAATTAAAGATTCCAACTGCATATTTATAAGACCAAAAGTCAGCAAGTCAGAAGTTCATTGCTAGCATTTGCCTGCACTTTACTTTGGATACCGATAATGTCCCACTGCCCAATGTATTGCTTGGGTAAAGATTGAACTGTTTAAGGTTGAAATTAGTACTTTTAGTGTCAGAAGAGATTCTGGGAATTTTCTATGTGGCCTAGCCAAAGTGGAGTGACATGCTAGCTGTCAATGTGTCACTGCAATTCATTAGGTGAGTTGCATGAGAATCCGCATCAGTGCCAGCACTACAGAAAGAATGAGCAGATGTATCCCTTCCTGTCATTCTCAAGGATGGTGGTGCCATTTGATTCATGAGGTGTGTATTTAAAAAAAACTGGCCCCCTTCAAAACAACCTTGAATACCTTAAAGTGATTATAATCGATCACCTTGTAAAACAACCCATTCATTTTAAAATAGAAATCAAAGGAAAAACATTTTTGTGTAGACCAAAAAAATAAGAAAAAAACACTATAAATATATTTTTACCTTTTTTAACCACTTAAGGGCTCTATTGCACAAAACAATGTACCGGCGGCACGGAGTGGGAGCCGATGCACAGGTCCGACTGCCGCGATGTCACCCGGCCGCTCCACAGACAGGCAGAACAGGTATATGTAAACAAGATAGATCCTCATTCTGACAGGAGAGTACAGAGACTCTGTTACACTATAGTAATCAGGAACAGCGATCTCTGTGTACTCCCTGTCAGTCCACCCCCCACACAGTTAGAAAGATCCTCTCTAGTAAACACTTAACCTTTCGATTGCCCCTGGCGTTAACCCCCTTCCCTTCCCCCTTCCCCGCCAGTGTAATTTATAGTGCACTTTTGTTGTACGGATCACTGTATTGGTGTCACTGGTCCCCAAAAAGTGTCACTTAGGGTCAGATTTGTCCACCACAATGTCGCAGTCCCACTAAAAATTGCTGATCACTGCCATTATCAGTAAAAACAATAAAAAAATTAAAAGTCCCAAAATCTATCCCCAATTTTGTAGACAAAACTTTTGCGCAAACTAATCAATATACGCTTATTGGGATTTTATTTTACCAAAAATATGTAGACGAATACATATTGGCCTAAATTGATAAAGAAATTCATTGTTTTACATTTTTTTGCGGGATATGTATTATAGCAAAACTTGTTGGAGGAAAAAATTGTTTTGTTTTTTCCAACATTGTCTGCTTTTTTTTGTTTATAGCGCAAAAAATAACAAAAGAAAAAAGCTCCATTTGTGGCAAAAAAAGGACATTCATTTTATTTGGGTACAGCATCGCACGCCCGTGCAATTGTTGGTTAAAGTAACACAGTGCCGTATCACAAAAAATGGCCTGGTCATTAAGGGGGTAAAATCTTTCCGGTCCTTAAGTGGTTAAAGGTGATCACATTTCCTCTGTTCTCAGCTGCATCAGAGCTGGGGGGAGGAGAAGCAGCAGTACACCAAGCTTCCCAGTGAATGGCTGTGCAGCAGGGGCGTGTCAGGACTGATCATTGGAAGAGAGTACACTGAGTTTACAGCATAGCTAGAGAACTGACCACACCGTGTTCTCTTGCTTAGTGTGGTCAGGGATTTCCTATAAATCAAGCAATACAAAGAGAGCAGCATACTTTTTCATACAAGTACATGGTACAGCAGGCACATATCAGGAATATGAAGTGTTGGGATAACAAACGCTTCAAGTCCAGAATTATTCTCTTTACTAGTTTAGCTTTTATGTACAGTATGTCCTGTCTACCTTACTCTTTATAATCATGTACCACACAAAATAATTTATGCTCATGCTGTGAACACCACCGGTGTATCAATAGCAATTAAAAACACCTTCCTATCTGTGGTGATTAGCAATATCACAAAATGACAAAGATTACAATATATTAGGACTGAGTAATATGACATATGGAACAATGGTTATCTTACACTGCTTACCAGAGCCATTTTTAATCGACTTATACTGGGTCTTTATTTATTTAAAAGATAGATATTAGGCTCCTCTATAGCAAAATGCAAATATGAGAATTTCAATTCAGAGTGCATTTTATGGATGCCAGTAAATGATCCTGATCTTATCACAGTGTTCTTACCAAACTGTCTAATTAAAAAGAACAGGCTCTTCAGTCCTATTGTTGTGAACACCCACTATGGCTTTGGTGCACATATATGAGCTTAGGAGCACCATGTTTTTTATTCCAGCAGAAATGGGGTACTTTTTATTGACAACAGTAATGTGATCTGGCAATGAGCCCGGCTGGTTTACTTATGAATATTTATACTCTAAATGGCCTCGAATATACACAGCCATTAGTTCTACTAGTTTAGTTATTAATTATGTCCTGCCATAAACCCTTTTCCAGTAAACACAGATGACATAGAGATATTTACAACCAAAAGCAACACTAAGTTTATAAAAAGTCAAGACCCAGCATCAGGAGAAATATATGACTAATTTAATTGTCAAAACAATGACTTAATGCAGCGTAATTTGTGGTAACGCATACAGCTCTCTACTGATCTATTACTACCTAAGAACCAAAGACACATAGCTTCTGATTGTACGCACTTGGGTCATAAAATTCATAAGCCTGACAAATCTGTAACAGGTCCTTGGATGGGTAATTGCTTTGCAATGCAATTAAATTGCTGGGGTCCAGGGCTATTACAAGAGTCACTATCATCACAGGGTTTTCTATATATTTCTTCTCTCCATAAGGACTGCCTGTGAGAGATGATACCGCTCTAAAAACAGCTGATCCCTTGGCTTTGCTTCCATTCCACTAAACCAAAATGCTATGGCATTGTATAGAAAAATATCCTGGACTGCCACACTCCTTAAAACGATGTCTTTATTGTACAAATAAAATCCAAAAAACAACCAAAGCGATGCAGTCAAAATGAAGTGAACAACAGGAAAAAGATGGCTGACATGTTTTACATCATGTGATGCTTACTCGTAGCTTTCCTGTTGTTCACTAAAGGAAAAAAGTTTTTAGGCTAAATAGCTTCCTTTACCTTACTGCAGTGCTGTTTTCATGTCCTCATTGTTCGTTTTTTGCTTTGATGTTGCTGTAATTCTGCTCTGATCTCCACACTTCCTGGTTGTCTGTTTCCTTATAACCACAGTACTGGGAGCTTTTTCACTGTGGTCACTAATCAAGGAGGTGTGATTACTGTGTGTAAACTAAAACTAGATTGGGCTGAGGGTTTTTAGACAAACCATCACTGCCCTCTATTGGCTCTCTGGCTCTGTACATCAGAGAGACAGGAAACAACAGCAAAAACGAAACTAGAACTGTAGGTTGATTATATGATTGATTTTTATCTATTTTTAATCATTCTTAAAAGGAATTAGTTAACTATTATGTCTCTATACCCTGTAAACAGTCATTTCAGACCAAAATTTGTTTTCCTTTAGTGACCCTTTAATTTTGACTGCATCGCTTTGGTTGTTTTTTGGATTTTATTTGTACAATAAAGACATCGTTTTAAGGAGTTCGGCAGTCCAGGATCTTCTTCTCTCCATAAGGATTGCCTCCTGGCATTTTTATTCCACCACCCAAAAATGTACTAGTGGGGGTCAATGAACCCTTCATAAAATGTCACCAATGTCTTTGTGTGGCTTGTTGATTATATCCAGATAAGGAAATGGTGTGAATGGGTCATTGTACACAGCAAAGCACCTCAGAAAACCTTATATAAATGGGTATTGAAGGAGGGTATGGCGTTCATAGCAAACAGAGATGGTGACTTAAAAGGTCAGTAGCACTGTTACAAGTACACCTCATATATCAGATTGGATGTGGGGTGACATTAGGAAAAAAAATTCTTTCATCCTCTATTTACTCAATCAATGCTACGGTGTAATGTTTGATTAAAGTTTTCTGTGTCCAGTTCCTTCACAGTATGACCCCTTAAATTGTAAGCTCTCATGAGCAAAGGCCTCCTAATCCTCTTGTATTGATTCAAATTTGAATTGTATTGAATCCATTTATTTTGTAAAGCACTGTTCAATCATGTATAATAATAATAATAATCTACTCACGGTCCAGATTCCACCTGGATGGATCCAACTTTCTCAAGTCCTTTCTCTGATAAGTTCTGGCACTCCCTAGTGAGCTCACACTTCTTACCCTGGAAATTTTCCAACTCAAAGAGTGTGATCTGAAGGAAAATAAAACAGAAATAGCTGTTTTTGTCATCTCTCTCACTTTTGTTTTTCTTTGCTTGGGTGAGATAGGGAGTGTAGTATTGAGGTATCTGCAACTGAGGTGCCAGCTCTTACCATCTGCAACAGCTGTACAGTACAAGAATGCATCGTTCTATCTTTAGGAAATAAAGCTGGAGCTTATTTTGATCTTTTGAGTGAACTGCCCAGACACCTCAGGTCCCTCATTTTTTTTATCTTTTTGTTGGGTTTTTGTTGGCAGCTAAGCTCACCATAGCGCAAGCATGGAAAACCCTTCTGATAAATTTAGCATTAGTGAAAAATAACATTTCCTGGATTATGATAAATTAATTTTTTTTACATTTTTTTATCCATAGGAAAATTTTAAAACATGTTCTTCTTTTTTTTTCTCACCGATGGAAAACAAACTGATGGGGCCCACACACGATCGGTTTGTCCGATGAAAAGGGTCCGTTGGTCTGTTTTCATCAGACAAACCGATCGTGTGTACAGGGCTTTAGAATATCTGTCTTTTTTTTCTATCCCTCTTTTTTAAGTCCTGTTGACAATTGTCATCTGAACAGAGTCATGGAAAATCCAAACTTTTACAGCTGCCACTGAAACAGAAATAGAGGTGAAATCTCCCATTGATGCCACTTCTTTAATTGGGGAATAGACCTCCTTTTGAAGAGTTTTTTTCCTACTTCCTGTGGTGTCCCTGAGCAGGAACATTTAGAAAAAACATCATTAATAAAATACAGACAGCAACAAATAACCTAGCAGGGTTTTAATCCACCTCATAATAAAACAATATAATATAGATCAAGAAAAAGCACTGATTAATGTAAAAAAATTAAAAGGTGCAAAAATAATGTAAAAAAACAGCCCTCTTAAACTACAACATTTTTATCAACCATGGCCTCTTTAATAGAAGTTACAATTCTAAAGAAAGTTAGAAATAGAAGTTGTGATTTTATCTAACCACTTCCTCCATTTTATTGCACATATTACTGAGAATCTCAGAAAGAAAAATACTGTAACACATAGGGGTTGATTTACTAAAACTGGAAAGTGCAAAATCGGGTGCAGTTGTGCATGGTAGCCAATCAGCTCCTAACTTCAGCTTGCTCAATTAAGCTTTGAAAAAAAAAAAATGAAAGTTGTTTGGTTTCTATGCAGAGCGGCAGCTGATTTTGTACTCTCCAGCTTTAGTAAATCAAACCCATATGCAGAGGTGTATTTAGGTTTTGTGCTGCCCTAGGCTTGACTAAACTCGTGCACCCCCTAATTTAAATATGACCCACCCTTTCCTGTCACTGCCACACCCTGTGTTGTTTAAGACCCGCCCTGAAATTTTCGAATGGGGACACTAGTTCTGAGGGCCTGAGGGGGGGGGGACAATGGATTCCCTTAATTTACTTAGATTTCCTCTTACTTCCTGGTTGCCCATAGAGCAGGAAGTAAAGGGAAATCTTCGCAATGGGACAGGGATGGTAAAAGTGTTGCCTATAGTTCTACTTTAAGTAGATGGTGCAGCAGAAACATATAGCACAGTGAGGAAGGTTTGTGGTCCAGGATGACAAAACAGTCAAAATTGGAAGCGCCCCCCCCCCCCTATAGTTGCGGAATGCCGGCCACCTGCATACTAGAAGCAGCGCGGCCACTTTATGGGGGCGCTAGACTAATTTTCCTGTAGCGCGAGCCGGAGGGGACTCTTTTCGTGCTGCCCCCCTGCAAGATGCTGCCCTAGGCCAGGGCCTTGTTGGCCTAGGCCAGGATACAGCTCTGCCCATATGGTCTATTTATAAACTTTTTCACCCAAAATTCACACTTTTCCCAATTAAATCCCAATAATAATATGTGTGAACCTTGTGTGAACATGTTTTTAATCTTGTGTGCTATTATTTATTTATAAATAGAAGAAATATTATAAATGATTAAATGCAACCCATATTGAAAAAGAAAAATGTGCATTGATTTTTTTTTGCGATGGAGCCTGCAAAGCATTGCAAATGCGATCAGCGGATAACGGGTGCAATGCACAGGCTCCTGCAGACTATTCTTCCAGCCTCCAGTCCATACAGAGGTAAATGCTTACTTCACATGAATTCAGAAAAAGCTTACTTCACATTTAAACTTCACATTATAACAAAACAAGTATAAAGAAAATATAAAGTATATATATAAGTGGTTGTAAACCCTTACAGACCACTTTTACCTACAGGTAAGCCAAGATTAAGGCTTACCTGTAGGTGCAAGAAATATCTCCTAAACCTACATGCACTGATGTCTATGGCGCATGCACCGATGTCTACAGCGCATGCGCCATAGACAACGGCGTGCAGGTGCACTAAGCGTGCCGTTACTAACGGCGATCATGCCGTTAGTGGAGGCACCCGCGCGCATGCACGGGAGTGACGTCCTCGTGGCTCCGGCCAGTCACAGCGCCTGAGCCGCAATAAGAGAAAGACACTCGGGGAAAGATGGCGAAGGTGAGGAACAAGCACCGCGGCGGGGGCTTCGATCTCAGGTAAGTAATACATAAGCTATGCATACTAGCTCATTATGCCTTTTTCTTGCAGGGTTTTTTTTTTTCAGATTTTATTCAAGAGGGTTTACTTCCTCTTTCACCAAAGAGGATCAGTCAGGAAAATTCCTGGATCTAGTGAGTTCTGCATCTATAAAGGAAATGTGTGGGGGATCAGGGTGACGCCAGATGGTGCAAAAAGAAAGAAAAAAGGTGGGGTGAGGGGAGAGTTGGAGGTCATTGGGGGAGTGAGAGTCGGAGATAAACATTTCATGACATAGGTGTATGTGTTGTTTTGTGCATGGTGCAAGTTATACACTTTTGGATCAACTAACATATTGTCTTGCTTGTTGCATTGTGTGCATGTATGTGAAAAGCCGTTGTGCTTTATTTTAGTTCTAGGCTTTTTGGAGCTTACTTACTAAAGGCAAATAAGCAGATCACTTTGCAAGGGAATTTTGCCAAGTTTAATGAATGAGGTGAAGCTTTGCAAGACTTCCATCGTAAAATCACGTGCAATTGAAAAATTCATTTTTTTTTTTTAGGGCTGTGCAAATTAACTTTTAATTCATCGATTAATCTTTAATTTTTTTGATCGATCAAAATCTTTTTGATCGATTAAAATTCTTTTAAATTGGTACTCGCCTCTCCGCCGGCTTCTGGGCCTTCAGGGAGTTCGGTCGGAGATCCGGTGACGTCACGGACACCGGCGGGGTTTGCTGTGTCCATCTGAAGGGCTCCTTTGCTGTGCCTTCCTATCTGCATGCCAGCGGGACCTTACTTTCTGCCACACGCAAGGGCTGTTACACTTCCCTCTATCAATCTGGGATTCTACAGCCATCCACTGGGAGTTCCCTTCATGGGACATCTACATGCCGACGGACTGATGTTAACCTCTCCTAATTTGGATTCAGCAGTGGCATCGTTGTACACATTTTTATACCAGTATCATACTTGGCTACATGTTTTTATGACTGCTTCTGGTACCGTTTGGTATTACTCGCACCATTTTTACAGTTTATGTGGCTACATTGATTTTATCGCCAGTGCAATATTTATTTGGTTACCTACTTGAAGACTATAAAAGTTTTAATGCTATTCCCATCGAGCGCTGCCTTTGTGTGTTTTTTGTATCCTGCTATCTATTTTTCAAGTAGCTGCACTGGGAATCAGCCTGCAAGGAGGGCAGCTAAAAGTAGTGGGATCTGTATGTGCTTTATAATTATTCAAACTTAGTAGATTAATCGATTAAAAAAAAATTGATTAATCAAACACAAAAATTTTGATCAGTAACAGCCCTATTTTTTTTCCTTGCACCTGATTGGATATTCTTTGTAAAGTGAACTTTTGCTACAGTTGTTAAGCTCTGGGGATAATTACCTTGCAAAATGCAAATCCCCTTCCAAAGTAAATAGCCTATTTGATTTAGGTACATCAATCCTGTTGCATAGCATCCATAGGATGTCCTGGGGTGAATTATAGGTACAATTTCAGTTCGATGAAAGCTTGCATATGTTTGCGTGTTGATATTCTCAATAATAATTAAACCTGTCTAAGTTATAGAGGGTCCCCCGACAAGGCTATGAATCCTCCACAGACATGTCTTAATGTATGCAAAGACTTCTGTTATGAAACAGGTTATGTTGGCAAACTGATGAGTGAAAAAACCAACCAAACAAAATAAACAAAAATGAATAGTTCATAGGTGTGTCCCAAATGGATGAATGAAATCTTCACATATGATGCCAGTTCAAGGAAATTGAAACAACAATGATGGCTTGTCTGTAGTAACCTTCAGACTATCAAAATCAATGGAAATGGATACTCTTACCAGCTGTGGTGGACTCACATGTTAGTACTAACAGCAAGTCAGATCAGGCATGGTGGTCACAGCGGACCCTGGGCTCTGTGCGTGAAAGGTTTTGCAGCTGAGATGATGGATTCAATCTTGGTCGGATACCTCACTTCAGGGACAGGAACCCAGATAACAAAAGGCCAATGGAGGGATGGCCAGGCTCATGTATCAACACAACATGTGTGGCATGGGAAAAAGAAAAAAGAAATGCTCCCAATGGTGCAGATCAAAAAAACAATGAAGGCTTTATTTAAAATAAATGAATAAAATCACGTGAAAAATATATCTAAAAGCAGTATGGGGTACTATGGATGTTACCCGACTAGTTTCAGCTCAAAGCCATCAACAGGGGCATCTCAAAGCCTGTTGATGGCTTTGAGCCGAAACTAGTCGGGTAACATCCATAGTACCCCATACTGCTTTTAGATATATTTTTCACGTGATTTTATTCATTTATTTTAAATAAAGCCTTCATTGGTTTTTTGATCTGCACCATTGGGAGCATTTCTTTTTTCTTTTTCCCATGCCACACATGTTGTGTTGATACATGAGCCTGGCCATCCCTCCATTGGCCTTCTGTTATCTGGGTTCCTGTCCCTGAAGTGAGGTATCCGACCAAGATTGAATCCATCATCTCAGCTGCAAAACCTTTCACGCACAGAGCCCAGGGTCCGCTGTGACCACCATGCCTGATCTGACTTGCTGTTAGTACTAACATGTGAGTCCACCACAGCTGGTAAGAGTATCCATTTCCATTGATTTTGATAGTCTGAAGGTTGCTACAGACAAGCCATCATTGTTGTTTCAATTTCCTTGAACTGGCATCATATGTGAAGATTTCATTCATCCATTTGGGACACACCTATGAACTATTCATTTTTGTTTATTTTGTTTGGTTGGTTTTTTCACTCATCAGTTTGCCAACATATGTATGGACTATATCAGTATTCCACACATGTTGAGTACAATTGTCTTTTACTATGCTTTTACATACAATTTTTGTTTGATTTCACATTGTTATGTCATGTGAATTTGGCAGCATTTTCACAAAAGTAATTAGTATAGCGCTGCACTTTCTTTCTCCACGTTCACTTTGACTTTGTTTGTCTGTGTGCTGGCTGCTACATTGTTTTTTGTTTTTCTTTGATAATTAGCGCAGTTGTTTTTCCCACTTTCTATGAAACAGGTTAGACTGGTCCCCTATGCCAACGGCTAGGGCATGTGCTTGCACACATATTCTAGCATTCAAAGGAATTATGTTTGCTGTCATCAGCATTCCAGTTACCAAAGAAAAGTATGTTTTTTTTTATGATTACCTAAATATTTGTTTTGTTTAGAATAGAGTAGGTAAGGGTTACAACTCCCATCAGGTTATCGTTTCTACAAAGTGTAGAACAGATGTCATTGGAACAGGTGTTCCCGTTGCATAAGTGGCTTAATGCTTAGCATTTGGCCATTGGTTTGAATCCAAACGATGGCACTGCCTGCATGGAGCTGTACAGGGAACCAGGATGGCCTAAACCAACTATTTAAAGTAATAGTAAATCTGGAGTTTGGCTTTAACTTCACCTCTTTCTCTGATGACATCTGTAAAATGTTTGACTTCCCCTCAATTTATTTTATAGTGGTAGTGGTCACAAATAGAAGGGTGGTTTACCCCATTGGAGACACATACAGCTATAAAAACGTGGCAGAGGTACTAACCCTTCCCTACTCCCATCCAAACCAAAAAAAAATTTATTATACACTTTTAATTTGTACTCTACTTTAGGGTCCAGGTTATCTCCTAGTTACAACCAGTGTCTTTCATAGTTTACATCAATTTGTTTCCTATGTTTTTATAGAGAAGTAAATCATTTTCTGCAGCTTGTTCTATGGATTGTGCAGAGGACAGTACAAACACAACAATTTTTTAGATATTCTACACCAGAGTTTCTCAACCAGGGTTCCGTGGAACCCTAGGTTTCCTCTTCAGAGTTTGCTAGGGGTTCCTCGAGCAAAGAGCAATTCCCATTGACTGAGTAAGTTCCCACTGACACCTTTGAGTTTTTAGCTATCTGTAAGGGGGTAATTGTTTTTGGCCGAGCTATCAATTCCAGAGAAAATTAGGCATTACAAAAGTGTGTCTAGAGAACAGGAAGGAAGCAATGCACCAAAGTTTATATGACTACATCTGGACTCCAGTTTCCCAATCCCAATACTGTACTGCCCTTGACTATCTCTTGTCCACAATCCCCTAATTGTACCTACTGGTAACCTCCAAGCCTGAATCAACGGGCATGTAACTTGTACCTGAATGCCAATATACAGGTTCTACGGTAGCTCACAACTACTGTAAACACATTTATTTTCTCCAAGGGCGCTTTTTATGGAGCCTAGATGAGGTAGCCAGCTGAAGAGGACCAAGATGACAGAGCAGGGCTCAGGCTATATTACCGTAGCAGTGTATTATAGTGGGACAATTCTGAATTCTCTGTGCGGGTGAGTAAAAAAACACATTGGGGTGTTTATTACCACTTTAAAGCAGAACTACACTTCATCTGAGCACCCAAAACCAAAACCTTTATATAGTTCATTTTTAATATTCAAAGCAAACTCCCCTACCCATCCATGTCTCCATGCTTTATTTTGTTGAGAAATCACTCCCCCTAGCATTTCTGGCCATGGCCATTTTGAGTAAGGGCACATGATTCATGTAGAGCTTACTTCCTGGAATCCATCTGCCCTTATCTCAGGTACACATGCAGGAGGGCATGCTTAGCTAAGAAACCCCTCCTCTTCTCCTGAAGACTCCTGGGATGTATGACATAATTTTCCTAGGCCTGGAAACCCAGACGTAACTGAAGCAATGTAAAAAAAAGTTTTACACAAGTAAATATGATATACTTTCCTATCGTTTTACTAATACTAGCAGCATGAGGATTAAAAAAAGTAAATGTTGACCGAGAGAGTGACGTTTCGCTTAATGTTGTTCTTGGAGATGGGAATTAGTCATTCAGAATATTGTTTTTTCCTTACTCTGGACAATTCTGGAATTTTGGAATGGTTGGATTGCTCCTTGTGTTTTCTTTAAACTACATATGAGTTGAATTATGTTGTAAAATCTAGCAACTCCAAACTGACAAATAAACACAGTTGAGTTGTAATTTTATCAACTTATTTTGTGATTGTATATATTTTTCATCTTGCAAAGTCTCTTCATTAAAAAGCACTGCGCTGACAAGCCGTTCACCTCTGCAGCCAAGGGTTCGGATCCTGGTCTCGGCTACATGTGAATTGAGTTTGGTGGTCTCAGCCCGGCTCCCGGTGGGTGTGCTATGCAAGGTACGCCTGTGCTTAGTACACCCACCCCCCCCCACAAAAACCACCACACTTGCACGCACACAAAAAATTGGTTTAATACGCACGCACTTTGGCCATGCGGTCTCCTAAAGAGAGGCGAAGGACCTACGGGGCTGGCTTGGTGGGTCAGGCCCCCTCACTCCCTCATAGGGAGAGTCCCTCTGCCCCGATGGGGTCCTGTTGGGCCCCAGTTGGGCTCCCAAGTGGAGCAGGTAGGGCGGGGTGAGTGGGAGGCCCCCCTCACACCCGCCATTGCCACCGGGGGCATGGAGAAGGATGGCGATTGCCTCCGGGGGGAGGGTCTGCCTACTCCCAACTCCTGCAGTCCGGCTCCTCTCTCTCGAGTTCACGCACAAAATACATTTAAAAAAAAAAAAAAAGAGAATCAGTATCATCACCTCTTTCCAATGAGCAGGGACGTGACCTAGAAAGAGCTTCTTACTAACCAGCAAGGTGTGTGAATCAGGAGTATGGCTGACAAAAATTAAATCTCTCTTGACAGGTAAAACCGTAGAAAAATATTTATGTCAACCATTAATTTATCTGTTTACCTGGAGTTCCAAGCTAATAGGCTGTCCTGACATATATCATGTGAATACAATGTTTCACTATATTGGAGAAAAACATCGACTTGTCTTACCTTGTAGCTGCCACCAATTCCTCCATGGCTCTTGCCAGCTGCCATTTGTTCAGGGGTACTCTGTGGTTCAGTCATGTTTACCTGTAAAGTTAAAAAAAGTCTAGTGTTACAAACTATCTATTGTTTAAAAATAAAAGTGACATAGTATAGTGCAAGGTAAAAAAATATATATATATTTTTCCAGTGAACAAATGGTGTGTTGATGAGCAGACAACTATCTAACAGGAAAACTACAGAGGTTGTTAGTCAATTTTGTTGACATTCATACTATCATTCTTTACAAAATCCCCTATTCACAAATTGACATTAAATACTGGGTGCTACCATGCTTTAGTGTGTGCAGTGCAGGGCATGCTGGGCTGTTATATAAGTAAGGCCATCACTAGTTCTGCAATTGTTAACTGTTTCTACAGACCAAGGAACCAGATTGCACAATCTTGAAGGCCCCATTCATGCCAGATGTGGTAGGACTGCACTTAGTGTTTATTTCAGCACAGTCTCACCGCATGACAAGGCAAAATGCCTTGTCTCCTGTGTGCCCGATTCATATTATTGTGTTGTGATGGTGTGCAGGCACAGTGCACTGAAAAAGAGTAGTGCCTGCACTAATTTTTTCAGCTCAGTGCAGCATAAGGCACTGCCCCACCGGCCAATTGAACTTTATAAAATGTTTGTGTGACATTTTAATAAAGTTTGTTTAAAAAATAATAAAGAGCGGTGCGGTACAGAGTGGTGATTCCCCAACTGCAATATAAAACAGTGACTGGTGTGACTGGATCCTAAAGGGCCATAAACATGGGGCAAAATTGGGTGGCAGAGTGTGTATGGCAACTTATCAGAAGAATGGCTTCTGTTGAAGGCGCATGACAAAAAATGGTCTGCCAATCAGCATCCTATCAGTTAATGGCTGAAACAACAAGGCTTAGGAGGGAGTGTACCCTCCTCTGTGTATGTTTATCCTAAAAATCCTCTAAAACAAGTAGAGAAAAATGTCAACCACAGCACACCATACAAGCCCAGCATGTAATAGGTAATAGTAACCCCTGCCTCAGTTTAGGTTCACAGTGAGTACATCCTAAAATCCTGGTATGGTGGTCTTTCATAGCACACCAGTAATGAGTTTTCTGAAACCCTGGTGTATCAGACTTGCATTTGCCATCGGATGGCTGCCAAATAGTAAGCATAAAATATTTATAGGCAATATTTGACCCCAAAAGCAATAATAAAAAACAAAACCTTTTTTAGTATTTTTTTTTCCCCCCTAAACATAAATAAAATAAACACCATGGTTTGGCATAAATGCCATAAAGACAATAAAGGAACAGATACAGTAACTGACAATTTCTTGTGCTGTAGTATGGGCAAGATACATATATAATATATACTATATAATGTAAATATATAGCATAAATAATGCTCGAAACTTGTTTTAAGAGGTTATCAGACGATGTTTACTATTTAGGTGATAGAGAAGCTAGGTAGATATTTTATAAAGCTAAGCTCACTTCCTGTCTGCTTGGTAATCCTATAGACGACTCCCCATTCCTTTTTTTGTTCTGCAAACTCCCCTTTGGTTAGTAAACTGAAGCCAGGGCGAGAAAGTTACATAAACATATTGCATTATATATAAATGATCAAGACAAAGGTCATCTAGCTATGAGGTGTAAGGTCATTCTAAATCTAGACACAAATATGTAATACTCTCATCATGCAATCACCAATCAATGCACTTTACCATAACCATGTAGTAGAGGCCCTGTCTACAATTTCAATTCAGGTAGGTTCTTGTACTACATAGTTGTTGGTACATCTTAAGATTCTAATGTATAGGGCCAGGTTAAGTTTTTGGCTAGTTTGGTGAGGAAATAAATCTAATGTAATATACAAAATTAAGAAAAATATTTCCACCAAGGCACCTCTATGCTTCTTCTTCTTCTTCTTCTTCTTCTTCACTATCCCCACAACCAAAACCATATTTAAAAATAAAAAATAAAGTCTAATATTTTGCAGCTGCAGAATAGTGACAGTAAAAACAGCTCACACGTTTCGGCAAATAGCTTTAATCATAGCCTATTATTAAGGCTATTTGCTGAAATGCGTAAGTTGTTTGACGGTCATTATTCTGTAGCTAAAGACTTCAATATGAGAGATATGCAAGATATTTGTCTATCTATATCCTGTTTGGGTGTTTGGAGGACACTTGTAGCCAGAGCACCGACTATTCAGATTCCTCACATGGCTATCATGGCTCCTTGAAGTGAGCGCTGCATTAATATTTTTCAGCTCATCAGTCTTTAGATGTGGCTGCAGGTGGACCTGCCAATAACACACTTCATGTCCTAGAGCAGGGGTGCCCAACCAGTGGCCTGGGGGCCACATGTGGCCCGCGGAGCCCTCTGATGTGGCCCACGACCTCCTGCTCTGGGATGGAATATAATACTGTTATTAAAGGTCAGTGTATTACTAAAAATTACTAAAATCACAGTATATATGTGCATATCTTTTCTGCAGTGGTTACTGGGCTGCTTTCAAACTGATCCGCAGGTGCAAAGCAGTTTACCTGCGGGGTACCTGCCCTGAGTGATAGACTTATGTTATTACCCACAAGTTTGGTGAGCTTTCTGAAAGTGCACCAAACCTGCAGAATCTAAGAAAAATCTATTGCAAAGTGCAGGAAAGCCAAAAGTACCCGTGGTGCGGGTAAACTGCAGCGCATCAGTGTGAAAGCAGCTTTGAGCTCCTTTCACATGATCACTTCGACAGTCTGACTAATTGGACCCGCCATTCACCTTTAAGTAGTGGCTCAAAAGTATCGTGGGCTGTGTCCTTGCATATGCAGAGCGGACACGAACATGCCATTCACCTGCTCATTGTGGCCCGCGGCTGATTACTAAGTCGCTTAAGTGGCCCTCGCTCTTCAAAAGGTTGGGCACCCCTGTCCTAGAGTGACAACGCTCACTCACCCTATTGTATCTATAGAGGAGCAGTAACAGAAGTGTTTCAGAATTACAAACGCCTTCTACTCTCCTGTTCTCGAGAACATAGGTGGAGGTGTTCTGTAGACCACAAAGAGAGAGTTGGAAACCATGTAACTGAAAAGAGTGCAGCATAGGCAGAGATCAGAGCACAAAGTCAGCTAAGATGATTTCTGGCAAAATCAAATGGTATCTTTTGTATAGATAAAACAAAGTCTTAAAATGGTAGATTTAAAACACTATTAAAAGGAAGCAAACAAGAGTTTATAGTTAGAGTTACTTGTGAACTTTGTATTTAACCCCCTTTTAGAGTAATAATACTAGGTATATTGAGAATACATCAGGCAGAAAACATTATTTGAACATATTTAAACCAAATTGTAGCTTTTTCTCTTGTCATATGGTAATACATAAATATTTAGTAAATTAATAGTGGCTATTAAAGCAATTGCTAAACGTTGAACGTTGAGAGGATGTATGATTAAATATGAGAACCATCTGTGTCTATCAAGCTTATGACCTTTACATCAAATGAGGGGTTGCTAGACATTAAACTGTCCAGTCCAGCAGGCTTTGTAGTTAACTCAGTTAATGAGATTTGTAGACCAAAAGGTCTTCTCATCAGTAATGAAATATGTCTCCATGCTGGGTGACTCTGCCTCTCTTTGACCTATAGAATGTGCATCTTATGTAAACCTGTTGTTATTCTTATAATTCAAGATACTATTTTGCATGCAGACAATATGTCTGTACCAACGTCAAACAGTAACACTGCCTTAGCCGTCACCTTGCACAGTGCTTATTTATGGGTTGTAATAAACTAGAGGGCTACTCTGAGAGACTATTCTAGTACTGTACATGAAAAAGGTCTCCGCAGTGGATGCTTTTTTGTGTGGGGAAATTTATGCTAATTTAAACAGAAAAATGTATAATATCCTATAAGCATGCTTTTATGAAAAAAAAAAAAAAAAGCTTAGTTTCTTAATTTAAAGTGGCACATATACCCAGTGAACAGCATCAGATGATACACAGAGTTGAAACAAATCCTCAAACATAAGCTTTACTTGTATATCTGCTGACTTCCCTTTTGTACACCCTTTGCGAAGTGCAAATTGTGGTTAAAATCTTGCTTCCTCTTTCAGTAGTACATGGGGGGGTGGAACTAGACTTCCACTGTGTGAGAGTTGATTGGATGAAAGGGACACCCCCCCCCCCACATAGGCAGAGGAATGAAGAACATTGCAGTTCTGTAGTCTGAATAGGTACGCTCCCTGCTAATCTCCCTCTAAACACCCACCCGCACACAAATTTGGAGCTACTGTTATCTTATGTGTCGGAGAACTTGTCAGAAGTGACTCATGCTGATAACAGAGGAAAGAAGCACCAGAGAGAAATGGTGCTTAGAGCTTTGGAGAGAGATAAGTAAACACTAAGGGCCAGATTCTCAGAGGCGTTACGACGGAGTATCTCAGATACCCCGTCGTATCGCCTTTTTTTTTTAGTCGTATCTATGCGTGTGATGCTGTGCATCACTTTTGCATAGATACGCTTCTACATCCGACAAGTGTAATCCAATTACACTTTCGGATCGTAGGTGTAATGACAACTCCGGCCACTAGGTGGCCTTTACGTTGTTTTTTCATTTGCATATGCAAATGAAGTAGTACGCCGATTCTCGATCGCTTTTACGCCGCCCCGTCGTCGCGTACGTCGTTTTCGTTCGCGTAAGGTTACCCCAGCTTCTATGTGGAGTAACCTTACGAGGTCCCGTCGGATGCCGTCGTGTCCCGTCGGATGCCATGTTAAGTATGGCCTCGGGACCGCGTCGTGTTGTGCGTCGTTTACGTCGTTTGCGTACGTCGATTCTCAATGGGGCTGGCGTACGCTGCGATTACGTCGTTTACATTGAGAAAATGTGACGTCCTTTGGAGCATGCGCACTGGGCTTTTTCCCCGGCCGGCGCATGCGCAGTTCGTTCGACGCGGGGGCGCGCTTAATTTAAATACAAGCCGCCCCATTTGAATTGCGCGGGTTTACGCTGCGCGATTTACGCGACGTAAGCGAAACCTACGGAGCAAGTGCTTAGAGAATAAAGCACTTGCTCCAGTACGCAGCGGCGGCGTAGTGTAACTGGCTTACGCTACGCCGCCGAAAATATTGGAGAATCTGGCCCTAAAGATATATGTGCTTAGTTCAGATTTCATGAATGGGGTTTACAACTAATTTAACAGAAGAGGTGATTTTGAACATTTTAAGTATATTTGGCTGCATTTTATCAATGTACATGACACTATTTGCATTTCATATTTACCATTTATATTCAAACTTGAACTGGAAATTTACAGTTGAAGAATAATAAGTCAATCTGATTGACTGTATTGGGGACATTACTCAAAGTGATGTATTATACCATACACACTGTCCTTTATCCTTTTTTTAAACAAATTAAGAAAATTACATTTTATATATATATATATATATATATATATATATATATATACACACAAAGAAAGGTAAAAATCACCCGCCGGATATATAATGAATGCTAGCAACCAGAGTCCAGATAAAGGCCAATTTGCCAATATGGATTAAAGTGTTTGTTACCCCAACCTTTTTATATTCCTGATATGTGCCTCCCACACCATGTACTTGTATGAGAAAGTCTCGTGTTCTTTGTATTGCGTTTTTTGAGTAAAATCCCTGGTGTTCCTGTCAGTCCCTCTGCTTTCCTATTAAAAACTGACCACAGTAAGCAGGAAAGCACATTGTGGTCAGTTTTCTAGCTTTGCGGGGAACTCAGTCTGCTCTCCTCCATTGATGGATTGTTTTACAAATGATTGTTTACAATCACTTTAAATATAGATCACATTGTGTTTGAAATTACAATACATTTTATTTATTCTGCAACCCCTTTGGACTTTCCTATAAATAAATCTACAACTGGATGAAAATAGTTAAGTGGTGTACACACGACCGAGGTTCTCGCTAGAAACCAGCGAGAACCTCGCTGGAAGCTGCATTCCAGCGAGAACCTCGGCCGTGTGTACGCTCTCGGCGAGCATCCCGTCGGGAATGCCGTCGAGCAGAAATAGAGAGCATGTTCTCTATTTGCTCGACGGCCCGCCTGGATGAATGGCTGGTTGCCATTCCCGACGGGCGGGTCGCCGAATCTGACGGCCGGCAGAGAACCTCGACGGGCGGAACGATGTGTTCTGCCCGTCGAGGTTCTCTGCCGTGTGTACGCGGCTTAAAAGTTAAAGGCCTCGTACACACGAGGGGATATGTCCGCTGAAAACGGTCCGATGGACCGTTTCAGCAGACATCTCCGATCGTGTGTACGGGCTAGCAGACAGATTTGTCCATCGGACAAATTTCAAAGCATGCTTTGAAATTTGTCCGCTACAAACCTGTCCGTCGGATATGTCCGCTGGTTAGTACGGGAAACCAGCGGACATATCCTCCCACACATGCGTCGTATCCTGCGAATGGATCCGACGCATGCGCGCGGAAGTGTTTACTTCCTGGTGCGTGACGTAGCGGTGACGTGGTGGCGTCAACGTCACCGCCGCGTCACCGACACGTCACCACGCCGTCCGCCGGCGGGGAATTTGATCCGATGGTGTGTACACGCCATCGGATCAAACTCCAGATCAGACATATCCGATGGAAATGGTCCGCGGACCGTTTTCATCGGATATGTCCGATCGTGTGTACGAGGCCTAACTCTAATGCCGCGTACACACGATCATTTTTTGTGATGAAAAAAAACGACGTTTCAAGTGATGAAACAAAACGACGTTTTTCAAACTTCATTTTCCAAAACGATGTTGCATACACACATCGTTTTTCCAAAATGCTCTAGCAAAGCGCGGTGACGTACACCACGTTCGACGGCACTCTGTTCAATTGAAGCTCCGTCTCATAACTTGCCTCTGAGCATGCGCGGCTTTAAAAACGTTGTTTTCAACATCGTTTTGCCCACACACCATCACTTTTTATGACACAAAAAACGACGTTTTGAAAAACGACACAAAAAATTCAAGCATGTTCGAAAAAAATTTTGGTCGTTTTTTTGAAGACATAAAACAACGTTTTGCCCACAAACAGTGATTTTAAATGACGTTTTTGAAAACGTCGTAATTTTTCATCACAAAAAATGATCGTGTGTACGCGGCATAATACAACTTTTTTAGTTTTCGATTAGAGCTTCTGCCTAGTTTTTATTATCTGTGCCCGCCTTGAAGACATTTTATCTCACTTCATGTGCAACAGATACAACAGAAAATAAGGGAAAATCTCCACAGCAAGTGGGAAATTGCCCCTTTTACTGGAACAGGAGATTCCTGTTTCAGTGTCAGCTGTAAAATGTTAGATTTTTGGAGACAGTAGTACCAGGAGAGAAAGTGAATTGAGTCACAGAAAAATAATGGACAGAGATTCTATAACTTCACCAAATCTTTCCAAATCTAGAAAAAAATAGCATTTTAAATTTCCGAAAATTACAAACATTTTTAGACCTCACATCACTTTGCACACCCCACAAACTGTAAAATAATATATTGGAAAAAAGAAACAGGTTGAAAATGCAAATTCAACATGAAATTCTGGAATATTATTTTAAAAAGGTGCAAATCTACTATGTTTATTGTATCCGTAGGTGTGCACAGCCTATTGCATTAGGGTGTGCACCACAAAGCTCAAACACACATGTCTTTCTCTACAGCCTCCGCTGCACAGGACAGTGATTGAATGGAAAGTGCTCTGTGCTGAGCAGCTTCCTGTTCATTCACAAACTAAAGCATACTGAGCACAGTTTACTATGCTTCAGTTATGAATGGACACAGTGAGCAAATGTGTTCACTGGGTTAATTTAGAAAAGGAAGGGGTCGGCAAATTACATATTTCACTAGCTCTGTCCCCCACTCGCACCGCACATAGCACACCCCCTGCACATGCCTGTGATTGTTTAATTCCTAAGCGTTAGATTACAAATGAAAAAAGGCAATTTCACCATTAAAGTGGTAGTAAAGGTTACTTAAAAAAAAATAAAAAAAATATCCCTGTAAGGAAAAGTCATAATGTGTTAGTATGCATCCCATACTAACACATTATGAAAAACTTACCTTGAAACAAAGCCCTCCAGCGTTTCGCTGTCACCGCTGATAGGGCTTCCATATTTACCCGGTGGTATCATCCTGAAGAAATTTTTTTTTTCTGTCTGTGATGTTCCCCCACTTCCTGTCTGGTAAAACCCAGTGGGTTGCAACCACTGTCAGGTTTTACTGCTATTCATAGCACCATCAAAGAGATTTACCCTCACTCCTTTTCTTGCTGACAAAACCTGACAGTGGTTGCAACCCACTGGGTTTTACCAGACAGGTAAAGTGGGGGAACATCACAGACAGAAACAAAAATGTTTTTCTTCAGTAGGGGAGTGTTAGATTGTTATTTGTGTCTGTCTGGAGATTTTCCCCTCTCTTCCTGTCTGGTGTTAGCAGGACAGGAAGTGAGGGTCATTTTTTTCCAAATATCCAACAAATATCCATCTAAAAAAACTAGAAAAAATAAGTTTTGCTTGACATACACTATAAGTAATCATTACAATCACTGGCCGTTTGCCTTTTTAAAATCATTCTAATACTAAATATTACATAGACCATCTGATTACTTTCATTGTGATAACAATAATACCCACAACACATTTTCATTGACTAAGACCAGTATCTAATGCATGCAATCCCTGCATATTAACATTGGTTCCTTGGTTCACACTCTAGCACTTCCAAAAAACACTATTACGCATTTCTTATGTTTCATTTTTAGAACCTAAAAAAATGAACAAAAACAATCCCTAAATAATAAAATTATAAATGAGGCCTGTGTCGATTCCTTAAAAAGTGGCACATGGAGCTTCTACATTGAGGATCCCAATTATCATATACTGGCTGGTATGAAACAACCGTGCTGGTCGCTTTACAATGAGTACCACTTCAGCTTCGTCAGCTCCATCCACCATGGAGGACAGCCACAGCAGAAGGTAATAAAACAGGCTTCAGCCAAAGCATAGAGAAAACTGAGAGCACAGATTAAAATCATCATCCCAGGGTCAAGAATAAGTAGAAATCCAGATATGCCAACCCCACCGTCAGATGGAGGGAAAACACTGTACCTCTTCTGCTGACTGTTTTCCCAAATGTCCATGTCCTGCTCTAGTAGTGTACCTTATATATATATGATAGCAATGAATAGAGCTTTAGAGTACACAGGTGCTGAGGCAGCAAGTGTGTCTATCGCATTGTCTCCATTAGAGTTCACATGAATAGGGTGAGCTGGGCATCCACTGAGCCCATCAGACACTGGTCTGCCGTACAGCTCGACAGCTCATTTTCAGAAGATTAGTGATTAACTTTGGGTCAGCATGTTCAGATTGCCTCACTCCGCCACCTCATGCCAAATATGTCAGACCTACTGCAGCTCTCAGCATTTTCTAAAGTAACAATTTGAATCCCTACATCCAAATAAACAAGACAAACAGATTCAACTTCGATGTATATCTGCTCACTTTTTTTTCTTAAGGTAGTGTCTCAAATTTTTATGTAAACTGAATGGTGTAGTGCTATTTTCAAAAATACATTTTTTTGTAGGTTGCTTTCTCACATCTCTATATCGAGAATAAAAAATATTAAATCATGCAAATATTATCTATAACAGGAAGTGCTTTAAAAAACGTTTATTTTATTTATTTATTTTACTTGTCAGGGTGCTTTAACTGACATCATAAGAAGATCAAAACTCATCCATTTGATCCACAGATCATTAAAACAAAGTAGAGACCTCTCGATCCGTCTCCAGACGGCGAGGCCGTCGGCAGGCGGCCCTAAATGCTGTATGTGTTGCCTGTGGCCTCACGACTGATCGCCATTGCATCGTCCACTAGGACCTAATATTCCCCCCAGTACGGGACGGGTTGAGGGCCCCTGGTTGGGTGCTGGTTGCTCGCTGATAATGAATTGTTTGTTTGTTTATGTTTTTATACATTCAACGGTTCCCTTTGGGGTTCTGATGCTTATGTGACCCTGCGTGGTCTAAGTTGGCCTTGCCTACATCATTGCTGTTGAACATGTCTTATATGTGTTGTGTGTTAAAATAGCAATAAACTTGATTATACAAAAAAAAGTAGAGACAAAATTAACAATGTTACTCTGTGGCCTCGTACACACGACCGTTTTCCTTGACAGAATCCATCAAGAAACTTGGTGGCAGAGCTTTTTTGCAGAGGAAAATGGTTGTGTGTATGCTTTTCATCTAGAAAATTGTTGCGGAACTCGATGGAAAAAAAAAAGAGAACAAGTTCTCTTTTTCCTCGTCGGGAGTCTCAATTTCCTCGTCGTGTTCCTCGTCGGGCTGGTTTTCGACGAGAAACCCCCTTTTGTGTGTATGCTTAGAAACCCGCACATGCTCAGAAGGGTGGCGCCACTGGAATCAAACTTCCCCTTTATAGTGCCATTGTACGTGTTGTATGTCAGCGCGTTTGAGAATGACGAGATTTTGTCTTGACAGTGTGTACACAAAGACGGCTTGTCAAGATTCTCGACAAGCCTAACGAGGAACTCGTCGAGGAAAACGATGTGTCTGTTACAACGAGTTCCTCGATCGTGTGTACGAGGCCTGTATCTCTCTATTAAGCACCTGGACTGTCTAAAAACATTGTCAGATGGCCTATCTTTGACAGCAGCAGCTATAAGGCCTCTTTCACACGGGCGGCTGTCCTGCTACTGGTAAAAGCATGTTTTGTTGTTTTGAAATCCCAAGACTCCAAGCACAGTGAACACTTGAGGTTGTACATTTCGAATAACAGCGATTACATGCGGCTGCGTTTAGCTGTGGTTAAACATTCTTGCCATTTCTATAGCAAGAATGTTCTTGTCTTATGATTTATCTCCCACTTCACAAAACACAATTGTGAAGTGGGAGATAAATGATAAATGGTTTTCATTTTATTTTTTTATACATATCTAAAAAGTGTGCATTTGTATTCAGCCCCTTTTACTCTTATACCCCTTACTAAAATCTAGTGGAACCAATTGTCTTCAAAAGTCAATAGAGTCCACCTGTGTGTAATTTTATCTCAATATATCTCTGTGAAGCCCTCAGAGGTTTGTTAGAGAACCTTAGTGAACAAACAGCAATGCAAAGGAACACACCAGACAGGTCAGGGATAAAGTTGTGGAGAAGTTTAAAGCAGCGTTAGGTTAAAAAAAAAAATCCCAAGCTTTGAACATCTCATGGAGCACTGTTCAATCCATCATCCGAAAATGGAAAGATTATGGCACAACTGCAAACCTACCAAGACATGACCATCCATCTAAACTGACAGGCCGAGCAAGGAGAGCATTATTCAGAGAAGCAGCCAATAGGTCCATGGTAACTCTGGAGGAGATAAAGAGATCCACAGCTCAGGTGGAAGAATCTGTTCACAGGACAACCATTAGTCATGCTCTCCACAAATTTGGCCTTTATGGAAGAGTGGCAAGAAGAAAGCCATTGTTGAAAGAAAGCCATAAGAGGTCCCATTTTCAGTTTGCAAGAAGTCATGTGGGGGACACAGCAAACATGTGTAAGAAGGTGCTCTGGTCAGATGAGACCAAAATTTAACTTTTTGGCTTAAAAGCAAAACACTATGGGCCAGATTCACAGAGCGATTACGCGTGCGCAACTGCTGTTGCGCGTGCGTAAGTCTAAATGTGCGCGTGCGTATAGTTGGACGCGATTCACAAAACAATATACGCCAGAAATCTACGTTTTTTGGTCCGGCGTAATTGAGTTAGACATTCGCTTCCCTTCGCGCAAAACTGCGCTAGACACACCATTGATTTGCTAGTCAAATATGCTAATGAGGGAGTTACGGGGATCCACAAAAAAACGCAGTTGCTGCGCAGGCTACGCGATGTGCGCAACTGCAAAATGTCCTGTCTAAAGTTAGAGCACATAAAAGCTGATCTAACTTTTGAAAAAAAGTCTAATTGTCAGATAAAGCAACACCGTTATTGAGGAGCAGACCACACACACGTGTTGCACTACAATTTGACTGCCAACATGCTAGGGGCATCGTCGCTCATAGCTGCACTAGTGAATATAGATGACCAAAGAAGGAGGAGGGCACAGAGGATGGCACGGAGGATGGCACGGGAGAGGGTATACCGCACCCGCATACACCTGTTTGGCATGAATGATTCAGAGGTCTTTCGCATCTTCAGATTCCCCCCTCATGCCATCCTGGAATTAACCACAACCTTGCAGGAGGACATCACCAGCCCAACACAACGCTCACATGCAGTGCAGCCACTGGTCAAGGTCCTGGCAACACTCCATGTCCTTGCCAGTGGCTCTTTTCAGCGTACAAGTGGAGTGGTGGCTGGGATGTCACAATCCTCCATGAGCAGATGTGTGCACCAGGTTGTCCCTGCAATCCTCACACGCTTGGCCAACCAAATCATCAAACCCACCACTGAGGAGCTTCGAATCAAGGCAATGGCAGATTTCTACCGAATTGCCAGATTCCCACGCACCATCGGGGCCATAGATTGCACACATGTGGCACTCCAGCCCCCCCATGAGACCGAGCACATGTACCGCAATCGGAAGAATTGGCACTCCATCAACGTACAGGTGATAGTTGATGCCCAAGGCCTCATATGGCACGTCCGTGCCAAACACCCAGGGTCCAGCCATGACAGCTACATCTACAATCAAAGCCACATCCGAACAGAATTCGAACAGAACGTGTATGGGAACACCTGGCTGGTTGGTGAGTGACATGGGAGTCAGGCATGACTATCCCCTCCCGTGATGCACAACAGAAGTGGCACATGCATGACTAACATTCTCCTGTCTTTTCCTTTACAGGTGACTCTGCATATGCACTGGGACCCCATCTCATGACTCCTATCCGGAACCCCCAAACCCCAGGAGAGGAACGATACAATGAAGCACACATCAAAACCCGTGCAGTGGTGGAGCGCACCTTTGGCCTCCTGAAGTCACGTTTCCGATGCCTGGATAAGTCTGGGGGTACACTGTTGTATTCCCCAAACTTCGTGTGCCATATCATCGCTGCATGTTGCATGCTACACAATCTCGCAGTGAGGAAGGGCCTGCAGGTTGAGCTACGTGATGATCTGACCCCCCAACCAGAAAATCAACCCCTAACCGAGGATACCCCGTCTTCTGAGGGAAGAGCAGTCAGGAGGCAGCTCATATTGGGCATCTTTGCACGTTAAACACACACATTAATCATGGCACAATGAGAATGCATGCATGCACACCACTATGGTCCCTAGCACACACACCCCACATCCTCATCAAATTGGATTGGCACCAGTCCACCATGCAAGACTGGTGAGCAGTAACGCCACGTCAAGGCTCCAATTATGTCACTGTACATTCATACACCATTCACACGGACCTGGGAATCACTTCTCCCTGGTCCTGGGGAACCCTTCTCCACCAAAATTGAGGGTGACACCCCTTTTCCAGCAGGAATGTCACCCCCACATTCAAACATCATTCACAACCCAAAATATGCCAAAAAAGTCAAACAAACAAAAATGCATTGAAAAAAAAAATGCTTAGAAAAAACAAAAAAAAGCAGAGAACAAAAATCAAAAAGCTTTCAAAACAAACAAAAGGGGGAAAAAAAAATTATTGCCCTCTGCCTGAGCCACGCCTGGGGCGCCCCCGGCCACGGCCCCGGACCCTCAGGGGAGACGCATGGGGGAGGGGAAAAGCCGGGGAAGGAGGAGCAGCCCCTGAGATCTGCCCACCTGGCGGCCTGCCCTCCAAGGCCACGGCTATTCTGTCCAGGGCAGCACCAAGTGTTGCCGTGTTGCCCTGGATAGCCTGGGTAAGGGCCCTCACATCCTGCCCAACGCCTGCTGCTGTAGTTTGCAGGTCATTTAGGCAGGTTGTGGAGGCCCGGGAGTGGGAGTCCAGGTTACCCAGGCTATCATTAATGGAGGACAGGCTCTGATCCACCCGCCCCATAGTCTGGCAGAGCTGTCTCAGAAGGCGGGTCTGGGTGGCCAGGTTCCTTCTCAGACAGGCGGGCATGAGATTGGGCGCCCCCCTGGTGCTTGGGGATGACCTCCTGGCTCTTGCTGATGGTTGTGGCCGGGGAGAAGGGGAGGCCCTTGTGAGGGGAGCCATGTTGGGGGAGGAGGGGGGGGGGCTGACCCTTAGGGAGGGCAGGCTTCTTGCAGCCAGAGGGGAAGAGTCCGCAGAAACCAAAGGGCCAGTGCCTTCCATGGACTCCTCCTCCTCATGATTCTGCTCCTCCTCATGATCGTCCTCCGCATGATCCTCCCCCTCCTCTTGTTCCTCCTCTGCGGACTCTGGCCTTGTTGGGGGGGCCTCATTAGGCTGCTGTCCTGGGGTTGGAGCGGTCAGTCCAGATGGCCCTGCACCCTCCTGCACAGCTGTGGATGACACAAAACATTCACAGGTTGGAGGATCCACACACTTGCCACATATTCCCTTTCACCCCCTCCCCCACACATGCTACACACCTGAGAGAAATAAAAACCTTACCTGGCACCGCGGGGACCGGACTTGTGTCAAAGCCTGGCAGGCCCTCCACTTCATGCCGGTGAAAGGTCAGGGCCACCACACGCTCCGTCTCTGAAAATCTAACCCGGCATGGTGGGCCCCCTCCTGTGCCCCTGGCATGGGCATTTATTGCGGCCAGTTTTTTTTTTCACCTCACGCCGGAGGTCATTTATTTTCTTTTCTATCCCAGAGCGGGTCCGTGTCTCCCCCTCCCCCGATGAATTGACCTGCTCCGTGATTATATCCAATATCTCCCTCCTCCTGGCCGGGGTGGTGGTGGCACTCTGCGGGCCGTGGAGAAAACGCCCATAGTCGGTAATGGCCCGGGCAAGAATTCTTTTTTCCCCCACAGTAAAATTGAGCTTTCTTTTTCTCTCAGTCATACTTCCAAACAAACTCACTAGCAGTCACCAAAAATCTGTCACAAATACAAGCACAACCAATCAGACAAGAACACACACAAAGAGAAAAAGAACAGCCAAAAATCACACTAGCACTCAGCAAGAAACAGACACAAAAAAATCAGATGAAAAAATAAAGCAAGAAAACAAACGCTCAGAAATCTATCAATCAAACAAACAGTCTCAAACACTTATCAAAATACACTTTCACAAAACTACCAACAAGCACAATTATGTGCCACTTTGTGTTGGTTTATTACATACAAGCCCAATAAAATATATGTACATTTTTGGTTGTAACATGACAAAATGTGGATAATTTCAATGGGTATGAATATTCCTGCCAGTAAATGCCAGTAAGAGGAAAAAGTTGCCAGTAATAAATATGGCCATAACACTCGGCTCGGAAATTCACATGAGCAGTTCGGGTGCCAGCAGGGGATTGGACTGATGGATTTAATGCATGAGAGTGTCATGTAATGTCGTGGTACAAAAAAGCCCAGTGGAGCAGTACAAGCAAGCCAGACACAGGACTGTTAGTGATGTTTGGAGTGGAGGGACCACCTTTTGTGGAGAGAGACTGTCACTCAGGAGGGTGATCTCTGCTGCTGCACACTGCTATCAGTGTCACTGTGAGAGTCAATTTCATGTGGGTGTGCCAGCTCATTTCTAATTTCTTGCCCTCCTGAGTCTTGTCTCTGAGCTACTTACTTACTATATAAAAAATAATATAAGAATTATGTTGTTTGCCTTAATATCTACCTTAAACCACATTTCTAATTGCATAATGTACTTATTTGTAGCCTAAATACTGAAATTTGTACTTTAAAATTAAAATGTTGTAACTTTTGGAAATGCCAGTACAAACTTGGCTGTGCCAGTAAATTTCAGGTCTCGTGTCAGTAAATTTCAGTCTGGTAGGTTGGCAACACTGCTGCCCAGGCCAATTTCAGCTTTCAGTGTTGTCACACTTTGAATGGCAATTGCACAGCCATTCAACACTGTACTCAAATTCTTTTTTTATGATTTTTCTCACACAAATAGAGCTTTCTTTTGGTGGTATTTAATCACCACTATATTTATATTTTGATGATTAAATTGAAAAATAATATTTTTTTCTTTGTTTCTGTTATAATATTTTGCAAATATATGATCTTCTTTCATAAATTTAGGATAAAATATATACTGCTACATTTCTATTGTAAAAATAACCTAAATCGTTGTGCATTATTTTGTCTGTAGGAAAGTTATAGTCAACAAACGATGGTATATGTACTGTATTTAATCAATACTGATGGCCTATCTAATTTCTTGAGACCCGAAAATGCCATAACAGTACAAATATTCCCTAGATGACCCATTTTTGGAAAGTAAACAGTCAAGGTAATTAGTAAAGCCCTGTACACACGATCGGTTTGTCTGATGAAAACAGACTGATGGACTGTTTTCATCGGTCAAAACGATCATGTGTGGGCCCCATCGGTTTGTTTTCCATCGGTGAAAAAAAATAGAAAAAAATGATCGTCTGTGTGGAAGTCCATTGGTCAAAAATCCACGCATTCTCAGAATCAAGTCGACGCATGCTCGGAAGCATTGAACTTCATTTTTCTCAGCACGTCGTAGTGTTTTACGTCACTGCGTTTTGGCACAATCAGATTTTTGACCGATGGTGTGTAGGCAATAAGTCAGCTTCATTGGATATGCGACGAAAAAATCCATCGGATTAGATTCCATCAGATATCTGATTCCTGTGTGAGCTATGTACTCATCCTGAAATATAAGTGGTTGGGCATCGGTGCACTCAATCTCTTCCACTTCTGGGGCTGGGCTAGGTGGATGGCCCTGGGAACACATGCTAACAGACTCATGAAAAAGCAGAAGAGACTGCTGCATGATTTGGGGCTCAGACTGCTTGGCTGGTTTGCAAGGGGGTGAGGTGAAAGACTGATGGTGGACATCGGCTACAGGTGCCAACTCTGAACTTTCAGCACAAGACTGGTTGGGAGACAATGTGAAGGAACTGGAGGCACTGCCAGCAACCCAATCTACTACCGCCTGTTCTGCTCCTGGCCTCAACATTCGTAGAGCTGGATTAGGCCCGACCAAATACCGCTGCAGGCTCTGTCGCCTACTCACACCTGAGAAAGGTGTTTCACTTGTGCCTGTAGCTGGCACAGATCGACCACGTCCTCTCCCTGTAACAGGAGCTCAACCAGCAGCACCATGACCGCGACCACATCCCTTATTTGACGTTTTCCTCATATTTCGCAAATGTAGGATCTTGCCCTAAATGGATGTTTTTTAAATACAACAATAGTGTAATATGGTGTAATATAGAGAGATTCACCTATATAATTCTTTCCCTATAGCAAGAAGCAAGAACCTAGCCCTAAACAATGTACTGGACACACACAGTATATCACAGGTGATAGGAGCAGTGTTGGTGAAATAGGCAGAGAGTCACCTATATATTTCTATTCCCTATAGGAGATAGCAGGAACCTGGGTCTAAAGAATATACTGGACACACACAGTATATCACAGGTGACAGGTGCAGTGCTGGTGAAATATACAGAGAGTCACCTATATATTTCTGTCCCTATAGGAGATAGCTGGAACCTCTCCCTAAACAATGTACTGGACACACAGGGCCAGATTCTCTAAGAATTCCGGCGGCGTAGCGTAAGCCAGTTACACTACGCCGCCGCATCGTACTAGAGCAAGTGCTTTATTCTCAAAGCACTTGCTCCGTAGGTTTCGCCTGCGTCGCGTAAATCACGCAGCGTAAACCCGCGCAATTCAAATGGGGCGGCTTGTATTTAAATTAAGCGCGCCCCCGCGCCGAATGAACTGCACATGCGCCGGCGGGGAAAAAGCCCAGTGCGCATGCTCCAGCTCACGTCGGAAAGCGTTGTTGAAACCGACGTCAAAACGACCTGAGCGTCATTTACGCAACTCCCTATTCGCGAACGAGTTAGTAAAACGACGTAAGCGACGGAAAAAGCCAACGCTGACCCGACGCCATACTTAACATGGCATCCGACGGCACCCGACGGCATCCGACGGAACTTCGTAAGGTTACTCCACATAGAAGCTGGGGTAACCTTACGCAAACGAAAATGACGTACGCGACGACGGGGTGGCGTAAAAGCGACCAGGAATCGGCGTAGTAGCCTCATTTGCATAGGCAAATGAGAAAACAACGTAAAGGCCACCTAGTGGCCAGAGTTGTCATTACATCTACGATCCGCAAGAGTGATTGTATTACACTTGTCGGATGTAGAAGCGTATCTATGCCAAAGTGATGCTAAGCATCACTCGCATAGATACGAGGCTAAAAAAAAGGCGATACGACGGGGTATCTGAGATACTCCGTCATAACGCCGCTGAGAATCTGGCCCACACAGTATTTCACAGATGACAGGTGCAGTGCTGGTGAATAGTGTTTAGCGGAATACGCCATATTCGATTTTGCGATATTTCACGAATATATAGAAGAATATTCATGAAATATTCGTTAATATCAAATATTCGTGATATTTTATAAAAAAAAAAATGTTTTGCGAAATTCTCGTCTGCGCATGCGCGCGAACAACACACGAAAACGGAGATCATTTCCTATAGGAAGCACAATGCTAAGCTCTAAGATCGCAATACACAGGAAAAACGCACAGAAACACTCCACTCTCTCTAGCCACCTTGTGATTCTGCACTGAAATACTGCTGGGAGTGATCTTATATAATGGTCGTGCAGGCAGGTTCCTATTGGTTGCTATGGAGGTTGCTAACCTCTGACAACTGTGGTAGGAGAACTATGATTGGCTCTGATGCAAAAGAAGGGCAGAGAAAGTATTCACGAATATTCGTAATACGAATATTCGCATTGCAAATATTCGGCAACATAAAAGGATCGCCTCAGCTACTCGGCCCAGGGTCTCTAATCATACCAGCAATGCTTTTAGACGTCGATGGAGATCACTAGGATGTGATCTGTTTTAAAAATAAATTTGAAAAAATACGAATATTCGCGCAATAGCGAATATTCACCGCGATATTCGAGTTATTCGCGAATACTTGAATATGCAATATTCGTAACGAATATTCACAATGCGAATATTCGTGAGCAACACTACTGGTGAAATAGGCAGAGAGTTACCTATATATTTCTATTCCATATAGGAGATAGCAGGAACCTGGGCCTAAACAATATACTGGACACAGACAGTATATCACAGGTGAGAGGTGCAGTGCTGGTGAAATAGGCAGAGAGTCACCTATATATTTATATTCCCTATAGGGGATAGCAGGAACCTGGGCCTAAAGAATATACTGGACACACAGTATATCACAGGTGACAGGTGCAGTGCTGGTGAAATATACAGAGAGTCACCTATATATTTCTGTCCCTATAGGAGATAGCTGGAACCTCTCCCTAAACAATGTACTGGACACACAGAGTATATCACAGGTGAGAGGTGCAGTGCTGGTGAAATATACAGAGAGTCACCTATATATTTCTGTCCCTATAGGAGATAGCTGGAACCTCTCCCTAAACAATGTACTGGACACACACAGTATATCACAGGTGACAGGTGCAGTGCTGGTGAAATAGGCAGAGAGTCACCTATATATTTATATTCCTATAGGAGATAGCAGGAACCTGGGCCTAAAGAATATACTGGACACACACAGTATATCACAGGTGACAGGGGCAGTGCTGGTGAAATATACAGAGAGTCACCTATATATTTCTGTCCCTATAGGAGATAGCTGGAACCTCTCCCTAAACAATGTACTGGACGCACACAGTATATCACAGGTGACAGGTGCAGTGCTGGTGAAATAGGCAGAGAGTCACCTATATATTTATATTCCCTATAGGAGATAGCAGGAACCTGGGCCTAAACAATATACTGGACACACACAGTATATCACAGGTGAGAGGTGCAGTGCTGGTGAAATATACAGAGAGTCACCTATATATTTCTGTCCCTATAGGAGATAGCTGGAACCTCTCCCTAAACAATGTACTGGACACACACAGTATATCACAGGTGACAGGAGCAGTGCTGGTGAAATAGGCAGAGAGTCACCTATATATTTATATTCCCTATAGGAGATAGCAGGAACCTGGGCCTAAATAATATACTGGACACACACAGTATATCACAGGTGAGAGGTGCAGTGCTGGTGAAATATACAGAGAGTCACCTATATATTTCTGTCCCTATAGGAGATAGCTGGAACCTCTCCCAAAACAATGTACTGGACACACACAGTATATCACAGGTGCCAGGTGCAGTGCTGGTGAAATAGGCAGAGAGTCACCTATATATTTCTATTCCCTATAGGAGATAGCAGGAACCTGGGCCTAAACATTATACTGGACACACACAGTATATCACAGGTGAGAGGTGCAGTGGTGGTGAAATATACAAAGAGTCACATATATATTTATGTCCCTATAGGAGATAGCTGGAACCTCTCACTAAACCAGGGCCGATCTCAAGCGGGGTGCACTGGGTGCAATGCACCCAGGCGCCAGAGGGGAGGGGGCGCCAAAGTTTTCGAAGCACCGTTGTGCTTTGCCGCAGCAGCTCCCTCGATGTGTTTTCCGAGGAGTCAGGACATGGACATTATGATCGCGCTCGATCTGACCTGCACCCGGCCGGCCGGCGCCAGCCAATAGACATCATCGCTGCCACCGTGCCGCCCACTACTTCCCTCACACTAAGTTTACAACTACAGTGCCGTTCTCACGGCCGGAGGCGGGAGGGGTCATGGGAGGAGTGTAAAGAGCTGCCTGCCTTCTGCAAACGAGAGGAGCTGAGCCAGCGCCGCCAAGTTCAGACAGCAGCACAGTGTCAGACTGTCGGTGTAGAATCTCAACTTTGCAAGTAAGAAAGCACTTATAGTATAAAATCAGTATAAAATCACAGTCACAGTTAATAATCTTCAGACTGCAGTCAGGTGGCTGCCGCTATACGGAAGGCAGCCACCTGACTGCAGTCTGAAGATTATTAATTTTAATATGCAGCATGGCAGGGGGGTTAATGTCCTGCACTGGAATAAGTGAATAAGTGTCACTGTTTAAACAGTAAAAATATCAAGCACAGAGGTGCTGAATGAATTCACATCATGTGATGGGTATTCACAGGAGAAATATATTTATAAGTGATGAACCAAGGTTTGTCTCACTCATAAATAAGTGTGTGTATGACCCGGCACACCTCTCTCTCTTATACGCCCTCTCTCTCATCCGCCCTCTTTCTCTCTCATCCGCCCTCTCTCTCTCTGATCCGCCCTCTCTCTCTCTCATCCGCCCTCTCTCTCTCATCCGCCATATCTCTCTCTCTCATCCGCCCTCTCTCTCTCTCATCCGCCCTCTCTCTCTCTCATCTGCCCTCTCTCTCTCTCTCATCCGCCCTCTCTCTCATCCGCCCTCTTTCTCTCTCATCCGCCCTCTCTCTCTCTGATCCGCCCTCTCTCTCTCTCATCCGCCCTCTCTCTCATCCGCCCTCTTTCTCTCTCATCCGCCCTCTCTCTCCCTCTCTCTCTCTGATCCGCCCTCTCTCTCTCTCATCCGCCCTCTCTCTCTCATCCGCCATATCTCTCTCTCTCATCCGCCCTCTCTCTCTCTCATCCGCCCTCTCTCTCATCTGCCCTCTCTCTCTCATCCGCTCTCTCTCTCATCCGCTCTCTCTCTCTCTCTCTCTCATCCGCTCTCTCTCTCTCATCTGCCCTCTCTCTCTCTCGCCCCCTCTCTCTCTCTCTCTCACCCGCCCTCTCTCTCTCTCTCTCTCTCCCTCTCTCTCTCTCTCATCCGCCCTCTCTCTCTCTCATCCGCCCTCTCTCTCTCATCCACCCTCTCTCTCTCTCTCTCTCATCCGCCCTCTCTCTCTCTCTCTCTCATCCGCCCTATCTCTCTCTCATCCGCCCTCTCTCTCTCTCTCTCTCATCCGCTCTCTCATCCACCCTCTCTCTCTCATCCGCCCTCTCTCTCTCTCTCTCATCCGCCCTCTCTCTCTCTCTCATCCGCCCTCTCTCTCTCTCTCTCTCATCCGCCCTCTCTCTCTCATCCGCCCTCTCTCTCTCTCTCTCATCCGCCCTCTCTCTCTCTCATCCGCCCTCTCTCTCTCTCTCTCATCCGCCCTCTCTCTCTCTCTCTCTCATCCGCCCTATCTCTCTCTCATCCGCCCTCTCTCTCTCTCATCTGCCCTCTCTTTCTCTCTCTCTCTCTCTCATCCGCCCCCTCTCTATCTCTCTCTCTCTCATCCGCCCTCTCTCTCTCCCGCCCTCTCTCCCACCCTCTCTCTCTCCCGCCCTCTCTCTCTCCCGCCCTCTCTCTCATCCGCCCTCTCTCTCTCTGATCCGCCCTCTCTCTCTCATCCTCCCTCTCTCTCTCATCCGTCCCCTCTCTCTCATTCGTCCTCTCTCTCTCATATGTCCTCTCTCTCTCTCATTCGTCCTCTCTCTCTCATTCGTCCTCTCTCTCTCTCATTCGCCCTCTCTCTCTCTCAGCTGTCCCCTCTCTCTCTCTCTCTCTCTCTCTCAGCTGTCCCCTCTCTCTCTCTCAGCTGTCCCCTCTCTCTCTCTCTCTCTCTCTCTCTCAGCTGCCCCCCCCTCTCTCTCTCTCTCTCTCTCAGCTGTACCCTCTCTCTCTCTCTCTCTCTCTCTCTCAGCTGTCCCCTCTCTTTCTCTCTCAGCTGTCCCCTCTCTCTCTCAGCCGTCCCCTCTCTCTCAGCCCCACATCTCTCTCAGATCCACTTTCTGACCACTACCCTTTCTCCCAGCCCCACATCTATCTCAGCCTCCCTCTCTCTCTCTCTCTCTCTCTCTCAGCTCAACCTCTCTAAATCAGCCCCCCTCCCTGTCCACTACTCTCTCTCTCAGCCCCCCTCTCTCTCAGGTCCACCTTCTGACCACTACCCTTTCTCTTAGCCCCCCTCTCTCACTCAGCCCCCCTCTCTGTCTACTATCCTCTCTCAGCCCCCTCACTCTCAGCCCCCTCTCGGTCCACTACCCTCTCTCTCAGCCCCTCTCTCTCTCAGCCCCCTCTATGTCCACTAATCTCTCTCTCAGCCTCATCCCTCTCTCTCTGCCTCATCTCTCTCCCTCTTTGCCTCATCTCTCTCTCTCTCTCTCTCTGCCTCGCCTCTCTCTCAGCCCCACCCCTCTCTCATACCCACCCTTTCGCTCAGCCCCACCGCTCTCTCTCTCTCTCAATCTCTCAGCCCCACCGCTCTCTCTTTATCAGCCCCACCGATCTCTCTTTCTCAGCCCCACTGCTCTCTCTCTCTTAGCCCCACCGCTCTCTCAGCCCCACCGCTCTCTCAGCCCCATCTCTCTCTCAGCCCCATCTCTCTCAGCCCCACCGCTCTCTCTCAGCCCCACCGCTCTCTTCCTCTCTCTCTTAGCCACCCCACCTCTCTGAGCCCCTCTCTCTGTCCACTACCCTCTCTCTCTGAGCTCCTTTCTCTCTCTCAACCCCTCTCTCTCCACTACCCTCTCTCTCTGAGCCCCCTTTCTGTCCACTACCCTCTCTCTCAGCCTCACCCCTCTCTCTCTCTCTCAACCCTCTCTGAACCCCTCTCTCTCTCAGCCCCCTCTGTCCACTACCCTCTCTCAGCCTCACCTCTCTCTCTCAGCCTCATATCTCTCTCAGCTTCATCTCTCTCTCTCTCTCTCTCTCTGCCCCACCCCTCTCTCTCTCTGCCCCACCCCTCTCTCTCTCTGCCCCACCCATCTCTCTCTCAGCCCCACCCCACCCCTCTCTCTCTCAGCCCCACCCCTCTCTCTCTCAGCCCCACCCCTCTCTCTCTTTCTCTCTCTCTCTCTGAGCCCCACCTCTCTCTCTCTCAGCCCTACCTCTCTCTCTCAGCCCTACCTCTCTCTCTCAGCCCAACCTCTCTCTCTCTCTCTCAGCCCTACCTCGGTGTTTGAATTGTTGCCATAGAAACATTTGTAAAGGGGGAGGAGTTATTAAGGTGACCACGCCCTTGTATGGGGCGCCAAAAATATTTCTGCACCCAGGCGCATGTGACCCTAGGATCGGCCCTGCCCTAAACAATGTACTAGACACACACAGTATATCACAGGTGACAGGTGCAGTGCTGGTGAAATAGGCAGAGAGTCGCCTATATATTGCTGTCCCTATAGCAAATAGCTGGAACCTCTCCCTAAACTATAAGATGCAGATCTCACAGAAATAAACAGGGCTGTTGTAGATTTGTGAAGCAGGATAAACCTATCTGACACTGTCCCTCAATCAGCAGCAGCCTGTCCATAACCTACCTAAAGCAGACAGAAACGATGTAATGCACAGTCCCTAAATGGTTAGATGCAGATCTCACAGAAATAAACAGGGCTGTTGTAGATTTGTGAAGCAGGATAAACCTATCTGACACTGTCCCTCAATCAGCAGCAGCCTGTCCCTAACCTACCTAAAGCAGACTGAAGCAGGATAAACCTATCTGACACTGTCCCTCAAGCAGCAGCAGCCTCACCCTATCCTAGCTAAAGCATAGTGACGAGCTGTGCTGTGTGCCTCTATCTGATATAGAAGCTGGTCACATGCTGGGTCACATGCTGCACTGGCCAATCACAGCCATGCCATTAGTAGGCATGGATGTGATGGCTTCCTAGTCACACTAGTAAAACAAATGGCGATTGGCTGCCGTGCAGCACGCCGTAACATAGCCGAACTCCGCCGACCCTATTTGATAATTAGCAGCTTTTATATGGAGTCAGCGACAACCCCCTACTGTTTGTTTTTTTGTTTACTGTTATTTGATATACACTGGCTCTACTGCTGTTATGCAGAAGTCTGTGTATCACAGTGTCAACCTATTGTGTATTTACCTCATGTTCTGATTAATAAAAATAGTTAAAAAAAAAAAAAAGCCTTTAGCACCACATTTGACAGTCTGGGGGCTCCATGGAATCTTAGGGTTCCTGTAAAGGTTGCTAGAGGTTTCTTGAGCAATGAGAAATCTCTACCTCTCAGATAAGTTCCTACTGACACCACTGATCTTTTTAGCTATCTGTAAGAGGGTAACTGTTCCCAATGACCACAAGTGTAAGGAACATTCTTCCCACTGACCATTGTACTAATTTTTCATGAGTTGTAGATATAGTCATTTTTAACAGGGGTTTCCTGAGACCGCAAAGTTTATTCAAGGGTTCGTCTGTGTTGACGGGTTGAGAAAGACTGGTCTACCTAGAAGATTGGACAATGGTGTGGTGAGTGTCAAAGACAAAGTCATGGGAATCTCCTCCTCGTACCACACAACATTGCCCAATATGTGGTCCCAGCATGTGACATGAAATTCTGATTTTCTTCTACAAGGACATCACACCCTAGTTTGATTGCAAAAGCAAAGAATATAACACAAATGGCAGGTATTGTGATGAATAAACAGGGCTGACACTAGAAGTATTTCAGCTACCACATTCAGAACTATATTATTTAGCATTACAGCACAGCTCTATCATTTTCAAATCTACCTTCTATGTTCAGCCTTTAAAAACACTGTGGGGGGCGTGGTCTAGCCGGGCTTGGAAATGGACGCCTGATTGGGGAGCTCCCGCTGCCACGGACTCTTAAACTTGCTCGGTGAGCCGGTAAGCTGTGTTTCAGCCCCCAAAAACCATCTGTCGGTGTCACGACGATCCCCGTGATCATTTGGGACGATTATACGGTTTCCCCGGTGGACTCTTCGGCTCCCTGTGGCATCGCCCCTAAAGGCGTATTGGCTGTAATGGCGGACAATCTGCGTGTCCCTGAAGACTTGCAACCTTTCTGTGATGCCATGGGGATACCCTATATGGATGTGCCTAACTGGTATGCGGACTTCCGCTTCAAATCTCACAAGAAAGACTTTCCGCTAGAAGATAATATGGAAACTGCTCCGACTAGATTTCGTAGACGTCGTTCACAATCCGGCGACAGAACACCGATTTCTACTATGGATCCTCAAGCCAACCTACAATCGCCAGGCTCTACGCGTTATAGGAAATCAAGACGCGAATTCTGAGGTCTTATTATGTCTATTGGAAGGCGTTCTTTTTTCCATCTTTTTATTGCAATGGGCAAATGTATGCTTAGTCTTAGTTTTGCTTACTCATTGTTTCAGATTTAGTTACTACGCTTAGCTCATCATCTGTTTTCTTGACATGCTGTTTCTCTGTTGTTGCGGAACGGCTTTACAATATTGTATCTTCTCCTTTGAAGAATATGCTTGGTTGTAACAAAACTGAAACATTGTCTCCTAACGCCCTGTATTCATTTACATGACTTTTCTCTCTCTTTGTAATGCTCGCTTATGCTTGATTGAAGTCAATCTGAATGGGTTTGGTTACTTACTTGAGGCTCACATAATAGTTTGTTTGTTTAATTTTTTCAGTGGGCATGAGGATCTAATTAAACCTTTTCAGAATCGAGGTTATATATATCAATCTCCTTTTGTGCTTATCCGTGCTGTATTTTTTTACTGCTTTAACGCTAGCCGACCCATGAACCCATTGTGCGGGTGCATTCGGGAACAATCCCTGAAAGTCATATACAAGTTGTCTTTTTTTTTATTTTTTTTATTATTTTTCCCTTGTATGTTGATGTTTCTTTTTCTTGACTTTCTATGTTCTCTAGTATCCATACAATAGAAATTTGTAAGTGGTCTGCTGGCGGCGGAGTACTTTATGGTCTGGTTGTTTGTCTTTTGGCCTGGTTCTTTCCAACCCCCACATAGTGACTCCTTGTGTCCTTTAATCCGATAGGGTTTGGACTTAAGATTGTCGCTATATTCTTTGCCTGGTGTACATCCCTATAGGGATATTTTCTTCTCTTGAGTGTACACATACTTTTCTACTGTACATCAGTAGTATTTAGCGAGTTCTCGGAACTCGATACTTTGTTATTCTCACAACTTATTCTTTTTTCCCCTTATATTTTTTGCTGCCCTTCCCCTTCCCTTCCCCCCCCCCTTTTGTGAAATGTCACCTCCCAATGGGAATTCTTCACTGCAGCAACAAAAAGTTAAAATGTATTCACTAAACGTAAAAGGTTTGAATGTACCTGAAAAGAGGTCAAAATTGATGATGATGTTAAGGAAATCAAAGGCAGACGTTGTCTTACTGCAGGAAACGCATTTTAAAACAAATAACTATCCGACATTTAAGGATAAACGATACCCTCTTATTTTTCATGCAACCAACTTAGATTCTAAGTCTAAGGGGGTGTCTATCCTAATCTCTAAAAATTGTCCATTTCAAGTGACTGACTCCAAGATTGACGTAGATGGGAGGTTCTTGTTTATTAAAGGTACGCTACACAACAAACTGGTTACCATAGCAAATATATATGCTCCTAATAGATTGCCTTCTCTGTGTCGAATGGTACGCGACAGGGATGCCCATTGTCCCCGATCATATTTGTACTCATCTTGGAATCGCTCTTCAATAAATTACGTATGAATCAAGATATCGTAGGGATTACAATAAGAGATAAATCATTTAAATTGGCGGCCTTTGCAGACGACATCCTAATGTTTTTATCCAAACCTATCATTACTGTTCCCAACCTGCTTAAAGATTTCTCTCTGTTTGGTACTATTTCTAACCTTAAAATTAATTTCAAGAAATTGAAAGCCCTGAATATATCTCTTCCCATGAGCGATGTTGACTTGTGTAAACTTGACTTCCCCTTTAGCTGGGAAGACACTAGTTTGTCTTACCTTGGTATTAAATTGACGCCCAAAATTAATGATCTATACAACAGGAACTTTTTACCCCTACTGCGCACCATTGAAAATGATTTTATCAAATGAGATAAGGGCTTCTTCTCCTGGTTTAGGAGAGCGGATATTATAAAAATGAATACCCTCCCCAGACTCCTATATTTCATGCAGACCCTCCCGATCAACATCCCCAACTCCTTTTTTAAGGCCTTCAAACGGATATGTCTTAAGTTTCTTTGGAATGGTAAACAAGCCAGAATAAAATGGGACAAACTGATGGTTCCTAAACTTATGGGGGGCATTGGTCTTCCAGATGTGGAAAAATATTATTGGGCTTGTCATTTGACAAGAATAGATGATTGGCACTTGCATGCTGGACTTAAAGATTGGATTTCATTAGAAGAGTCCATATATTATCAACAAACCCCACTGAGATATTTTCCATGGATCACCCAAAGCAAACTCCCGAAGGCGATCAAGTCCCACCCGATGACAGGGACCACTTTAACATTTTTTAGATCTCTTTGTAAAAGGATTGATATCTCATCGGTCCATGGCCCCTTGTCGCCATTATGTTGCAATCCTGAAGTGGGGACTGATAAACAGACTGGTGATCCCATAATAACTCATATGGATAGGGAATATAGAGCTGAAATGCTGTTTGATCGAGGTAACTTAATGTCTTACGAAACTTTCTCTACTAAATACCCCAACAGTTCCATTTCACTGGCTTTCTTTAACTTACTTGTTCGATTCATTGACAGACCGGACACACTACAGAATTGGCATAGACCAAAATTGCAATTTGAAGCTCTGTGCATTCTCAATGGCCCCCGGAGGCATTTGATTTCCTTGATATATAACATGTTGTTTTCTAATTTTGATCTGACTTTGGATGTTACTAACTTGAAATGGGAGAAAGAACTAGATATCTCAATCGCTCCAGAACAATGGTCAATTGTCTTCCGTCGATTACATAAGGGTTCACTTAATGTCCTTATCTAGGAAAATGGATACAAGCTCTATTGTAGGTGGTATAGAACCCCTTATGTAATTAACAAGTTCAATCCGAATGTATCTAACCAGTGCTGGCGCTGTAACTCGGCTACAGGCACTTTGCTTCATATATGGTGGGATTGCATTTCTATTGTCCCTTTTTGGAAAAAAAATCACAATTTGATATCCAATATCACTGCACACACACCTGATTTTACTGCAGAACAGTATCTTCTACACCTTTCTTCTCTGCCCAACTCAATCTACAAAGATTTGATTATTTTACATCTGATAAATGCTGCTAAATTGTGCATTCCTCTCAAATGGATGCAATCTTCCCCCCCCCCCCATGTCTCTGATTGGATTAAAAAGGTTGAACATATAGCAAATATGGAGGACTTGATTCATCGCGATCCAGGGTCCCAGACTATGGAACGCTTTACCAACCAACATCCGATTGGAGGAGAACCACCTAGCATTTAGGAAAAAGGTCAAGACTTTTCTCTTTTGATATCAAAGGAGACAGGAACAACAAGCGCCCAGAGGCGATTCAGTTCGCATGTGCCGCGCTATACAAGTTTTCATTCATTCATTCATTCATCAATCGCACGACTCCTCTAAAAGTTACGTTGAGAAATGGGCCTGTTCAGTGGAGTTTAGTGTATTGATGAATAATTGATCCACCTTTAGATTAACCTTGATGGGCTGCAGCTTTGTTTCATTATTATACATATATCTGTTTGCGCCTATTCCTTTCTGTATGTGACATTTCACACTTATTCCCTCTTCCATTAATATCTATCCCCTGCTCTACCGTTTTATATTTATATTGTCCCGATGTTTATATTGTCTTACTGCTTATGCACGTTGGCATTTGTTATAGACTTATCTTTGCTTGGTAAAATGACTACCGATTTGTTTTGAATTCTAATGTTGTTTATATTTATGCTGATACTTTGACTTTTTGTATCACCTTGTTATGAAATACCAATAAAAATAATCAAACATAAAAACACTGTGGTGCGCTACAATGGAAAGATCTGTTTATGCACAAGGATGAGCACCATAATCTTATGTATTGTTCTCGGTCACTGTACCATGGGTGGATCTTGATATCAGTCGGTTGCTGGCAGCTGCCAAGAGACACTGAACCTCTTGTAGTGTCTGTAGTTGTTTCAGTCAACAGATGACATATTATCACAAAACCTCAGACAGGAAATTGGCTTTACTCTAAATCAGAACGCTCACTCATAAAAATGAGATCTAATGCAGCTCTAATGCTCTGTTTTAGCAAATGTTTGTTATTCTGCTGGCTTTAAATTACTATCTTACCGTACACTGTATGTTGTGGATCAGACAAAGAAATTCAATAACATTTTTTTACTGCATGCAATATGAAGGTCACGTGACTAATTTTTGGGAAATATCACATGAGATAATAAAAGAGTAAATTCGTCAAAGTAAAATATTGCATGTGAGGTAAATATCGGACATTTGTTAAAATAGTGAGGTAAATACCACAAAAAATTAGATGAATCATTAAAGTCAATTTACTAAAAAACACATTTGTTATTTATCACCTGGTGTTGGCTGACGGTATTCTGGGGGGGGAAAAAACAATTAGAGGGACTCTGCACTTAGTGGCATCACTAGGGTTGGTGTCACCTGGTGCGGTAAAACATGGTGTCAACCCAAACTCCCCTGAGCATTGAGCAGGCTAGTGCTTTGGCGGTGTTCTCCTCCCTTAACTTGCCACAATTGATGGAGCTGGGATGGATGGACCCGGAATTGGATTGTGGTGGTAGATGGAGTTGGGATGGTATTGGGGTGATGGATGGAGCTGGGATGGAATTTGAGGGGGGTGGGGGTTAGAGCATATGTGCTAGGGAGTGCTTTGGGAGGGGAGAGAAATTGTACTGTGGGTGTGAAACTTCAAATCTGTCCCCCTCCTTCTAGCACAAGTCCTCTAACCCAAAACAAAGCAACCTTCTACCACATATTCTCTAACCCCCCACCCAGCGCCGATCCTGACCTCCCTGGGGCCCTAAGCAAAATTACATGTCACAATAAAGTTGAGAAGCGGGAGGCGCTGCCGACAGTGACATGCATGTCACATCACATTAAAGATTAAAGTTGAGAAGCAGGGAGACAGGGGTGTATTTAGGTTTTGTGCTGCCCTAGGCCTGGTGAACCTTGCGCACCCCCTACTTTATATATGACGCACCCCTTCCTTTTTAAGACCCGTCCTGTCATTTTCATGGGATGAGCACAGGGGGGCAGAGCATCTTTTAATTTGGGGGGAGAGGGTGGTATGGGGATATGTGCTGGGGAGTGATTTAAAAGGGAAGAAGATATGTGCTAGTGGGGGGGGGGGGATCAGACACCCCACTAGCACATATCTTCTTCCCTCTCAAATCACTCCCCAGCATATATACCCATACCACCCTCTCCTCTCCCATCACTTCATTCGTTCACCTCGTATCTGCCTGCCCCCCCCCCCCTCCTTCCCTTCTGTCGCTTTTCGCCGCCCCCCGCAAAGTGCCGCCCTAGGCCTGGGCCTTGTCGGCCTAGGCCATAATACATCTCTGCAGGGAGAGGGGGTGTTCTGCTGTCGGAAATGACATCTTACATCAAAGCGAGAAGCAGGGGGGGCTGACTTCTTAACTCTTCTCCCATGTAGCCAGCGGGGTCGAAAATGACTTCTCACCAGGCAGGGCCTCTAGTAATTTGGGGGGCCCTCCGCAGCTTTGCGGGGCCCTAAGCGGCTTGCATAGTGAGCCTTTAGGGCGGATCGGCCCTGCCCCCACCTCCTCCCTAAAATGAACCCCTGGCAGTATAATTGTTAATTACCCAGTCCCATAAGACTCCTGTTGTTACAGACCTCAGCCCCGGCTCCTGGGCAGATGCTGTAGCGCGCTATCCCTCCTCCTCCTCGGCTCTACCTCTCAGTTTGTGTACTTGTCATGTCAAACCCGATGAGGAGGTGGCTTTAGTCCGGTGAGCAGTGAGTGCAACCAGTGGGGAGAGGAATACGATTGCAGCGTTTGGGGGTGTGTGGGACCGTGATGATCAGACCTCGGGCACCCTGCCTGTCTGTCTCTGCCTCGGTCCCTCTCTGCACTTTGCTACAGCTAAAAAAATCTCGGAAGGGAAGGTGGAAGAGGAGGGAGCCCCTGCGCTCCTCTCAATGCGGCACCGGTGTCAGTCTGAGCTTGATATCACCCTGTGGCGGGTTTTACCCGGGTGCGGGCTGCACCCCCATAACCAAGCCACTGTCTACACTGGCCAGTAAGTGAAAAATATACAATGTACTGGTGTGAAAATGTTCTTCTGAGCTCAGGAATGAAAATAAATTGTAACATTTTATCAGAGGGAGACCGTTTTGTGAATTAAAGCACCCTAAACTGTTTTGCTAGTTTCTCAATATTGCTGTGTGCCTTTTGGAGCAGTGTTAACCTGTAAAAGAAAAAAAGAAATAGCGCAAAATAAAAGTGCTAAGTAAGGCAAAATAAAAGTGCTATTGATGCTGCTCCCACCACACTAAGGTTGCGGGTGCTCCCCTCGGCACCCCTGTTCAGGCAACTTGTCCAACCTTACTCTCCTCCCGGGATGATTTTGAGGGATGTGACTTTAACTGTTGCCCTGGCCTTGCCCGCGAACACTGAATTATACTGCTCCCCCAACCTTAAATCTCAAGCCGGCTTGCCCACCGGGCTACCCCACTGCTTTTCCCCACCCGCTGCACCGTGTTTGGTGGGGTGGGCGGAGCTGGGTTTTTTCCCGTCCTTCCCCATGTTGGCTCACGTACCCCCAATAGGCCATCCCTCTTGGGGTTATGACCCCTTCCGGGATCGCAGGCCGAGGTCTAGGAACCCCCCCCCCCCATATAGGGGATGGGGCCCTGGACACAGCCTTTAGATGTGACTTTGAATGTAGTGGCTTAGGCTACATTGTTTTGTTTTATGTGATGGCTACTTTCCACTTACCTCTTGTGTTTCCCTCCCCCTCTCTCTCTCTCTTTTGCTCTCTTGCCTCTGTTCTTGCTCTCCTTCTTTCACTCCTCCCAGGTGTACCAGGCCGTCCGTTCTCCGCGCCGGGCACGTCACCACTCAGCGGGACTCGCAGCCCCTAACTCCTCCAATGGCTTCTCTCCAGGTAAGCTCATATAACGTCAGGGGGCTTTGCTCCCCCCACAAACGCAGTAAATTGTGGTGGGAGTTAAAGCGACTAAAGACACAGGTGCTCTTCCTCCAAGAGACCCATTTTACACCTCCCTCCCTCGGCTACCCACTCACCTTTTCAACCAGTGGTTCCTCAGCAACTCCCCGACATCTAAATCTAGAGGGACAGTTATCGCAATACATAAATCCTGCCCCTTTCAGCCCACGGGCAACGAAATAGACTCTCGAGGCAGATATGTGTTTCTCAAAGGTAGTATTGTCCAAATGTACACGTTTGCGACGATCTACGCACCAAATACAGACCAATTCACCTTTATTGACTCTACCTTGGACAGTTTGTCAGACTTTCGAGAGGGCCTCTTGGTCCTGGGAGGGGACTTCAATGTCAGCCCCGACCCCCTGCTAGATACCTCCCATGCAAAAACCCCACACTCCTATGCCTTTCTTAGACATTTCCGCAAAACATTTCAGTCCCATCTCCTCAATGACAGCTGGAGGATACTACACCCCACAGACTGTGACTTTAGCTATTACTCCAAAGTCCATGATGTTTACACCCGCATAGATCACACATATGTTGATCTCAAGACGCTAGATCGCCTCCAGTCCGCAACCATAGGCAACATCTCTATTTCAGACCACGCCCCGGTCACGATCGCTTTAGACCTACCGTCGGACATGAGTAAGGCTTGGACATGGAGGTTGAATGATAACCTGTTAGATGACGTGGGGGTGGTAGCAGGGGTGTTGGACACGTTATCTCATTACTTTGCTGAGAACTCTACTGACGGCATGGGAGACAGCCTTCTGTGGGAGGCCAACAAAGCAGTAGTTAGAGGGGAACTGATATCCCAAGGAGCATGACGTAAGCGTGAACGCGGGGCAGACTTCGCCAAGGTACACGCTGCCCTAAGCAAAGCCGAGTTAAAACACAAGGCGACCGGGAGTCCTGAGGCCCTGAAGGAACTGACTGAGTTGAGAGAACTGTTTTTGCGCCTGCTAGATCGCCAAACCCCCAAAAGATTCCGCTATATGGCCCACAAATTTTACAAGCACGGGAACAAATGCAGTCGGATGCTTGCACGTGCAACTAAAAAACAGCACGCCCTGTCCCTTGTTCATAAACTGCGCTCCTCCTCAGGTGAACTCGTGGTGCACTCCTCTAAGATAGCTTCGGGGTTCAGTGAGTATTACGCGGCTCTTTATAACCTGACAACTGACCTTCCCCCTGATGTACAGGCCACTAAACGACAGGCGATCCGAGACTACCTTAGCTCAGCCAACCTGCCCCACCTCACAGACGAACAGTCTGTGGCGCTTGAACTCCCGATCACTACGGTGGAGCTTGGGGTCACTGTGGAGTCCTTGCCTAATGGGAAAAGCCCTGGCCCGGATGGGCTGACTAAGGCATATTACAAGACCTTCTTTTCCCACCAGGCGGCTCCCATGTGCAGGTACTTTAACTCGCTGGCCAATGGTAATAGCATACCATCGGAAGCCCTGTTGGCCCACATTACGGTGATCCCTAAGGCGGGCAAGGATCCCGCTGTTCCCCAGAGCTACCGCCCCATCTCCCTCCTCAATTTGGATATTAAACTTCTGGCAAAAATTTTAGCGAATAGGCTCAAACACCTTCTACCTGATATTGTGCACCCTGACCAGACGGGCTTCATAGTAGGTAGAGAAGCCAGAGATAACTCCCTTAGGGCAGTCCAGCTCATCCACTGGACCCGTAGCTGCCCAAACCCCCCACCTTATATTGTCCTTTCAACAGACGCCAAAAAGGCCTTCGATCGTGTGGACTGGCCGTACATGACGGAGGTACTGCGATCGGTTGGCTTAGGACCGCGCATACTGGCGGCGATCCTGGCCTTATACTCCACACCTAGTGCTCAGGTTAAGGTAAATGGGACCCTTTCATCTAGGTTTCCCATCAGAAACGGTACGAGGCAGGGATGTCCCCTATCGCCCCTTTTATTTGCTCTCGTTTTAGAGCCCCTGCTTCGTACTGTGCGGGCCAACCAAGATATCAGGGGCCTGAAGGTCTGAAACATGGAACACAAACTCTCGGCGTACGCCGACGATATCCTTTTCCACCTGTCAAACCCGCTGATATCATTGTCTAACCTGATGAGTGAACTGAAGCTATTTGGTACCCTGTCCAATTTCAAAATTAATCTAACAAAGTCTGAGATTCTCCCCATCAACCTGCCCTCCAATGTTGCCGCCAGTCTGCGGACCTCCTTCCCCTTTGCATGGACCACAACTTCCCTGCGCTATCTAGGGATACAGCTCACTGACAAGTATGACTCCCTGTACGCTGCAAATTATACCCTGCTGCTGACCACGGTTAAACATTACCTACTACATTGGACTCGCTCGGCCTTTACCTTTAAAATTACTGTCCTGCCGCGCATACTCTTCTACCTACAAATGCTTCCGATCCATTTACCCAAACAGTTCTTTGATCATATTTCTAGCATGTTCTCCACCTTTGTTTGGAACTCGCGTAAACCTAGAGTGGCGGACGGGGGGTCTGGGGATCCCTGACATCAGACAATACTATCGAGCAATAGCCTTGCAGAGGATCCTCAACTGGCGCTTCCACACCCGTTCTAAAATTTGGGTACCCCTTGAAAAGAGTCTGGCAGGCAGGAACTTATCCTATGCACCGTGGTTGTCACGGAAACACAGAGACCTGTCTGAAACGACTTCCCCTCTAAGGTCCCATGCGTTGTCTGTCTGGGATAGGACCAATGCCGAGTTGGGCTTGGCCCCCGTTGGCTCCCTTGGGGGGTTTCCACTGGTTTCCCCCGGGCGAGCAAATGGCCTTCTTTGACTCTTGGGTCGATGATGGAGACGCCAGCTGCGGGAAACTCATGAAAGATGGTAGGATCCTGAACTATGAGGCTCTCCTGGTGGGTAGACACGGTTCTCGCTTACATTTTTGGAAGTATAGACAATTACACCATTTCTTTGAAATTTATAGTCGCAAGATTAGAGATCCCTTATCCCTCACCTCGTTTGAACGTTTGTTCTCGAGTGTTACTCCCACTCCCCATATTGTGTCAGAACTGTACCGACTTCTTAACTCGGCTTTGCCGCAAACTAAACCCGCATTTGTCCGACGATGGGAATCTGACTTGGGAACAGAATTTACCAAAACACAACTGACCCACATGTACCACCTGACTCACTTCTCCTCCATTGACTCGAGAACACAAGAAACAAACTTTAAACTTTTGTCCCGATGGTATAGGGTCCCGGCGGACATGGCCCAAATTTACCCCTCCATATCACCGCTCTGTTGGAGAGGCTGCAAAACTAGAGGTATGCTGCTCCATATATGGTGGGACTGCCCCCTAGTCAAATCCTTCTGGGAAGACGTACGCAAACAAATTAAAATAGTGACTGGGGTGGAGGTCCCATTGTCCCCCAAACACTTCCTGCTGCATGTCCCCTCGATCCCCCTCCAACACTATAGGAAAAGTGTGCTGCCTCACCTGCTTAATGCGGCAAGGTGCCTTGTACCGGTACAGTGGAAAACATCCAGAATTCCCACTCGTGAGGAGTGGATCGATGGGGTGAATGTTGTTAGGGAAGCAGAAGACTGGATAGCGACTTGTAGCGACTCCAGAGACCGGTTTGATAGCGTATGGGCTCCTTGGAATACAGTAATACACTTCAGACCCTTCCTTGGTCCCGTCCAGCCTGGACAGCGCTTTATTAGAATTATCAGATCCCTCCCTTAGAGCCCGCAGACTGGCAAGCACTTAGGAGACACCATTACTGTCGGGCAACTGGTCGCGCCAAAAGACGTAGAGATGACTGGAGAAATGGACTCCCGCTGGGCTGGGCCCGACGTGCAGAAGCAAACGGCTGGTTGCAGGATCACAGGTACACCTGACCACTTCATATCTATTCTACTGTTTTCTTCTCTACTCCACCTCCTTTCCATACCACCCTCTCTTCTGGCCCTTTCTCTTTCCCTACACCTTTATGTTTATTTGTTATGTTCACATATGTTGTACCGACCAGGGGGCTAGACAAACGAGCGGGAATCAATTGAGCTGAGTGGAGCTCTGGTCCTATGGGGCTGCCCCTTAGTTCCTTTGGGGGCGCTGCGTGCCCCATGCCTGGACCTTGATTTGCTGTTCAGAGGTGCCTCGGCTTTGCGGGCGGGGGCTGGGGTTGGTTTGTTGGAGGCCCCTTGGCCCCCCCCCTCCCCTGTCAGTGGGTTGAGACTCCTTGCGCCCCGGGGTCCTCTGCGATCGATTGCTCGGACTACTACTTGGGGGCCGGGTCGCCCGTGGGGGCCCCGCGGCGCTGCTAACGGTGTAGATGACTGCTTAGTTGCCCAATGTATGAAACCCACTGAGTATTGGTGCTCCCCCCCTGGTCGGGAATAGATCACGAGACACCTGTTGTGCTCGTTAATTTGCAACTACATCTTTATGTTTGGTCTGTTTTATGACATTGATACCCATACGACCCTGCACGGTCGAATATTCCTCTATTATCAGTACAACTGTGGAATATGTCCTGTCTGTGTTATGTGAAAAATTTTAATAAACTTGATTATACAAAAAATAAAAGTGCTAAATAACGCAAAACATAAATAGTTAACACATTTGTAAATGACATGTTTTTTAGTAAATTTACTGCTTTTGAGATAAAAACAGCTTGTCTGGGTCCCTATGAAGCGCTTTGGAACTTATTTTATCGTGGAGTTATTTTTAACTCAAAAATGCATGTGTTATTTATCTCTTAGGCCGCACACACACGATCGGTCCAAACCGATCGTGTGTGGGCCCCATTGGTCAGTTATCCTTCGATCAAAAAGACCGAAGAGAAATTGCTTTAAAATTTGACCGATGGACGCCTAACCGATGGGTCAAAAACGATCGTTAGTATGCAAAAGCATCGATTAAAAGGCCGCGCATGCTCAGAATCAAGTCGACGCATGCTTGGAAGCATTGAACTTCATTTTTTTCAGCACGTCGTTGTGTTAAAACACATAAATGTCACCGCGTACTAACACGATCGTTTTTTTTAACCGATGGTGTGTAGGCACATCAGACCATCAGTCAGCTTCATCGGTTAACCAATAAAAACGGTCCTTTGGACCGTTCTCATCAGATAGACTGATCGTGTGTATGCGGCCTCAGGCTACTTTCACACTGGCGGTAAAGCGCCACTAATTTCAGCGGCGCTTTACCGCTGTTATATCGGTGCTTTTTGTCTGCTAGTGGGGAGCTTTTTACCCCCGCTAGCAGCTGAATAAAGGGTTAAAAACGGCCACAAAGTACCGCTGAAGAAACGCTTTGCAGACGCTTCAGCAGCGGTGCCCATTGATTTCAATGGCCAGGGTGGTGGAGAGCAGTGTATTATCCACTCCCCCATCTCCCAAAAAAATGCTGCTTGCAGGACTTTTTCTAACATCTTGCAAGCTCACCACCCCAGTGTGAAAGCACTTGGGCTCTCACATTGGGGCTGAAGGGAAGGCATTTTTCAGGCGCTTTACAGGAGCTATTTTTTATCCCAAAAGCAACTGAAAAATACCCCAGTGTGAAATGGGTCTTAGTGACCCCTTTATGCCTTTCAGCACAATTCTGAACTGTCCCTTTTTATTAGCAAAAGCAGTTAAAAAAAAAATCATGTTGTCCCATTGTCCTCTTTTCCCTTAGACTTAGCTTGGGGAGTGGTAAAAACAGGCGGTTGAGTTGTGTTTTTACTGTTCCAGCCCCCAAGATGGAAAGGCAGCTGTTTGTGGGTCTACACCTGCACAGAAAAAAATAATAATGTGTAAACATAAAATGAAAAATAATGTGGCAATATTAATCCTATACCAAGCCACTTTTAATAATGGTACAAGTATAAAACCATAAACAGTAACCAATATAGGAAAACTGCACAGCTACAAACTTCCACCTTAGTGGTGAAAGCCTTCCTTGAATATTGTGAATGCACACTCACCAAAATTCAAGCTGCCAAGTTATAAGCAGCATGGCACATATAAATCTACTCTCTGAATGGTTCCTCAATCCTCCACTGGAGGGCAGCGGTCTTCAGCATTAACCAGCAGGTCTTGTACACTTTCGAGACTTTATATAGCTGGTGATTTTAATTCTACTCTAGACCTGTCTCTAGATTCGTCTAATCCTAATAGAGTTTACATGCCTGATTTACTTCACTGGTTACAAACTCTTAAGTACACTGAAATATGCGATGGAAACACTCAAGTGCCAAGGGCCTACTCCTTTCATTCTGCCACCCATAGATCATGCTCATAGATCAACCTGGTCTTTGGTAACACCTGTACCCTAACGGATGTGCGAGAGGTCAAGTACTTACCTGTGGGCCTCTCCGATCATGCCACTCTGGAGGTTACCCTGGTGTTGTCGGAGAACAATAGAAACTGCTGGCGCTTGGCAACTAAGTGGCTGCAGGACCCTAAGGATGAGAAGGTTTTCCCCAAATTAAAACAGTCTTCGGAGTTAAATAAAGGTTCTGCCTCAAACCAGGTGGTCTGGGAGGCCTTTAAGGCAAATGCCAGGGGAGCCATCAAAGCGGTCTTCTCTGAGCTGTCCACTTATGTGCAACAGCTTGAATGAAATTAATCCAATGCTGCAGATGTTTGTTTTTTTTTGATTCCCCAACTCCTGATCATTTCAGTCAATTGGCGGATGCGAGAAGAGCCTTGTCTCTATATTTCACGTGGCAGTGCACCTAGAGCTCAATACATTGGCTGGAAGGATTTTCGAGTCTGGGGACAAAAATAGCAAACTCTTGGAAAATCTGGTTTCAGATTCCAAGATGCAAACAGTGGTATCTGAAATGTGTTGCTCTGATGGTCAGGTGGTCTCTGACTCTGAGCAAATTTTGAACGAATTTAGGGCCTTTTATGAGAATCTCTACACGGCAGTCCCTGGTTGGCCGGATGAGCGGCTTGGGGAATATCTGCAATTCCTGAACTTGCCCACCCTTTCGCAGTCAGATTTGAAGCTTTTAGAGAGGTACTTTACTGGTGAAGAAATAGATGCCTCCCTGGAAAATGGTACAAAATGTATGCGGCTCTAATCGCACCTAAACTTTTACAGGTATACCTGTAAAAGTTTAGGTATACCTGTAAAAGTTGACCTTATTCTTTTCTTAAATGACCCTGACCCTTTTCTTCAGGAGACTCTAAAACAGTGGTAGGCAACCTGGGGCCCTCCAGCTGTTGCAGAACTACAATTCCCATCATGTCTCTGGGAGTAATTGTAACTGCCAGCCTTGCAATGTCTCATGGGAAATGTAGTTCCACAACAGCCAGAGGGCCCCAGGTTGCCTACCCCTGGTCTGGATATTCTCTCCGGTTTCACTGCCTGCTCAGGGCTCAAAGTTTATTGGGACAAGTCCCAAATGTTGACAATTGACAATGCAGCAAGACCCCACTATTCCTTTGGTATGGACTAGCAAACCTAAATATTTGGGTATTCATATTTTACAATCTCCTGCTGATTATGATATGCTAAATTTAGCTCTGTTGGTGCAAATTATGAAAGAGTGGTTAAGGACCTGGGTTCATCTCTCCCTCTCCCTGATTGAGCAAATCAATTTATTTAAGATTAAGCTTTTGCCTGCTTTTCTGTTCTTAGATATTCCCCTGTGTGGATACCCCAAAAAAATGTTACGGCTAATAAATACTGTGACAGACTCACCAGGGGCATCACTGGACCCTCTTATGTCTAAAATCATTCTATTCCCACTAGGGGCATAGTATGACTGAGAAATGATATCTTGGACTACCTGAGCCAGGATATCTGTAAAGAACTATTTTGATTCTGAACTCCACGGGTTCATTGTAAGAGTGACTCCTTCATACTGTTAGATGCTAATGTCCTCGTCTCCAGCCATCTCTCTGTTCTCTGTGCTAATTGACCCTGCTATTGTGTGAATATGTCCTGTGTTTACACTTATGATAATGTGTATTGTATAGCAGGTGTGAGGAGACGGGATGTCTACCTTGAAAGGTCATATCTTTGAGTCACCTCGTCTGGGTAAATGATTTGTTAATTAGCTAATGTTAATTTATGTTCTGGTTACCTCCTCTTTAAACTGTATATAAGATTTTATTATTGGTTCTATTAAACACTCCATGTTCAGCACACAAACAAGTCTTGTCTCGTTGTGTGTTGAGGGCAGCTGGAATATCTGATTGTAACGGAAGAGCCCGTGGGACCCAGAAGCTCTTGAAAAGTATGAAAAGTATCAGATACTCATACTCATGTATGAACGGCTAAAGCTCTCTTCCCTCAAGGACTTACTGGAGAATCGGGGCAGACCAGGCAACAACCATAAGAAAAGGGACATTATCGCAGAACTCGTCGAAATGGATAGAGCTGAAAGACCCAACATAACGGAAAGGCCGAGTGTAACAGACAGGACACTCGAAGAGGCAAGTTTTGATCGGGCTGTTAAACTAAAACTGGCACAGTATGGTCCTAGCCCTCCAGCAAAAATCATAGATCTAGTTATAGCTGCTGTGGATGCAACTTGGCTACATCAAAGAGGTGCTGCAGCAGCAGAATTTACAGCAGCACCAACTGAAGGGAGAGGAGAGGTACAGATACCAGTCGCCATGAAAGAGGAATTCAGAAGGAGGTTACAAGAGATGCGGATACAGCACAGAGGACCAGTATCAGAGGAGGTCCTGCTGGGATGGTCTGATTTGATCCGTTGCGAACTCTGGAAGAAAGCGCTAGCTCTCGAGCAGCAACACCAGGGAAAGGTCCTCCCCTCCATCCATGTAAGGTACTGTTCGCAGTATGATGTACGAATGCCGTTATTGGGGGAACAACCGAAGCAGGAGTGGACAGCCGAGTTAAGCAGGCTGATCCGGGCAGAGATGCGGTTGGAGGAGAGCTACAGAGCCTTTCCGGTGGTATGTAGCCCAAGAGTGCCCGTGGTCAGCGGATGACAGCCCCACGGAAGACTTTGACTATGATGGCCTGGGATTGTTGTATTGGAAGCTGTTCAGTGACCCTGACTTTGGGAGTGATTGGGAGTGGCGCTTGGAAGAAATAATGGAGCACAGAGAGCGGAAATTAAATGTCTCAGAAGGGCACTGGGCACAGGAAGATTTGGAGTTTCTGGCCGTTCAGGAATGGGAGCTAGAGATCGCCAGCTGCTAGACTCTGCTCAGCAGCAGGGTGGGGCTCCCTTTGCCTGGGACTATGAGGAAATATTAGCTAACAACTCTGAAATCCTGGCTGATGAATCAGCAGTGGAAAATCTGAAGATTGCCATCCCCAAAGCCGAAGCGGATGATGTGGAGTTCCAGGGGGCTAGGGCAGTTGGCATATCTCCCCAGCCACAGATTATAGAATGTATGGACCTAATAGACTGTTCAGAGGATGTTATGGATTATGCATCGCCAGCTCAAGTACTGGCAACAGGGAAGAGTGCTAGCAATCTCTGCCCAGCACCGGAAACAACTGTGGAGTTCCAGGGAGCCAGGGCAGTTGGACTGCAGTATTCTTTTTGTGTATATAAGAGCCTGCTTTCTCAATAAAGATTGTCTTTTCTGTTGAACCTCAAACAGAGCTGTGTCTCGTTAATGGGGGAATTTGTATGGGTCGTGTTCACCGGATTGTGGAGTGTCGATAGCTGCCTTGGGTTTGGGAATGGAATATCCTAAACGGCTTTAACCCCTGTCCCATTTGGGGTTCCATTACACCGATATCTATATCCAGACTCATAGGAAGCGGTATATGATGGAAGCACTCAAGCGGAGTGTGGGACGTTCCGTTACAAATACTAATCTGATTTCCTTTCTCTGGGGCATGAGATTCAAGCTGACAGTGTTACAAAGACCCTGGGGGGAGGGAGGATTAGCCTGCCCTGACCTGCATAAATATTACTTGGCTGCCCAGTTATCCCACACTCACAATTGGTTAATTTTGGACAAGTCCAACGCAGCAGTGTTTCTGGAAGCAGCTTGTCTGGGAAGGGCGTGGCCGGGACTCCATAAGAGAGGCAGCGTGAGTTCCTAGCTCCTGCTTCTCACAGCCATCCTACAGGCATCCTTCACCCGTTTTCACCCCAAAAGGCACTGATCTGATCCTTAGGACGGTGGCACCCGATCCAGGCATGATGACAAATAAATACGGGCCCCCGGTGCCCCAATCCGCAGCGGAGCAGAGGACCTGGTCAGAGAAGCAAGATGGCGCCGATCCTTCAGCAGCACACACGGCCACGCAGCAGCCTGCTCCATCTGCAGCCCGGGACTCCTACAAGGGGGTGAGTGGATCTGTCCCTGCCCTATTCCGCACCCAGGCTGCAACATCCAGCTCCTCTGACTCCCTGGGGTATTCGGAGGACCTTACAGCCCCAAGCCCCCCCTCGGCTGCTGAACCCACACTAGCAGAGATCCTGGTGACCATTAAAGATGTTAAAACATCCCTCACTGTGCAAATGGAAACTATCCATGTTGACTTTTCCCTCTTGAAACAAGATGTCCAAAATGTAAGGGATAGGACCGGGGAGGTAGAAGGCCGGGTCAGTTCGCTGGAAGATGTGGTGCATCCCCTGTCTGCCACTATGCGCACGACCATGGATGAGTTGGGGGCCCTAAAGGCCAAGCTGGATGATCGGAGAACCGTTCCAGAAGGAACAACCTTCGCTTTGTGGGGTTCCCCCGAAAAATCTGAGGGGTCCCGTCCAAAAAGGTTACTACACCAATGGCTGCGTGACGTTTTCGGGATGGAAGAATTCTCCAGAACCTTCGAAATAGAGAGAGCGCACCGCACCCCACCACGTGCTCCGCAGCCTGGGCCCCCCCCAAGATCCCTTATTGCCAAATTTCTAAACTTCAGGGACAAGGTGGCTATTTTACGCCTGGCAAGAGAAAGAGGCCCTCTCAAGTTTAATGGTTACAACATCTCCATTTATCCTGACTTCTCAGCTGAAGTGCAACGTCAGCGTGTATCCTTTGCTGCAGTGAAAGACCGTCTTCGCAACAAAGGTCTCCCCTATGCGATGTTGTTCCCGGCAAAATTGAGAATCATTCATGAAGGGAAGGCTCATTTTTGCTCCTGTCCCAAAGACGCTATGGCCTGGCTGGATGCAAGATTTGGTAAATGTCCCCGGCATCGTCCCAACTGATCCAGTGACCGACGGCTTGGAAGTTCCTATTTACTCCTCCCCACCTTTTTATTTTTTCTTCCCTCTCTCCCCTTCTTTTTCCAGAAGCGATCCCCTGGAAGATGGGCTCTGGAGAGCCGGGCCCTGGTTGCTTGATTGATCCACAGGGGGAGGGGGGCATGCCCTTTGCACTTCCCCTGTGTCGGAGGTCTGTTGCACAGGAGAGGCCTGGACCACTGCTTGATAGTTGATTCTGCTGTGATCCTGGTCGGTAATGCTGGCTGCATTACATGTAAGGTACTGTTACTATACTGCCACAAGTACTGTTTACTGTTGTGCCTTTTAGGAAACATACTCCTTTTTTTTTTGATCCTACCTCAGGGACGATTATAATGCATTTGTGAGCTTATATGGAACTGCCACTCTCCCCATTACCAATAGGTAGCGTGGCCACAGGACTTTTACCTCCCTTCTAAGACGTTTGCTGAAGGGACTGGGACACTGTTTTGGGATCCAATGCTCGCTATGTTGGGGTTGGCAGAGCTGGGTGGGGGGTGGGTAGGGATGGAGATTTGGGAGGCTTTCCCACAGGACTGTCCAGCAGGGAATGTCCGCACAGAGTGGAAGTTGAAGGCTAGGTTTGCTCCTGTTTGTTACTATTGTCATTTTCTACTGTTCATATGCTGCATATGTCAATCATCTTGCAAGTGTTGCATTTTGTGGGGGGCTGCATTGACTGTTTACTACCACTCTACTATGATTGTATGCAGCGTTCTACTCTGTCTTATACTTTTAATATAAATATGCTGTTTATAATGTTGTGATGTGATTGAGGAGCAAACAAGTTTTTTGTTGTCTGTTCTGTGTTGTTTAATTTTTGTATGTGTTCTATTGTTGGTTTTGTGAAAAATTCAATAAAAATATCTTTAAAAAAAAAAAAGCAGCTTGTCTGGGTTCCTATGAAGCGATGTGAAACTTACTTTACTGTGGATTTTGCTTGCCTTTTCCTCTAAAGATGGCTATGAAGGCTTTCCTGAGGGCATGCACATATGAAGGCACAGCAAAGAAGCCCTTCAGATGGACACGGCAAGCCCCTCCGGTGTCCATGACGTTACCGGATCTCTTACAGAACTCCCTGAAGGCCCAGAAGCCGGCGGAGAGGTGAGTACCAATCCAAAAAAAGTTCATCGATCAAAAAGATTAAAAGATTAATTGATTAATTAAAAGTTAATTTGCACAGCCCTAGTTGAAACAAAAATATGATTTACCTAACTCATATCTGTTTAGGTTTCTGCAACTTAAGGCCCATACACACGATTGGCAACAAACTTCAAAGTGACCAGGTTTTTCGGAAAATCCGACGTGTGTACGCTCCATCGGACAAACTTTTCCGGTTTTCATTGGCAAGTGTTCGCTCTGCAATCAGACAAACTTTCCGACACCAAAACTCCAATGGAGCAAAGTCTGATCGTGTGTACATTGGACTTAAGTCCAAAGTACAAAAATGCATGCTCAGAACCAATTCAAAAGATCAACCAGCAATAGCAGAATTTGCCCAAAGGGTGGCACTAAAGAGCAGAAAAACCACATAGTACATCAATTACGTCACAACGTTCATGTTTGTTGGCTGAAAAAGTCATGCCGTGTGTATGCATACCAAGTTGACGGCCAACACCCTTTGAACAAAAATCCATGGAAAAGTTTGTTTAAAGTTATATATTTAATAAATGCAATTTATACAGTTAATTTTTATCACTTGAATAATTTTTTCCCATTACGTGTGTGATTGGCCTTACAAAGCATAGAGCCACCTCTGCCTCATTGAATACCCTGTACAGCAATACTCAAACCTGACAGTGAGCTGGAGTTTTCTGTGCCAGCCTGGTGTTCTGCATAAGCATATGCTTACAAAGAACATTTTGACAGGAGGAGAGATTACCTCATCATTCTGTTTCTGTCTCTTTACTGTCCAATCAAATGCAGGAGGCAGGGAGATGACCTAACCATAATATTTAACAGCAGCATAGAATAGTCAGTTCATCAGCCTGTCTTTCTTGCATGGTGTAAATCCCATAACTGGATGGGCACAACTGCTCCCTTATATGTATTCCAGCTGTGTATTTAGCAGTTTGTCTGGATTAAATCTTTAGACTTTAAATTTGCAACATCAGGAAAAAATTGCGACAAAATTCGACTTTTAAAATAAGGAATCTGAAATATAAAGCTCCATTACTAAACTCTGCTGCATATAAGCTTGCCTTAAAGTGGAGTTCCACTCAAAAGTAGAACCTCTGTTTATATGCTCCCCCCTCCACATTTGGCACCTTTTGGGGGAGGGGGAATACCTATTTTTGACGGGTACCCTTCCCCACTCCCAGGAGACAGCGCCGCGGTGCTGTCCCTCAGAATTTCAGCCCCCCTCCTCCTTCCTCCACCGCTGGGCCAGTAAGAAAACACAGCGATCTTCGCCCATGCTCAGTAGGGAATGGGCTGTGAAGCCAAAAGGCTTCACTGCTGGTTTCCCTTAACATGAATGTCAATGGCAGCACCCAAAAGCCGATCCAAAAATCAGCTGGGGTGCCGACATTGTGGGAACCCTGGACAGGGAAGTGTCACAATTTTAAAAGTAGAGGTGCACCGAAAATTTGGCCACTGAAAATTATAGTCGGAAAACTGTTTTTGGTATCGGCAGAAAGAGAAAAAAAAAGCAGATACCGAAAGGGGGCAGGGTGCTGCCCATTGCGGGAGTGTCACCCTGACGCCCAGTTCTCCACTTCCATTCCTCACCATAATCCCTGTGTCACATAGCTGAATTGCAGGGGCTGCAGTAATAATGTCCCACCTCCTGTGATAGATGGCACACGATCCGTAGGCGGGACATTGAATCAGTGCGACGAGATCACAGGAGGCGGGACATTGTTACTGCGGCCCGGGCAATTAAAATCTGCTCCATGACACACAGAGATTGCCACTCTGATCCAGGCAGGGGCAGGCTGTATCCACAGACACTGGTGAGGCTGCCGAGCAAAGGTAGGCTGCATATGACGGGCATTGGTGATGCTGCTGGGCACAGGCAGGCTGCATATGATGGAGACTGGTGATTCTGCTGGGCACAGGTAGGCTGCATATGATGGGCACTGCTGAGCACAGACGGGCTGCATATGACGGGCACTGGTAAGGCTGCTGGGCACAGTTAGGCTGCATGATGGGCACTGGAGAGGCTGCTGGGCACATGCAGGCTGCATATGACGGGCACTGGTGAGGCTGCTGGGCACAGGTAGGCTGCATATGATGGGAACTGGAGAGGCTGCATTAATCTCTTGCATCATGTCTGCTAGAGGTGCACCAATTGGAAATTGTGCCAATACTATTACCCAGAGCTTTTTTTCTCAGAAAATAGGTGCAGGAACTCAACCATGACCATGTTCAGATTTCAAAAACAATAAAAATGGGTCTTCAAGGGGCATTAAATACCAGGATTGCATTACATACATAGTTCAAGGGGTTACACACAGAGTGCAGAGCTGTCACTTGTAAGCACAGAAACCGGACTTCTGTGTTTACAAGTAATTGTGGTGAGCAGGCACCAAAGGGTCTGAGCCAGAGGTGGTGGAACTAAGTTCCCCCAAGTTCCCCCTGAAAAAAAGCCCTGCTATTACCAGTTACCATGATACAAGAGATGGTTAGAGACTGAGGACATGACACAAAAGATGGTCAGAGACGAATGACATGATACATGAGGTGGTTAGGGACTGCAGACATGATACAGGAGATGGTCAGAGACTGCAGACTGCATTTTTCTTGCACTAAAGGTGCAAATAATGGCCAACAATAAATTCATTTAATTGAAATTGATAATATTAATAAAAAAGTGAAGTATAATACAATTGTATATAAAAAATATAAATATTTTTTTTTAAACTGCCATTTTCGGCTAAGTGCATGTTCAGTTTCAGCACCAACATTTATATTTGGTGCACCCCTAAAAGTCAGCAGCTACAGTATTTTTAGCTATTGACTTCTAAATGTATCTTGAGGGGGGCAGAACTCTTTAAGATCTGCATTTGATACTGTCAGATACTAGCATCATCCTCTGCATTCTGCGATTTTTTCTGCTGACCCCTATGTCATTACAGGATACACAGTGGGGGATAGGCATCCCGAAGTGTGCTGGATGCTAAAGATCTTTCAGAAGAGTTCAGGAACATGACAGGTATATATAAACCTTCCAGTTTCAGGTTTCAAAAATTGCGACAGGGTTGCTTTAAGTGTTAAATACATCATGCATAACTTCAATTAGGCCCTGCACAACCTGCAGTCATTTGGCAGAATCGACCCTCGCCTATGTGACAGAGGCACGGGTCTGCACTGATAAACAAAACCAGAGACATTTCCAAGCTCAACTTACAGAACAGCCTGTGACCGACCGAATTGACCTGTCTAACAGTATGCGTTAAAAACAGGGGGTTAATCTGCACACATTTGCAAATACATAAGCTACAGGCCCCGTTAAGGCATACCATTTTCTGTAGTCTCTCTGACTAACTTTTAAGAGGCGCCATTTGTTTGTATTGCACTAATAACAAGCATGACTAACTGATATAACAAACTCAATGTTCTCTCCATTACTCGTCACTGTACTGTGTGTCTATCGTGCATTTTTCTCTTCCTTCTGCTAATACCCCTTAGACAAAGACAATATGATAGATGACCTGCTAACCTTTACTTCATCATACATGGTCATAAGACACCATTCTAATAAAAGAAAAAAAAAAAAACATAATACATCTTCTCTCACTAATAACCTGCTCTATCACTCACATATCACTTGCTACATCTGGCAGAGTATAGCTTTTTTTTTTACAGACCCCCCCCCCCCCACCCACCCTCAGGTCAGAGAAGCAAGTATGAGGTTTTACAGGTTTGTAGATTAGTGACCAAAACCTTCAGCAAGATAGTTTGCTCTCCCTACAGGTCTATATGATTCTAATCTACCGCACAACCTTTATGTCCTTTGTTTTTACATGCTCAAGGTATCTTTTTTTGGAGTTTATCCTCGGGTAGAAATAAATACTCATGATATTGACACCAGCATTTATGTTTATAAAGGAGTCAGGATAAAACCCTTCACAAGCTTTATTTAAATCATCTAGCCAATGTATGGTGAAAGTTTTCAAAATAATTTGCCTGTAGTTGCAAGTAAAAGTTTATGAACTTTGAATGAATAGCTCCTAAAATGCGGTGCGATCCTAATTTAAGTCATACATTTAATTTAATGGGTTCTCAGACCTTATTGCAACTGTATAAATGCATTCGCAAAGACACATTTACTTGTTATATATGCATGTTATGATATATTCATTACCACATTGTATTTTAATTATTTCTATCCTACTCCTATTAATCTGAATGATATTTAGGTTTGTAAATTTACTTGGTGGGAATCCCACAAATTTACTTTTTCGAATTATGTAACGCATTGACTATGTCCTGTGAGTAAACATTGCTGTCACACATTTCACAGAGCCTGCATTCTGAACTAAAGAGGTGCTGAGAGGAGGAGATTTAGGAGGCGGAGTCAGTACAGGAATCACAGCTTGCAACCAAGGTACCATTGAACATGTAGTCCTTAGGAATTTAAAGAAAACGGCAGAGGAGAAGCTGCAAAGCATTCAGGGAATCCTGGGGGTTGTGGACAGATGGCCATTAGACACCGAAACTCACAACATGAAAGGAGATTTTTCAAGTAAGTTTATATTGGATTGTCAAACTACTATTACTAGTAATGCAGTGCTGATGTTACACAATGAAAGTGTAAGCTGTGACCACAGATTTCATTTAAAGAAAACGTTACTTTGGAGAATATGCAGACTGCCATAGTTATTTTGTCTTTGTGAAATTGCTAGTTGTCTGGATGTCATGCCAATGCAGTGGTTTTAATAGTTAGCAACTGTACTGCTAGAGAATGGTTTAACTCAGATTATTTACCGTCCTCTTATAGAAATGGACACTTGCATAAATAAAATGTGAATTTATGGATATATTTAAAAGTCTAACCTCTTTACCTTATTTAACTATTAAAGTGTTACTAAACCCCCAACAGTCAGTGTATGAGGAAAAACATGCTCGTTAGACCGTTTGATCCTGGCTTCTGATTTCCCCCCCCCCCCCCCCGCCTTCTTCCACTGCCCCCAATCCAGCCGATGATAGTACAGAGCCCTAGGAGGCTCTCTGCACATGCTTAGTTTGGTGTGTATTGCAAGAGGTTTTTTTTTCTTGGGAAAAGTTCCTTCAGCCTCATAGGAAAGTCAAAGCAGAACGAAAACTCGTCTTACATGCTTTAATGAGACACTGATAGAAGTCACAAGACTGCTATATACTGATGAGAAAGAGTATTTAGCCATTTATAATATATTTGTTCTGTGGGAGACCAGATATAGTGAATGCAAACTCCTAGGTTTAGTAACACTTTAATGGAAGCTGCTGAATTTTTCCATCATGTGATACAAACAATACAGCCATAGTCACATGGTGACCCCAAGCAAGTATGTTGATGAAAAGTTCATGTTTTTCTTGCTCCATGTTTGGCTCCAGCACTATGATTTATAGGGTGTAGGCTGAAGGTAGCCAAAACTCTCATTGGAAGACATTAATAAAAACAAACAACAAAGCAGAGGCATATTTTAAATATATATTCTGTGTATTCAAAACCAGTTTTATTGCAACCATATTTGTATAATGTGTGCTTGTGTGTATACATATGTGTATATATATATTACACACTGTATACAGATAATTTGTACATAGTGGAATAAAACTTTATTCTGTGACTGATTGGAGCAACAACAATACAATCTGCAGCAGTTCATTGAGATGCAAAGAACATTGAAAGGCCTCTTCGCAAGCATCTCCTGCTGGTACAGTAGTACGACAGTAAGTGCAAAGTATTCTGAAAGTATATACAAGTTTCACTTTGTGCAAGAGAGTTTACAGTGGGAGTGCTACTGACATTTCAGATATACACAACGCATTTCTACCCCCTTCTCATTACCTGTCGTGTCTCCACATTGTTTTGCATGCTCCCTCGGTAGGTAATGAAGAAAGACATCTTCTCTTCTCCCAGGTTGTGATCACCTGGGCCGACAATAATTTGGTTTTGGCTCACAAACACTTTTCTCATAATTTTTATAAAAGGTAATTACAGCAATGTGTTTATTAAATGTTTAAAGACACTAAAATGTACACTAATATACAATCTATTTCAGGTTGACATCCTGTAGTCAAAAATAAATGTTTATCCCATGAATTTATTTTCTACAGTGTTTTTTCTTTCTGTCAGAGATAGGATTAAAGGAACTATAAGCGATGTCCAGTCTATTGATTGTTTTTTTAAAGTGTACATATTAATGAGAACATAAGGAAGCACCTCTTTTAAAGAGACCTGGACATCAGTGGACTTTATGCCACAGTAATGTCACCTGTTGCTACCAACCTGATTGGATTGAAGTCCTCCATGCAAATGGACTTATAGCTCTTGGAGGGAAATCAGATGAAAATATCACTCTTCACATTTATTAGGAAACATAGGTAGAATTTCGAAATAATTTTCTTTTGAAAATCTTATCTAAGAATTTTCATTCGTATTTCACACCATGAGTGGGCTGCAGCAAAAGCAGATTTTCGTGCAGCCATTGAATTTTAATAATCAGACACGTTGGAAATTTTTTGAAAAAAACAATTTTCTAATCAATGATGGGAGATTCGTGCAAAAATCAAAAAAGAAATGTGCATGTGCAAGAAAAAAAAGTTCCTGTAAAGAAAAGAAGATTCCCAGACACGAAAATTATCTTCTGTCGGAACATGAGGTAATATTGAAGATTGGGTTGGTCGAATTTTCAAAATCAGTGGTAGCATCATCAGATCACAAAACGCACAAATATTCTGATTTTCAAAAGAAAATTATTTCGAAATTCGACCATGTAGGGCCTGCCTTAGACACCCAAGGCAGTATAGTCTTCAGGATGGCAAGTCCAAGCAAATAGACTCATACTGCTTTACAAGAAACCCACTGGGGAACAATTGAGCCTACCATTGCTTGAACTGTCCTTTTGAAAAGCTAGTTGCCTGGCTCTCAGTCTCATGCAAACTTTCTAACTTTTATATTTTAGGTCACTGACATTGAATAATTATGCCATTTGTCTGTTTTTTTGAACTGTATGGGGTATAACTTGCTAGGGGTCAGTGACTCAAAAATTCACCACCAGGGGGTCAGCATGAGCGTTTGGGAACCATTATCTTCAAAGGAGTTAAGGAATAAATGTATCTTTTGTAACATCTTACACCCATATTCAGGATGTAACATGTTACAAATGCATCAGTTCTGTGACTAGGGGAACCACAAGTACTAGCAGCCTTTGCGGCTGGTGGCTTGTAGTTCTCAAACTATCATGGCACAGTTGAACGCTCTAGGTAGTTCACTGAGCTTCCTGTAAAAATAATAATGCATTTATAATTTTTTTGTAAAGGTGAACTCATCCTTTAGGCAATGACAGCTTATGCACTGCAGTCAAGGCAGCTTTACTTGAAAGAGAAGTGCTTTAACAAAAAAAACATACATACATACTCGCCTAGGCGGATGCAGCATCAATGCGATACAGCTGTCCCCCTCTGACTCTACACCAATAACTACACCAAGATTAAAGACCGCTGATCGCTCAGTTCTTGGGTCCGGTCTGAGCACACAGCAGTGACTGCCAGTCACTGCATTGCCCCCCCCCCAGCACTCATTGGAGTGCCGGGTTGTGGAGGTGGTAGGTGAGGCTGGCTCAGGCACATAGCAGGATGCCGAGCCAGCTGCTGGTCAGGCACCTGGGTGGATCCCAACATTATTGTTGAGATCCCTGTAGTGGCTCTGCGACATCAGCTGACAGCGGACCTTAGCCTGCTGTCAGCCGAATCTGGGTCACAGGAGTGCAGAACCAAGGTGTGGGTTTAGGCAAATTCTATAATGGTAAGACAGCAGTGTCTACAAAGTTTGGCATGAGGTGTTTACACATCTTAGTTTTATTTCCTTATGAAAAGCTCCTGAACATTTGGGAACCCAGGCAAGCTGCATGTAAATCTGAAACTCATGGCAAAACCCATGACACACCTCTTAAAGAAGCTTTCCATATTGCATTGTGGGACATGAGGGGATGGGTCAACAATCTAGACAGATTGCAAGACAGGATTGGCATGCAATAAATAGAAAACTCCTCTCTGTAAAGCCATTATTGATACACTCATTTGAAAATTAAAAATGATCCTTACTGCAAACTTTAGCTGGAACGCATTTAAAACGTAATGCGTATTAACCATTTCTCTACCAGAAATTGTAACACACTGTAGATGTATATAATTCATAATGTTTTCCACATCCCCACACAAGAAATAGACTCTCTGTACAACATATTTAAATGTAGGAATCCAGTTATGAATTAGAAAGACTGGCTTGCAAAGGCATTTTTGTGATGAATAATGTAACTCTGCAACAAATGGTCTGATCAACTGGTCAATAAATCAAGACATCACTAAAATAGATAGTTTATCTTGTGAGTAACAAAAAAAGAAAAAAAAGACATTCATAAAATATTAATGTCCTGCAACACAACTGTAACCATGTCAACATCCTATAGTTTACTGCAGGTGTTCCATTTTAAATACATGTAAAATAGGATGTACAATTATTGCTGTTTCCCCATCTCACTATATGGCACAGAAAAGGACACAGTAGTTGCCAGTAGTTTTCCTTCTAATGTGATTTGCCAGAATATTTAATATAGTATAACATTTTATTTACCTGAACCAACTAGTATTAAAGGGCCAATAAACCTAAAGCACAGGTTGGCTTAATTAAAAAACATTTCTGAAAATAAATGTAAAAACTTTAAAGAACAGAATATATCATTGATTATCTAATCATAGTGATGAGAAGAAAATGTTCACAGATCCACCAAAGTGCACTGCAATTAGCTTTTCCCGAACCTGACCTGGCTGAACCTATAACACTACACACCTAGCTGATCAGGGAACACTCTATTGACAAAGGTTCAAAAGAAACAAAGATGAAAGAACGCAATTTATTGCTACTTTATAAAAATGTCATATGCAAAGTCTTGATCGCCATTTTTCACACAGCAGTTGTGTGACCACCACTAATCAAGGAGTGAACCAATGTCAAGGACAGTGTAGGCATAGACCAAGATCAATTTTGACATGAAATTTAAAGTGGTTCCCTTCAAAATGGGCAAAATGACTTCACTTATCCTAAGCACACAGCATCTTCACCTTTAATAACTCAGGGGACAGATGAAGACTGTATGAGGTTTAAAGGATAAAATTCACCTTGTGTAACAAGTTTTAGGGCGTAACATGTTACATATGCACCAGTTCCTGCTCCCCCTATCCCCTGTTTTGACAGCTAGTGGGGGATTTTCTCCCCACTCACTAGCTGTCACAATCTAAAAAAGACCATGCGGGGCTCTGCCCACCCATGTCATCCCTTCACAGAGGTCTGTGAATGGGAAAACAAGGTCTGATGGCCTTTGCAGCTGTTAGCTTGTAGTTCTCATTGAACTGCATATGACTGTAAGCTTGGGACTACAACAGGAATTGAATGCACTGTGTTGTAAAATTCTCTTCCGTTTTTTTAATAATCATATTATATTATGTTATTTATGTATCAAAATAAACTTTTTTTACTTATAATTATTTATTTTTTTTAGATCAATTTTTCAATAACCACCCTTAAAACCCCAAGCCCTTCCCTCGGTTTGGGGGTTTCACACATGTATTTATCTTACATAGTGGTGTAGGTGGTATTGAACAAACAATAATATCTTAGCTTTTGCTCTATACTTTCTCTAGGGAAAACAAGGTCCAATAGCCTTTGCAGCTGTCAGCTTGTAGTTCTCATTGAACTACCATGGCGCTGTTGAGCGTTGTGGTACTTCATTGAGCTTCCTTTCACAGTGTAACTGCCTTTTCATACAGGAGGTACAGGCAGACAGACTCTGTTATTACACCCACCATCTGCTGATCCCTAACAACCAAAAAATGCATATTCTTTTATCTGCAAAAAAAATTTGCGTTTATTTGGTAATTAATTCTATTAAGAAAGGCTGTTTGATAGGAAAAGTCCCAATCACATACCTATGAAACCAATTAAGCATCTATAGGTTGGGATCTTTCTAGCAACAGGTCCATCTCAAAATGGCCTTTAAACCAAATAAAAAAAAACCTGCAAGACAAAGGCATAATGAGCTAGTATCCATAGCATAGCATTATGCATAGCATTACCTGTAGCATAAAGTGGTTGTAAAGGGTTTACAACCACTTTAGATGATCAGAACCAAAACTCATAGAGCTTTTCCTGAATGTCTGAGTCAAGGGTGTTGCAATACCAAATGTATTAAAGACTAATCCTTATTTAGTTATTAAGACAAACTGATAGTCAATTCCTCCATACCAGTGGTCTCCAAACTGCGGCCCGGGGGCCAAATGCGGCTCTTTGCTCGCTTCTGTCTGACATCAATGATGAGGCACCATTCCTCCCACTGATACATCAACGTTGCACTATTCCTCCCACTGACACCATCGATGGGGCACTGTTCCTCCTACTAAGACCAATGATGGAGCACTAGTTCTTACCATCTATGGGGCACCATCTATGAGGCCTGGTTCCTCCTACTATGACCAATGATGGGGCATCATTCCTCCCACTGACACCATTGATGGGGAACTATTCTTCCTGTTAAAACCCAATAACGGGACAATATTTACTCCCACCGATGCTGGGACATTTTCTATTCACACTGGCTACAGTCCGGCCCCCCTGAAGCCTAAAAGTCAGTAAACTGTCCCTTTGTTTAAAAAGTTTGGAGACCCCTGCTCTTTTACCATATAAACATGGGGACTTTAAAATAGAACAGCAGAGTGTGCACATTATGCTTGGTGCATACGTCTCTGATACTAGCCTTATCTCTGGGTTACCCTGGAAATCATCCAAGGATAATAAATCCTTTACCTGAGGTCACTAGGCATGTATACAAAGGTTGGCGATGACCTGCTGACATTCTATCACTCCCTAATCTGACCGTTTTCACCAAAATTAGACAAATAACTAGGAGAACCTTAAGCCAACTTGTGATTACATTTTTCAGACCTTTAAGTTGCACATTTTCAGGAGCATCTTTTCTGTGTTCCCCACAATGTACTGATTCATGCTGCACAGTAAACACAGACTTATACATAACAGAGACCATGGGAAGTAGGCTGTGTTTCTAACATGCACATATATCATGGAAAAAAATAATGCTATGTGGGGACAGACAGACAAGAGTGTTACACAGGGAACAAAACGATACTGGATTAGGAAACTTTAGTGTGTGTTACAACAGGTTAGCCAGAACAATGATAACGGTCAGAGAGTTATTGTCATACAATGAATAATGATAAAATTTAAAATGAGTGTGTTTGTGTGTACATAGATCAACAGCAAAAGGACTAAAAAAATATTCACTTAATAAAAACAGTCTTGTGCAGAACCCAAAATAAAAAGCGCAGAAACATAAAATACAATGTGTTCATTCCGACATTCTCTCTCTAATCAAGAATTTTAAAAAGTATTTTTACAAAAAGTGGTCAAGCTTTTGTTATTATTGGCAGTAAACATTTTGTTCTCGTTCTCTCTCTTTCTCTCTCTCTCTTTCTCTCTCTCTATATATATATATTTAGACTCTGGAACAAATAAATCATCTGGATAGTGAATTACAATATTCTAAGCAACAAAAGATAAACTCTCGTGAAATTGATTTTTTTTTCCATAAACAAATATAAAAGTCAGTCTTTATTTCCCACACTCGTTCTGTACTGGGCTATCCATGCACAACATCGGGTTCTTCACATTCGCTTCACTGACAGACATTAGTGGCCACTGTCCTGAATCACTTTGTGTCAAAAGGTCATCAGGAGGCATGACCTTTGGCTTTTGTACAGCTCTGTTTCAAGTAGATATCCTTTTTTAAAGTGACTTTTCTCTCCTCCACAATAAAATACATTTTTTTTTTGTATCTGTGTAAGTACTAAGCAGCTTTTTTTTTTCCTCTGCAAAAATGGGAAGGCACAGAACACGTCGCAGCTGAGATGAAGCAAGACAGTAGAAGGGTGTGCATCTGTACGGCTGGCTGGATTAAGGCTTATGTTAAACTGCTGTGTTCACTCTTGTTGAGTGTTGATCTAGGGTGAAGAAAAAGAAAATAAGGAAAATACAGTTCATAGTGTACTTCTACAAATCAATTTATGGTAAAGTGATACCAAACACACACTGTTTATTTGTCATGGTCTCTTCTATTTCAGTATGTAGATGGCACTATAATTATTTTAATTTAAAAAAATCTAAGCACCCTTTTTCTAATCAATATACAGATGTCACATGACCCAGCTCTCTCCCAGTCTGTCTGCAGGGAAACATAAACGGGAGGAGCTTCTAGTCCTTTGCTGCTGGTCACATGTTAAAAAAAAGCCTTTGGGACACAGCATAAAAATAAATGCCACTAAACCCGTTTTAAATTGTCATACAAATATATATATTTAGTATTTTTGGCAATACGATGGTGTAAGCAGATATCTGCCAGTCACGGACTACGTTACATCCCTCCAGCCTGTGTCTTAGAATAACAGGGAGGTGAAGCCACCATGAATCAAGATGCAATATCCCACCCCCATTGCGTTTAGCTGGTTAGTGGGCATGGAGGAGGAGGGAGGGAGTGGGCTGTAAATTATCACTGTGTATGCGCCCACATGTGTGGCTCTATAGTACCATGGGCTGCTCAGATGTGATAGGGAGGAAATGCTCAGCATACAAACTCACTGAAAACAGAGCATGTGCACAGCTGCCAACAGTGCTGTGCAAAATACAGAAAATCAATCTTATAGTGACTGAGTGAGTATGAACAGCATGTAAAACAGCATTTATTGATAGTTTGCTATGACCTGGGTTTAGTGACACTTTATTTAACCCATGGTACAGGTATCTACAGTGAAACCTCCGATTACGAGCATAATCCGTTCCAGGAGAAGGCTCGTAATCCAAAGTACTCGCATATCAAAGCGAGTTTGCCTATTGAAGTCAATGGAAATGAAAATAATTTGTTCCACATTGACTTCAATGGCATGCAATACCGCATATTGCCAGAGGTGGAAGGGTGCCGGAGAGCCTCGGAAACACACGCAAGCCGACTTTGGAAAGGCTCGGGAACAGATTATTTTCAAGCATTTCCGAATGGCAACGAACGGCGCCGATCGGCTCCGAAACCCCCCACCTCAGACCAAATGCGGTACTGCACACCGCTGTGGCTTAAATCCTGCTCGTTTTGCAAAACAACACTTGCAAACTGAGTCAGGATTTTGAAAAATATAGTGCTCTTATTGCGAAACGCACGTTAACCTTGTTACTCGCAATCCGAGGTTCCACAGTACGTAAAAGGACTCACTGGGTTAAAAGAAACATGCCAAAAAGCACCTGCAATACAAGAGGGTTTATACTCACCTGTCCCCTCCCCAGTACTCTAATCACTGCACTGCTACAGAGTAAACATTTCTGGGTTTGTTGGAGGGTCAGTGGAAGAAACTATAGCATGCAGCTGGGAATGCAATACTCTTAGAAGTGTCAACGATGAAGATTATTCTGGCCCTCATAGCCCTCAGGCCTCGTACACACGAGGGGATATGTCCGCTGAAAACGGTCCGATGGACCGTTTCAGCAGACATCTCCGCTCGTGTGTATGGGCTAGCGGACAGATTTCTCCACCTGACAGATTTCAAAGCATGCTTTGAAATCTATCCGGTGGGAATCTGTCCGCCCGACATGTCTGCTGGTTAGTACACTTACCAGCAGACATGTCGTCCCCCACCGCCGCCGCGCCGCCGCCGCGGCCGAATGGATTCGGCGCATGCGCGGAAGTGTTTAACTTCCTGGTGCGGTGACATGGCGGTTACGTGGCCGTCCGTCGGCGGGGAATTTGATCCGATGGTGTGTACACGCCATCGGATCAAACTCCCAATCGGACATATCCGATGGAAATGGTCCGCGGACCGTTTTCATCGGATATGTCCGATCGTGTGTACGAGGCCTTATACAAGGTGAAAAATTGGGTGGCAGCAGGTGCTATTTATTTTATTACTTTTTTTTTTTTTTTTACATTTTCACTCACCAAATGACTCTCATTTGGGTGAAAAAAGCAAGCAAAACCCCAAAATTCCATAATGAATCAGAAAATTGAAACTTGCCTGTACTGCTGTTGTTTTATAGGAACTTGGTTTGTAAGAACTAAAACATATTGTCTGTAGCAGGAAATTAAAGCTCGTTTCCAACCAAAATGTTTTTGTTGTTTTTAGTTCAGTACGAATGAGGTTAGAATATATGCCAGCTTATTATTGTTGTCCGTTTCCCCATTGAGATTTTACTCAGGGCTAAGAGCATCTGTCAGGTTTTTATTGCTCTGCATCTCTTTATGCCTAATGCTGCGTACACACGATCATTTTTTGTGATGAAAAAAAACGTCGTTTCAAGTGATGAAACAAAACGACGTTTTTCAAACGTCATTTTCCAAAACGACGTTGCATACACACCATCGTTTTTCCAAAATGCTCTAGCAAAGCGTGGTGACGTACACCACGTTCGACGGCACTCTGTTCCATTGAAGCTCCGTCTCATAACTTGCCTCTGAGCATTCGCGGCTTTAAAAACATCGTTTTCAACATCGTTTTGCCCACACACCATCACTTTTTATGACACAAAAAACGACATTTTGAAAAACGACACAAAAAATTCAAGCATGTTCGAATTTTTTTTTGGTCGTTTTTTTGAAGACATAAAACAACGTTTTGCCCACACACGGTGATTTTAAATGACGTTTTTGAAAACGTCTTTTTTTCATCACAAAAAATGATCGTGTGTACGCGGCATTAATGACTCTAGAATCACCTTCATTCATGTATTGGTATCACGAGGACAGGAAAGTGTCAGGAAATATTCACATCGAGGACACAAACAGTAATAAAAACCTCACAGAAATTCTGACTCATATGCTGTATTGAACAAAAAATAAGGTATTTGATGTCATATAAACCAGTCTGGAAAAAAAATGTTATTTTCTGAATGTTCTCACTTCAGTTCAGCAGTTACTCCACATCAGCAGTTTACTTAGGGCTCCTTTTAAATGACTGATACATTTTATATAATGTAACAGTATACAATCAACAAGAATAACACAAAGCTCTTGGGCAACAAAGGTAAGTGATCACTGCAGAGTGGATGCAGGCAGCTTTTGCGGATTCAATTTATTTTATTAAGGGGCGACACAAAGCTAAGTAATGGCTTCACCAAGTCTTAATGGGGCCAGTCAACTAAATGCAGTCCTTATCCACTAATTGCCAATGAGAAGTTGGAGTTTGCTATGTATTGCTTTAACCACTTAACCCCCGGACCATATTGCTGGTCAAAGACCAGAGCACTTTTTGTGATTCGGCACTGCGTCGTGTTAACTGACAATTGCGCGGTCGTGCGATGTGGCTCCCAAACAAAATTGGCGTCCTTTTTTCCCCACCTTTCTTTTGGTGGTATTTGATCATCTCTGCGATTTTTATTTTTTGCGCTATAAACAAAAATAGAGCGACTATTTTGAAAAAAATTCAATATTTTTTACATTTTACTATAATAAATATCCCCCAAAAATATATTAAAAAAAATTGTTTTCCTCAGTTTAGGCCGATACGTATTCTTCTACATATTTTTCGTTAAAAAAAAAAATCGCAATTAGCGCATATTGATTGGTTTGCGCAAAATTTATAGCGTTTACAAAAAAGGGGGTAGTTTTATGGCATTTTTATTAATATATATTTTTTTACTAGTAATGGCGGCGATCAGCGTTTTTTTTCAGTACCGAGACATTATGGCGGACACATCGGACAATTGGCCACATCGAACAATTGGCCACATCGGACAATTGGCATTTTTATAGCGATCAATGCTATAAAAATGCATTGTATTACTATAAAAATGCCATTGGCAGTGAAGGGGTTAACACTAGGGGGCTAAGTGGGGAAGGGGTTAAGTGTGTTCCTAGGTGTGTTCTAACTGTATGGGGGGGTTGACTCACTAGGGGAAATCACTGATCTTCTGTTCATACATTGTATGAACAGGAGATCAGCGTTTCCCCCGCTGACAGGACCGAGAGCTTTGTGTTTACAAACAAAGCTCCCGGTGCCCGCTCTGTAACGAATGAGCGCGCAGGCCCGGCGGCGATCGCGTCCGCCGGGCACGCGCGCTCGCCCCATAGCGGCCGCTAAAGGGAGGACGTAGAGCTACGTGCTCTCGCCCAGCAGTGCCGACCTGCCGCTGTATAATGACGGTGGGCGGTCGGCAACAGGTTAAAAGAGAAGCGAGGGAAGCAGCATCACTACGATCAGTTATCGTGTAATCAATGATCACTCAGTTGTCTGGTCTGCTCTGTCAGTCACCAATCTGTGCTCTGCCCTTCCAGCGCTCATTAAAGTACCAGGCAAATGCAGCTGGCTCAGTCTTTCAGCAGTGCGCTGAGAGGCTGAGCCAGCTGCCTGTAAAGCATCTGGGGGGATCTCAACATTATCTCACCAGAGTCTGTAGCGGCTTAATGTTGTCAGCAGCTTTAGCTGATTCTGAGTCACAGCAGTGCAAAAGTAAGTGCATTGCTGTGACCCACAAAAGAAGCAAAAGAAGCCAAAAAAAGCTTTGGTCGTACTTCGTATACACTCACTGCAGAAAAAAAAAGCTTCAGTAATTAGAAATATACCTGTTAACTGTGATTCTCATATTGGCTCTGTCTCTTCTTTGACTTCAACTCTTTCAACCACTGCGGAGATTCTCCTGTAGCTCTGAAACAGAGAACAAACAAATAAAAGATCTCTCTAGAAAAACTGTTAAAAGAAAAAGATAAACCTAGGGCAGTAAACAGCCTTCATTTACCTCTTGTGAAGCAGCCACTGTACATAAATGGCCTGTTCATTTCCCTACTGTTCTTGCTTAGCCACATTCGTCAAATGTGGTCTTTCCATTTCAGATTTGCAGACCAGTGTAACTGTATTCTAGCACTGCATTTAAGGAGCTGTGCACAGAAATAAAATGTTCTGCTACATAGTATTCATATCTCTGTGTTGGCAGGAGCTCCATGTAAGGAAAGACTTGCTCAGAAAGCCATTTGCCTACATAAGGGTCACTATTAATACAATATACTACATTTCAATAATGAAATGTTACCTGTTTAAGAGGAGTATAAATTCCCATCTTTCCTGCTGCCCATGCCGCTGATCACCAATCTGACCCTGAAAAATCTGTGACGCCCACAAGTGTATCTACTGCAACACCTGCGGCTCCAATGGTCCCCTTTGCTGACTATCATTTATTACAGGCTACTGGTGACCTGCGCATGGTTGGTAACACTTTTCTGTGCAGCAGAGACAGAGACCACAGAAACGTGTGTTTACTAGATTTGGGGCAGGTATTTCTTGCACTTATCAAAGAGATATTACAAAATGCTTTAAACTGTACAATTTATCATTTCCAATGATGCAAATAAGGAGAGCCAGGACTAAAGGGGTTAATACTCACCTTTCCAATGGTGCCACATTGGCATCTTCTCCTTTGTGCCAGTCTTCGGCCATCTTCCTTGGCCGGCATGGAGTGATGTCACTTCTGCGCATGAGGCCATCAATAATTCTGGTACACAGAGACCAGCCTGGTTCTGTAAGTGGAGCTGGGCATGAGCAGCTCAGTTTACAGTGCCAAAGAAATCAGTGAGCAGGCAGGTAGAGGCATTTCATTGCAGAAGAGACACTGCATGTTTATTGTGCAAAAAAAGCCTGTCTGATCATTATTTGTTACAGATGAACTTCAGTTCTGCTTTATGGGTTAGGGTTTGCATACTCTTTAAGGTGTATATGAGGCAAATTCTTTAAAGAAACAGGAATGCTGGAGTGGTTAAGTTTAAAAAGTGAATGTGTGCTTTAGGTGTAAATGGTATATGATGTATATACAACAATGTCAGTACTGCACAATTACAAATAATCATTGTAACAATCAGGCTATGACTGCACTAAAATATAATATTCTCAGTCAACTAACTTGTCTAGCTTGTCTGCAGAGGTTGGCAGAAGTTTGACACCCAGTGTTCCATGTGGTAGAGGTGATTTTGGCGACTTAGTAACTTGGGGTGAAGATTCACTACTGCTTTCCGCATCTTGCCTTTTCCGAAGTTGTGCCTATCGATAAAAAAAGCAATTAGTATAAAAGGCAAAATGCTCGCATTAAGGAAACAGATTTAAGGTCATAGTGTGCTCATTGCTCGATTAAGTATTCCAGTTTTACTACACCAGGAATAAATAGAAATAGAATGTAAGCAATTACCTTTTCCAAAATTTAACACCACAACGTCTCTTGCTAGATCACCATCACTATTGTGAGCAGGGGCCAATGACTATTAGAGTCATTGGCTTCTGCTGCTGTCAAATCAAATCCTGTGAAGAGGCAGTGGAGACTGGGGCCCAGCGTCACCGTGTCTATTGACGCACAAAGCTCGGCTTGGGAATGAGCCTGCATGGGCACCAACATACGACTTACTATGGAAACGCACAGAGAAGGGGAGGAGCTGAGAGTAATGGCAGGGGGACCCGAGAAGAGGAGGATCTGGGTCACTCCTTGTACAGAGCAGGGAAGTATAAAAAATTATTAAAAAATAATATAATGTTTACAAGCATATTCCAAGCCATATGCTTTTGCTAACTTCTTATATAGGACTTGTTTAGTTATTTCATTTATAATAGAGATGTCCAAGGTTATGCACAATAATCAAAGGAATTCATTGCTTACCATCAAAGTTGAATGGTCCATTCCTGGGAACATTGGCATTCGTGGTGAATGAACAGAGGACCTCTTGGGTTTTTCCTCCTCTTCTACTTCTTCAACCTCTTCCTTTTTTTCTGGCTTCTCTTCTAAAATACAAGAGAAAAAAAATACATACAGTATCACTCTGTTTTTTTTATATAATTTGAATTGGTTTAGGGTGGCTTTACGCTTAAAGAGGTTGTAAAGGAAACATTTTTTTTTCCCTAAATAGCTTCCTTTACCTTAGTGCAGTCCTCCTTCACTTACCTCATCCTTCGATTTTGCTTTTAAATGTCCTTATTTCTTCTGAGAAATCCTCACTTCCTGTTCTTCTGTCTGTAACTCCACGCAGTATTGTGAGGCTTTATCACTGGTGTGGAGAAAGCCTCTTGAGGGGGAGGGGGCGAGCAGGAGTGTCAGGACGCCCCCTAACACACAGCTCCTTTTTTTATCTGCAAAGTAGAGTGTCCTGACTTGCCTGCTCACCCCCTCCACCCTCAAGAGGCTTTCTCCACACCAGGGAGAACGCCTCACATTACTGTGTGGAGTTACAGACAGAAGAACAGGAAGTGAGGATCTCTCAGAAGAAATAAGGACATTTAAAAGCAAGACGGAAGGATGAGGTAAGTGAAGGAGGACTGCACCAAGGTAAAGGAAGCTATTTAGGGGAAAAAAATGTTTTCCTTTACAACCCATTTAAGTATTTAAGTTGCAGGGCAGTGTACCCACAGTTTTGGTGCAGATTAGCTGCTTTTTTGCTATAGACTCAGGGCTTTAATATGATTTGGGCAGGAATGTGGCTTGGAACAGGGCTTGACAGGAGGGTGAGTGGGCACTATGTGGACTGCATTACTATTGCCTTTGAAGTGCCCAAAGGTGTCTCAGGTCTGTCACAATGCTAAAGCGTATACTACAACACAAAATGTACTATGCGCTGCTAAAGTGTTCGGGTTTGGCTTGAAGAAAAATTGGCAACCCTAACAGACACACACACATACAATTAGCTAAAAAAAAAAACTTTGCAGACCCCCTTCACAGCAGTCCCAAAGTGCCCTCAGTTCCCTTTCACGTCACAGCGCTCCATTACATTGCAGACATTTCCACATTATAATGCCCCTTATCACATCACAGCACCCCCATTACATTAGAGTCCCCTTCATGTCATAGTGCCCCTTTACACATTACAGCACCCCAATTACATTGCAACCATTGTCACATCACACATTCACATGTATGTATTTTGGTGGCCCACATTTGCGCACAAATGCTGCATGCACCTATTACATTGCAGCTATTCATTTGAATGGGCTGCCATGCCTGCGTTTCCTGTAGAAAAAAAGGTGCATGCAGCATTTTAAAATGGCAGTGGCCTTGAAATCTATTCTGCTTTTGCACCAATGCGACTTACCTGCAGTTCCTGCACACACAAACGCACTGTTTTTAAAAGTATGGCCTAAACATCTAAAAAACGCAGCAAGTTTGCCCATGCAGGAACTTTTGGTAAATCACATGGTGCAAAAACAGAATGGATAGACAGTGCAGTATTTCACTGCTTGATGGGCATAGATGTGAGCAGCCTATTACATGATGCATGCACATTTTTTTTTCTGCAGGAAAAACGCAGGCATGGCAGCCCATGCAAATGAATGGGCTGCTGTGGCTGCAAAACACATACTTGTGAACCAGCCAGGCCCAAAATAAGCCCATCAAGCAGTTAAATACAGTAATGCTGTGTACTCTGTATTAAAAAATACAGCCACAGCCTCACTCAGCCTGGACTGCAGGTCAGCATTTTTAAAATCTCTACACATGGGGAGCCAGCGGAGGAGGAAGAAGACCTACCTTGTCCTCCTGGCCAGCTCAGCTCCAATCAATTCTCCACAGTAGTTTCCCTTGACCATCTCAGCACTCTGACAGAACTCCACTCCGTGGTCTGACTCCTCCTACCGAGGCCTCCGCTCCTGATCATGTGCACTTGTACAGGCAGCAAGGGGCGGGGCCAGAACGTCTGTGGAGCTCAATGCCCCGCCCACCAACACAGCCCTCTCCTTGATCGAGAAAATTCAGCACTGGCACTGCACTGTGCACGCTGATGCTGCGGCTGCTTGTAACAGACTGCATGGGGATTTTCAGAGCCGATTATGTGCTGATTTGCGGGCAGTGTGCAGGCTTAAGGGGCAGCTCTGATTTGGGCCCCAAACAGTGACAGGGCCCTGGGCATCTGCCCCAGTTTGCCCTATGGTAAAGACGGACCTGTATAGACTTATTATGTCCCCCAGTTTTGATGCGTTTTTGCACCAACAGTCCTGCATAGAAAGACTTTTGGTGCACTTTCAGAAAACCAAAACCGTGGGACATAATAAAAGTCTATGGAAAAGTACAGCTAATCCGCATCAAAGCCATGGGTACACTTCGCTGCACACACGCTGTGGCCAAAGTGCACCAGGGTAGTGTGAAGCCGTCATTATGTTGAATTGGTACCAATTTAAAGTGCCACAAAAGTATATTGTTTACCAACAAAATCTCTGAACTATTCTTCAGTGACAAACTCTAAATTGTGATGAAAAGGTTGTACCGTTATTGAGAAACCCTTTTGTACAAGTACACTATAGGGCAGCTTTTCTCAACCAGTGTTCCTCCAGAAGCTGCTAGCAGTTCATTGAGCAGTGAGAAATTTCTGCTCATGGATAAGCTACCAATGATCTTTTCAGGCAACTGTGTGGGTGCGATTCTTCCCCCTGACCAGCAGTGTAATGCCTGGTACACACAAGCATTTTTTTTTTTTCTATCAACGCAGGCTGAAACTGAGGGGCTCACTGTACTAGCATTGCATTTCCCTTCTCAGCTATTGTGTTCTGCCCTAGACCACACCGGTCTTCGCTTGCTGCCATCACTGATTGGATGCCGATTGGTTGCTGGTTTTCCAGCATGTCCGTTCGTCAGAAGCTGGGTGTTAGGGCCCTTTCACACGGAGCGGTCCGTTTTGCGGTCCGCTCCGTGTGTCCGTCGGCTCAGCGGGGGGTCTCCGCTGAGCTGTCGGGCGGACAGGGCGGTCCCCGCACACTATGCAGGGACCGCCCTGTCTCTCCTCCGCTATCCCCTATGGGGAATCGGATGGAAACTGACCGTCTGTCCGTTTGCATCCGATCCGTTCCACCGGACGGAAAAACGGATGCGGATCTTGCGGACGTTAGCGGATGCATCATCCGCTAACGGATCCGCTCCCATAGGGGCCCATTACAAGTCCGTTAACGGACTTGTAATTAGCGGACCGTTCGTCCGCTAGTGTGAAAGGGCCCTTAGGCTGGCTTCTGTTAGATAGGCTGCTGTACACACTGGCTGAATGTCGGATGGTTTCTGTTGACCCGGCTGATATTCGGTCAGTGTGTACCAGCCTTAAGAGGGCATTCTTCCCATGGACCACCGATATAAGGGGACAGTATTCCCACTAACCATTAGTATAAAGAAGCATTCTTTCTACTGAGCACCAGCGAATATTATGTTTTGCTTCATGTCATTATTATTATTACTAAAAATAATATAGCTGTAAAGAACAGACCAGGGTGTCTAATATGCCAAATATGCCACATTCCTTTTTTTATGCTTGCCAGTGTCTGAGCTTTAGTTATAATTCTTGGAAGGGGCTCCTAGAGACCCGAAAGCCATTTCCGGGACAAGTGTTCCTCAGTGTTAAAAAGGTTGTACGTTATATGGTGAAAACCTTTTTTGTGGGAAAGTAGAGTGTGTGTGTTTATACATTTCCTCAACTGCCCGTTACCTTAGCTTACAGAGCACTAGGCCATGTTTTTAAATACCGGTAATACTTTATAAAAAAATCATTACCTGTAGTATCACTGTACATCCAAAGGTTGTCTGTGTCCTCAATCACAGCTAGCTGGCTACTTGATTGCAACAACCGACTTCTGCGCTGTAATTGGCTTGGTGCACGGCGCTGGCTCTTCCGACTTAACTGGACTCTGTTCTTCAGGGCTGTTGAGTCCAACACTGATGTTTGCTGTGGAAAAACAAGAGAGAATAATTTCCAGTTTAGCTGCAATGAACATAACTTTACCCCTTACTCCCTCTGTTAAGACTGCAGTGATGAGAACGCTCTCCAACACTGACACAGACAAAAACACAGTTTAGTAGCACAAGGAAGACCTATGTTGGATAAAGTGCCTGTGCCTTCCTGCCCTGATGACAACCACCCCTTCCTTTTCTGTATGAAAATCATATGGACAGGAAGTGACACAAAATCTCGTCAATGGACAAATAGGCATAAAGACCTGACATTTTAACTTTTCCCCCCACTCTATCCAGAAGTAAAAGATGTTTTTGACTGGAGTAAGTTCTTATTACCACAGGAGCTTTGGTCCATACAGCATGAAGGAGCTTATGCAGCTGGAGCCCATATTCCTTTCCATTGACACAGCCGCTATACAGACACAGTCACTCGCTCACAGGGGCGAGTGAGTGGCCTAAAATGCACACTGTGTTTGGGGCCACTCACCTGCCCTTGCATGCCTGTCACATTAGGGTGAGTGGTTGTGTCCGTACTGCCACCGCATCCCCAGAGAGAAACATGAGCTGCCTGCATGCAGTTTCAGACACATTTACAAGGTGCTCATTCATGCAGTATGGGCCAAAGGGCCCATAAGCCCCAAGTGTAAAATACTGAAGAACGTCTATGTATGAAAAGAGACATCTTAAAATCCTAAAGAGACATCCTAAAAGACATGCCATAGCCATTAGGAAAAGGCTATGGCACTGCGGATATAAAGATTTCTGATCCACGTGCACCTTTTCAATGTATTTTGCACAGAACTTTCTCCCATGAGCAAATAAACCAGAAATAAAACATGACTATTCGTATTCCATTCCATGCCCACTCTGAATGTTGTGCTTAGGCACATTATGAACCGATGTTCACAAACCCTAAATTCCAAATCAAGAGAAGCTCTTTTATCATCAGAATTTGCATATATCGGCACTGACCCAGGTGAAACAGGCAAATCCTTGAAAGTTAGGGTGTCCAGTTCAGAACCCCTATAAATAAGTCGTTGCAAGTGAGCAACCCCAAGAATTAGGCCATCTTTGGAACACCATTAGGCCCAAAATGGTAATTAGGGATCCATATGGACGCTCTGCTAAAAACAGTTCAATCTGCACAGTTGTACATGCAGCAGAGGGGAAATGTAAAGCCTTTAGGACAAGTCATTAAAAAAAAAATAAGATAATTTATTAACATTATTTTAAATGATAGCATGGTAATGTTTTAGATGTGTATAATTGTATTATATAAATGTTAGATGTAGGTATTACTATCTATATGTAAATACTGAAGATGATGGGGTTTCAAGCTTTTCATCAATGATAGAACGAGAAGTCAGCTGATCTGATCAGGAAGTGTGCTTGTCATTGGCCTTCTAATGGAATCCAAATCCATGCTACAATACGGTCAGACTGCCATCCCGGGCTTCTGTGATAGAGTCATGCTGGTCTGTTTCAGTATGGGGAACATATGAGGACAGGGGGAGACTATGTGAATGCATGCTTTCAGGCTTGCTGTTATCATACGAGGTCGAGGTCGGTTAACAGCTGGGAAAAAAGAAAATTATAATTCAATACATACTTTATACAAAAAAGATATTCAATTAGCAGATTCTATTGTGCCACATTGGATAAATTTGGCTTATTTAATTGGTATAAGAATATGTCATTGAAAATGTCAACTCTAAAGATTGCTGTAACCACTTTGTATAGTTGGTACACTGCTACAACAGATGCATAGTCATCAATAACAATTTAAAAGATAAAAATGCTGGCAAAACGGAGTTTACATGCAGTGGCTAGGTCTTTTTGTCTTCTATTGTACACTTCTATGCAACCAAGTAATGGAGGTTCTGTCAATTTTGCATTACTTTATGATATAAATTTACCAAAATTGATCAGTTAGTGGGCTTGCCTGTCCTTTAGTACTGATTCTTTGTGTTTTCACGCTTGTTAAATAGCACTAAAACACTCTGCCATTTTGCATATTCTATTGACTGTCTGGCTTCTTCCGTGTTTTTGTCTAATATCCCTGTGTGTTGATAGATGCTCGGAGGAGTGGTGCATGCGCGCGGGGGTGCGTGTAAGGGAGGCACCGAGCGAGGGGGATGGGGGAGGTTGGGGAATATAGGAATGGGAGAGGGGGGACATGAAGGGCTGGAACGGGGCAGGAGAGGAATGACGGGAAGAGGGGGGGGAGGCGAAGGGGTACAGAGTGGGAGACAGAAGGCAGGGGGGTGCATTCTAGCTACGGGGAAGATGAATAGTAGGGACTGCGAGGAAGGAAGGAGGCTATTAGGGGGGTCAATCGACCTCTGTTGAGATCATTTATAAAGTGAAGTCAAGGTTGGGAGATTAGGCAGGACGTGCACATAGGTGGCCGGGAAAGGGGAACAGGAGGATGGGGGAGAACAGGTGACTAAAGGGTGTTTCCTTGTTTGAAGGACGCAACCAGCCTTCCAAGGCCAAAAAGCGCGTATCAGATGTGTTTTTTGTAGAATGGGGAGTGGGGGGTGGGGTACGCTGAAAAGGGTTGTAAAGGGCAAGTCCCTAAGTACCTAGTGGGTGTCGGCATATCTTCGAGATAATGAAAAGAGTCCTCACTTAGGGTTACTGTGCAGTAGGTAAGTGGACTTTATCAAGAAAGGCAGATTGAGGGGGGGGGGCAGGCGTGGGCCATTACAGCTTCCCCAATGAAAAGTGGAAGAATGGACTTGCCAACATTCACAACGCAAGACTTGGTGGCCCACATTGGCGGGACAAAGGGGCATTAAATTGCAGGATGTAGGCGGAGGGGCTGGAGTTCAGTAGAAATAAGGAGGGCAGCAAGAGGTGGGGGTAGCCCAGGAGGGAAGGCTAGCAAAGGTTAAGAAGCGAACAGCAGGAAATGGACTCATTTACAAAAGTAAATAAGGAAACGGCTAGAGATAAGGAGCGAGCGGGGCCATAGGAACTTTGGTAAAACATGGGGCAGGAAAGGGAAATACTGCAGGCTTACGGCGGGAGTGGCATAGTATGGGGAGCTACTATATAGGATGCGAGGCACTTTTTAAGCAAAACGCAAGAAGGGCATAGCGAGAATGGGCTTCGGGGGGCAGAAGTGTGGAAATTAGGACAAAACAGGCGCGAGATTCAAAGTAATGCGGAGGTGTCAGCGCTAGTGAAGTCTTCAGTTGAGAGCACGTTCTAGGGTTGGAGGGGTCAGACATTTTAAAGGGGGTGCACATGGCCCCATGAGGCCTTCAGAAGATGAACCTTGTCCTCCTGGCCAGCTCTAAATGGATACACAGGTGGAATTTGGAGTGAACATTGGCATGGGGGGCAGGCACCTAGTAAGGGGATGATTTGATGGGGTGCCAACAGTGTAGAAGGGAGGGGCATTTTTAAATGGGAGTGGGAAAGCTGTCCCCTTATTTGTTGAAAACCCACGCACTGGCGAACAACGGGCAAGATGCGAGAAGGTTGCCGAAGGGAGGAGGGCGGGAAATTTAGGGTGATTATGTGCGGACTGGGCAGAGGTGCAGGGAGATGGGGGCAGGGGGGGGGGCGGAGAACGGGGCAGGGGCCCACGGTATTGCGAGCCATAAGGGATGGAGGGTGGAGGGTGGAGGGGACATGTAGTCCATAAGGGGGGTGGCGGAGTGGCCCATAGGAGATGAAATAAGCGTGGGGGCAAAAACAGAACAAAAGACGGGGATGGAGGTGTTTATAAAGAGACAGGTGCTTCCGCAGAGGACAGGGGTCCACGCGTGTGGACCATAACGGTAGGGCGATGGTGACTACGTGAAGGGCAATTAGCCGGGGTCTGGACGGGCCTTCGGAAATGAATAGGTGAAGGTGTAAAGTTGATGCCAGCGGGAACATAGTTGACGGCGAGGGTGATGAGCGGAATGGTGGAGAGTTTGTAGGGATGCACGGGAGTGACGGGACCGGGTTTGTAGTCCAGGAGCTAAGAAGGGGGGGGACAGGCGGAGAGTGCAAGCTACAGGGATAAGCTAGCAGTGATGAGGGAGCAGGCATGAAGGGGGGTCGGAGGTGAAAAGCATGGAAAGGGGTAGGGAAGGAAGAACAGTATTATATCAGCAGGTTGGGGGAGGGGCACTGTTAGCACCAGATGGAGGTTTATGCGAGTAAGTCATCCAGAGAGACGGTTGCGTTGCTGGATGGGGAGCAGTGTTGGGTGGAAAGGCTGGGAGTAGGGCAGTGGGAAGGAAGCGGAGACAGGTTGGTGGGGGGTGGTGCAGCGGGGTGGGGGTGATTGGGCTGCAGGGTCGACAGGAGTGGTCGGAGCAGGAAGTGGAGGGCGAGTGGATGGAGCTGGTCCACAATAGGGGGCTAGGAGAGGGAGGGAAACTAGGGGTTCTGGCGCATTGCATCCGGGGTGTTCACTAGGAAGGTAGAAATGAGGTGTGTGCTGCGGAGTTGGCGGACTCGCACCGACTAGCGGGATTCGGGAGGAGGGGCCCAACGAGCCGGTCGAGGTGGGCGTAGGGGGAGGGTAAGGGGGAGGTGTGGGGGAGGGGGAGCACGCGGGAAGCGCGGCTGGCTGAAGGTCGGGGTTTCTGGGGACCGGCTGACAAGGGGGGGTTCGTTGGAAGGGAGTTGGGCCCAGGGACGAGAGGGGTGCCGGCCGCCGGTGGAGGAAAGGGGGGGCACTGAGAGGGGGGGCAAGGGGGCTTACTGGGGAGCGTAAGGAAGGGGATCAGCAGACCTGTAGGGGGGGCGAGGGGGAGCCCAAGGAACTGTAGAGGTGCGTTGCAGATGGGGGACGGATAGGAAGGGATGGGCTGCGAGGAACGGTGGTGGAATTTGGGGCTTAGGACGGAGTCGCAGAATTATGAGTCGGTGGGGGGAGGGTCTTCCACGGGGCAGGATGGAGGAGCAGGGGAAGGGGGCTGAGGTTAGGGCTCTTTGTCGAGAACCGTATCCGGCTTGATATTCGATGTGAAAGAGAGCAGTGAAGGGTCAATTCTGAATGTACTGAAAAGGGGACAGTAGTGACGAATTGAGAGGAAGTTCTGGGAGGGAGCGTGGCGACCATCCGGGATGACTGGGCTTGGGCAAAGGGGGGGAGGGGGGTGGTAGGGGCTGAGGGGGGGCGAGGAGGGGTGGGGAGCCAACGGTCAAGGGCAAGGGGCGCAGTGAGCATTACTATTAGGCCAGTCGGGCGAGTAAGGCCAGGGAGGCTGTACAGAAAAGGAAACTGGGAGTTAGGCGGGCATAGTGGACATAAGGTGGGTAGCGGGGCAGGGAACAAGACAAGGCAAGCCAGGGGTGATAGTATAAAGGATGAGGGCTGGAAGGTGAACAGGGAGTCTTGAGCAATAGGTATAAAGAACTCAAATAATTAAGCGGTTCTGACTGCAGCAAGGAAGGCTCTGTGAGGGACTGGACCACAGGTGTTTGAACGGAAGAGAGTGGTGTGGCCAGGGTGAACTGATGAGAAAAGGAGACTAAATTGAGTTATCAAACTTAATAGGGGGCGGAGGAATGCCTAAAAGGGGCATGCAGGGGGGGAGGCACCCCCAGAGAACTAAGTGATGGGAGGGGAGTGAGGTCGTGTCCACCAGGCATGGCCAGGGAAAAAGGGTGGCGGAAATGCAGGGGAGGATGTGCTCGGGATTTGGAGTATACGGCCAATCACAGTTAAAGTGGAAGGTAGTGGAGAAAGTGCATGAATGAAAAGGTGGATAATATCAAAGATGCCTGACACACACACCGAGCCATTGGGAGGCAAGGCAGATGAGGAAACTCAGAGGGTTTGCAGGGGACGGTGCATGTATGGGGCAGCGGGACATGGGGCCCAGAGAGAAAGGGAGGTGTGTGAAGGGGAGGTATGGGGGGGGGCCCAGTGAGAGACTTCTGTAAGGGGGCCGGTGGGGAGAAAAGGTGAGGCGGGGATTAGAGCATTTCCAACCAGAGAAGATTTTAAGGAGGGTTCGCCTGAGGCACGAAATGTGCGGGAAGCGAAAATGAGCGGGTCGGGGTGAATCGGTGACGTGGGAATGTTGTCAAGGGCAAGCCAGGAGAATTAGGCCTCATTGGAATACCAGGGGAAAACGCTCTGAGGGTTGGTGGACGCAGAGGCTAGGAAAGGTTAGTCTGCAGTGAGCAATGGAAGGGGAATGTGGAATTTGCATATATCGGCACTGACCCAGGTGAAACAGGCAAATCCTTGAAAGTTAGGGTGTCCAGTTCAGAACCCCTATAAATAAGTCGTTGCAAGTGAGCAACCCCAAGAATTAGGCCATCTTTGGAACACCATTGGCCAAAATGGTAATATAGGATCCATATGGACGCTCTGCTAAAACAGTTAATCTGCAGATGTACATGCAGCAGAGGGGAAATGTAAAGCCTTTTAGGACAAGTCATTAAAAAAAAAAATAATAATTTATTAACATTATTTTAAAAGATAGCATGGAATGTTTTAGATGTTATAATTGTATTATATAAATGTTAGATGTAGGTATTACTATCTATATGTTAATACTGAAGATGATTGGGGTTTCAAGCTTACATCAATGAATGAGAAGTCAGCTGATCTGACTTCAGAAGCTGTGCTTTCAGTGCCTTCAATGGAATCCAAATCCATGCTACAACGGTCCAGACTGCCATCCCGGGCTTCAGTGATAGAGTCATGCTGGTCTGTTTCAGTATGGGACAGTGAGGACAGACGACTATGTGAATGCTGCTTACGGCTGCTGTTATCATACGATGGCGAGTCGGTAACACAGCTGGAAAAAAGAAAATATAATTCAATCACCATACTTTATACAAAAAAAAAATCAATTAGCAGATTCTAAAGTGCAATGGTAAATTTGGCATATATAATTGGTCTAAGATCTGTCATTGAAAATGTCCAACTTCTAAAGATTGCTGTAACCACTTTGTATAGATGGTACCTGCTACATACAGATGCATAGACATCAATACAATATAAAAGAAAAAAATGCTGGCAAACGGAGTATACATGCGTGTCTAGGTCCTTTTTGTCATCTATATGTCACATCTTGCAACACAGAAAGGAGGTTCTGTCAATTACCACTTACTTTATGAAAAAAATTACCACAAGTTGAACAGTAGAGGGCAGCCAAGTCCTTAGAACAGCTCTAATTGTAATGCGCTAGTTAAATAGCACAAACCCAGCCAATAAGCAAAACAAATCAGACTTGCAACTTGTCTTTTTTATGACTCAACCCATAGTTAGAAGTTACGTAGGCCGATATCCCTCTCTCTTTTGAAAAATTCTAGTTCCTGGCTGTCATGATGATCCAATGTCCTCAATACTGTTGCACTGAATGCACAAGAGTTCTGCTTATCCTTTTTTTTTTTTCATGCTTGTTTCGGCTTAGTGACTCGATCTAATAAAATCAGACAGCCAGACGACTAGCATTTTCAGTTCACCCGTGGCAGCCTTGATATGTCTCCCAATATAGGAAGGAGTGTTTTATAATGATGCAATACAAAATACCCTGTGAGACATTCTGACAATTTACTGGGTGCAATCATTTCCACCATCTAACAGACATCAGTATGACGCATGCATATTGTGAGTACACAATGGTTTACAGCCTTATGGGTAACATGTTCCACAATGTTGACATGAAATATTACTATACTGATTGGCCAGGTTTGCTCCAGGTAAACCTAGGCTAGTTTCTAAAAAGACTCTTAACGTCTTGTCATTGTTACCCCAATACAGAGCTTTGTAAATGGATGTGCTGAATGGTTGCACAGAAATGATACAAGCTGGGGGTGCAAGGACCCTTAACCATGTGCACTCTGTATTTGGACACGTGACAATAGATCACATAACAAAGCTCTGGCGTCTATGAACAGCTCTGTCATTCATGATCTGCATGATGGCAAGTTTGTGGCTTATAAGGTGAATACAGGTGATGAGGGTGATTGTGCAGTAAAAGGAGCCTATCATCTTCAATGTAGAACTGTGTAACCACTATCCTACAATGTGTCAAGGCAATAGTACCCTGGTAATGATCGCTAAAAATTCATCAATTTAATTTAGCTTTTTCGATTACTAATGTTCTGTGCAGCATTTTGAATTTCAATTGCTGTATTACAACAACTGGTGCTTTGCTCAGATCTAAACGATTGCACAATGTGGAACAGGCATTTGGATAGGGTTAAAGCCTTAGAACACCGCAATAAACACATGACGGACGCCAAGAATGGAAGCAAACCCACAAAACAAACAGAACGCGTATACTCCATCGCTCTAGGGCTTTGTTTTGGGATTAAGCGAAAGTACGATCATTAGTTCAGCACAGAAACCAAGGAGGGGCCATAACTGTTCACTGATAGTTCTCCAGGGCAAGAAGAGGTAGCCAAGCCCAACAGCATTGCTCAATAACAGTGCTTGGCAAAAGCATAACAATTACTGCAGGTAATGTTGGGAAGAAATCTGGCCAATACACTGCAAATGTTCCTGAAATCCTAAAAGGGGCCCTCGGGGGGTAGGTTAAAATGTCTCTATGTAAGGTTGAAAAGTCCATAGACAATTCTGAAATATTCAGGTACTGACCCTATGCACTGTTATATCTCGATGAGTGGTCTTCATTCTATTAAGTATTATATGTAGGGTTTTTTAGAGGATATTGAGGTCTTCCTAAAAACATGATTTAAAGGAGTTGTAAAGGAATTTTTTTTTTCCTAAATAGCTTACTTTACCTTAGTGCAGTCCTCCTTCACTTACCTCATCCTTCCATTTTGCTTTTAAGTGTCCTTATTTCTTCTGAGAAATCCTCACTTCCTGTTCTTCTGTCTGTAACTCCACACAGTAATGCAAGGCTTTCTCCCTGGTGTGGAGAAAGCCTCTTGAGGGGGGAGAGCAGGCAAGTCAGGACACTCTCTACTTTGCAGATAAAGAAAGGAGCTGTGTGTTAGTGGGCGTCCTGACACTCCTGCTCCCCCCCCCCCCCCAAGAGGCTTTCTCCACAGCAGGAAGAAAGCCTCGCATTACGGTGGTGAGTTACAGACAGAAGAACAGAAAAAAAGGATTTCTCAGAAGAAATAAGGACATTTTAAAAGCAAAATCGAAGGATGAGGTAAGTGAAGGAGGACTGCACTAAAGGTAAAGGAAGCTATTTAGGGGGAAAAAAATCCTTTAGAAACCCCTTTAAAGCGGAGCTCCACCCAGTATAACAACATTTTACAATGTTGCTTGAAAAAAATAAAAAATAAAAACCTGAAAAAAAAAAAAAAAATACTCACCCGAAATAGCTGTTGCTATGCGGAAGTCCGTAATCTGCCTCTTCCTAATCCGCGGTGTGTTTTCTTCTTCTTCTCCTTGTGAATGGGCGCGCTGCTTCCTGGGAACTGTGTGTGTTCTCAGAGAGCAGCGCGCCCATTCACAAGCCAGCGTGAGACTCGCGGAGGCGCAGTAGGAAACGGGCAGTGAAGCCGTACGGCTTCACTGCCTGTTTCCCATATTGTGAATGGCGGCGCGGGACCCGGAGCGATCGTGGGACCGGCATCGGGGGGCCCATCAGCGCGGGCGCCTAGGACAGGTAAGTGTCTTTATTTAAAGTCAGCAGCTACACTGTTAGTAGCTGCTGACTTTAAAAAAATTTTTTACCGTGGCTGGAGCTCCGCTTTAACTCCAGCAATTACTCTAATGTAAGCTCTAATGTACTAAAGTGCATTACATATCAAAATCATTAAGAGGATCATGTTTCCAGAACACATACAATGCAGTCAGCAACTGGAAACCTACTTCTACATCCCCTTTTTATATGCAAGATTTTTATTTAAACATAAAAAATAAATAAATAAAAATACAAACACAATGCAGCATAGGTTGCACAATAATGGGCAGAATAATGCATATTCATTTAGCAAGAACAAGTTGGATGCATATTGCAAGATGCTTTACATACTGTATACGCACATTAGACCAGTAACAATCAACATGACAGTTTTTTCATGCCTTTGCATCCAGTTCAACTGATTTTGCAGGCATTGGTGGGATAAAATGGGTTAAGGAGGGGATAAAGGGGTTCCCGAGGGTTCTGGGTATGAGATGATAGGTCTCAGGACCTGAGTAACAATGGATGGTACTTTGGGGTTCAAGAAGCGTAAGAGCCAATCATAACGGGGGAAAGTCAACCTTCAAGGCTGCCATATTTTAGTATATTGAGGGATGCTGTCTTGTAGAGTAGCTTCAATTTTGCCATCAATCAGGCATGGGTGATCTGATTCTAAGCTTCAACGAGGGCAAGGGTCGATGTTCTTCAGGCATTAGCCACTGTTTGTTTTGCTGAAGTTGTGAATTGCAGGAAAAGTTTAAATTGTGTGTTAGTGTTTTCTTAGGGAGAGGAGAGCGATTGTTGGGTCCAGGGTGATGGTCCCATTTAGCACCTTGGAAAGGATAAACATCTCCAACCAGAATCTACTAACTATTGAGTATGTCCACAATACATGCAAACAGACTCTTAGCCCTGTGAACAATATAGAAGGATAATTCATGCAGGGACCAAATACCATTTGGAGAGGACTTTGGGCCATTTCTCAGGTTCTATGGTGACACCGGGGTTAGTCTCCCACTTGCTAATATAAAATGGGGTGTGGGTAAAGTTTAGAAAGCATCAAAAGCTTCCTCAGATTCTGTCCACACCCCTGCACATGCAATGGCTGCGCACATCTTGGTGCATCGCATGTAGGGATGTTTATTCATTTCAATGGACTGCCCTACCCATTCACAATAAAGAAGCGCAAGCACCTTTTTTTAAATTGTGCCACACCAAAACGCATGGCACTTTAAGTTTTGGCTCACAATTTTGCACGCGCGTTAGCAAGGTGCTTTGGGTTACCATTAAGAGATAATGACACTTCCACGCATCTGCAGAAGACATGCACTTTTGTGTGTGTTGTTTCTGTATCGCATTGTTTCTAGTATAGACAAAACAAGACCTGCATTTTATTTTTTTCACTTTCACTGCATGCTTCTCTGCCCAAAACAATAACTACAAGAGCAGCATAAACATTTACATTACTTTGCTCACATTGGAAGAATTTATTGCAATCTGTTCAGGGTACAAAAATGTTCTGCTTACCAAGGGATTTGTAATTATCCTATCAGTCCTCATTACACAGCTCTTCCCAACAGCACAGTCCTGTATAGCAAGCAAGAGGACCTGTTTTTTTCTCTGCTATCACATACATCTATCATCCACTCCTCACTATACCGCAACCCTGTGACTGGACAGTGAAAGGAGAAGCAGCAGACTGATGAGCTCATCCCTCTGTTCTGTCCTATCACAATGCTCCTTGTATTGCAGCACATCTGACTGGCTCTTCTCTGGGCTGCCTCTGGTTGTTGTGGAGCTACATTTCCCATGAGACATTGCAAGGCTGGCAGTTACATTTACACCCAGCAGCATGATGGGACTTGTAGTTCTGCAATTTACCCCTGCTGTAGAGACTGTACAGTGGACTGCAGGAGGTGGATACCAAGTCAAATGCAGGTACTTGCACTGCTTACATTAATAATACATGCATTTATGTATGAATGATTACAGGGCTGCATTCCTTTGTGTCTTTTATATCTGCTTGGAGTTCAGATTTACAGGTTTCAGAATCTTTTGCCGCGTACACACGGTCGTTTTTTGCGATGAAAAAAAAACGTCTTTTTCTGTGAAGTAAAAAACGACGTTTTTGAAACGTCACTTTTCAAAGACAATTTTGCATACACACCATCGTTTTTTCACAAAAAGCGAGGTTACGTTCACCACTCTTTTCCATTGAAGCTCGCTTCATAACTAGCATCTGGGCATGCGTGGGTTGAAAAACGTCGTTTTGAACGACGTTTTTGCTACACACGGTGACTTTTTGTGAAACAAAAAACGACGTTTTGAAAAATGACACAAAAAATTCAAGCATGTTGGAATTTTTTTTTGGTCGTTTTTTTTTAAGACAAAAAACGACGTTTTGCCCACACACGATCAATTTAAATGACGTTTTAAAAAACTTAGTTTTTTTTTCATCGCAAAAAACGACCGTGTGTACGTGGCATTTGTGTTCGATAAAATCCTTCAAACATTACAGCACACACATATTTGGTGTTTTCTGAAGATTTCAACTGAAACTTCACCCAATCAACATTGACCATTTGTAATCCTTATATTGCTAGCATTAGTAAACAGATAGGAAAGTATATCATATGTACTTGTTACTTTTTTTTTTACATTTCTTCAGTTATTTCCTGCTTTCTGGCCTAGGCAAATTATGTCATACATCTCAGGAGTCTTCCCCTTTTGGAGCTCCACCCAAAAGGGGAAGCTCCACTTGTCTGCCTCCTACCCCCCCCTTCTGCTGCCACATTTGGCACCTTTTTTTGGGGGGGGGGGGGTGGATACCTGGTACCCACTTCCAGCTGAGTTCGCTGGGCCATACTCAATTACTCAAGATGAGAAAAAGAAGAAATGGCTGCACAAGTTTCCAAAAGTGCCTTTAATTGCAGACGGCCAAAATACACCAGGAACACCAGGTGTTAGTCACGTAGATGCGTTTGACACATCTGATCTGTGCTTAATCAATGTATGATTAAGCACAGATCAGATGTGTGAAACTCATCTACGTGACGAACACCTAGTGTCTTTGGTGTATTTTGACCCTCTGCAATAAAAGGCACTTTTGGAAACATTTCTTATTTTTCTCAAGTTGTTACGGAGGTGGGTATTGCACACACCTGGAGCAGCGGATTCCTCTTCTTTTGACTTTGGCATTTCTGGCCATGGCCATCTAGAGGTTGTTTTTCTCAGCAAATTAAAGCATGGCGACATGGATGGATAGAGAAGTTGGCTTTGAATATTAAAAATTTATCAAATAGCATGTATGGTTTCTGGTGCTCAGATGCAGTGCAGCTCCGCTTTAAAGTAAATCTATATTCCTAATCTGTTAAATACACAGTATACACTCTTATCATTGTGTATACCTGACTTAATAAGCTTGATTCTGTGTGAATATACTGTATCTGTAGATGGCGGACATATTTCTTCACGCATATGCAGAGTGTGCTTTCTATTTTTAGGTGCAGCACAGTAACTGTATTGCTTTTCTTGTTAATGCGTGTGCAGAAAGGACTAAAAGCAACAAAGGTCGTCAATATCCGCTTATCTCAGAAGGTATTTAATAGGTTTTCAGACCGATTACCACTAAACCAATGAAATACAATCATGAAAATATGCAACAAGTAGAAATGTAATAGCCAAGCCAAAGATTTAAATAAGGTATACTTTATAGCAATGACTAAGAATGTAAACCCTATTGGCATGAACCCCAGCCTCCTATTCCTGTCACCGGCTTTCCCACACAATACATGATTTGCAGACTCCAAGCACAAATGTTCTTTCCAGCAAAGGTGTCTGCGATTCTGCCATGACTTATCCTATAAACAAGGATAATGAGATAAGCTGGGATTCTTTTAGGAATGGCTCTTCCCCTTTATCACTGCCCTATTAGGGAAGTAGATAGCAGAGGCTGTCCTCCCATATCTGTAAATATTTGGATTTAGCCGTGTACGGAGGCTCACGTCAGCCACTGCCGATTCCCTGCTGTACGAGTGTCATGCGTCTATTTATAGGCATGCAGTCACATCACAATCACAATACCAGTGTGCCATTAACCAATGCAGACAGGGAGAGCAGGCCTCAATGGGTTGTGCAGCAAGTAAAACACAAACCACTTCCACCTACTGACTAAGCTGCATGTTACTTTATTACTGAATTAATGCAGACTAATGTACGATAGACACTGGACTGCCAAAATCTAAAGCAAAATGCTCTTTGACAGTGCATGAGCAGAGATGTGCCTGAGGCAGCAACTAAAATGGGGCCTTGCATTGCTTTGGCAAGCAGATACAATTGCGTTAAGGTGAATTAGCCAGAAATAGAGTCATTCTAACGAAACAATTTTACAAAAACACCTTTACATTAAGCTGCAGTACAGTTTTCCCATCTCATTAGCTTACGTGCTTTTATTTCAATGCAAATGAGGTAGTATTTTTATTTTTTTTACCATTTTCTTGTTACAATACATTCAAAAGGATGTGCCTAAACCTGCTGAATATTACTAAAAGCATATCTAAACCTAAAAACAGGAATGTTATATATTGCAGCTTACCAGTCCACAGGACAAGAGGCTGCATTAGTTTCCTTTCTTCAGGCTTTTTTCCTCTTTGCGATACTGCGATTACCACACCTCCAGTCCTAGGGTGACAAAGCTCACTAACTGTACTGTATCTATAGAAGTGATCTATATTATTGACACCTCACGTTAGTCCGGGAGATCTGGACTAAAACAGGTCTTTCATCTTCTCCATCACATAGGGCAGAAGGGCTCTGTAAATTATAGAGGAAAGCCGGGCAGGGCTGATAAGACAGTTCAAGATTTGCCCAGGGAGGCAGCTTTTACACAGGCTGTCCAATCAGGTCCACCTGTCAGTTCTTTGGGTGGACCGGATCGGACCATCCATAGCTCTTTATGGAGTGGCGGATGTCAGTGGCTGGTATCTAATTCGATCCTATCTGGCAAAAACAGCAGATCAAATCCGATGACAGTTGGATGGAAACGGAAACGTGGTCCATTTCCATCTGACAGCCCCATAGAGATCAGTGGGGCTGTGTCCACTCTGCATAGTGGAGCGGACACATACCCTGTCATCCCGCCTGCTCAGCGAGGAGGTCCCCTGCGGACTACGGAGAACCCCTGTGTGAAACCAGCAAAAGTTAGAAGCTCACTGCCTTTTTTTGAAGGATGAGCAAGTATTTTTTGCACTTACTAAAAAAGGTGTAAAAAGCCATTTTAATCATTAATTTAACCAACCAAAAGGGGCCAAAGGGTTAATTGTTCGGGTTTACACACAATTTATAATGTTTTAGACCATATATACTAAAAATACAACAAGTTTTAATCTTATAATACGCTTGCCTAACTAGTTAAACCAGTTTGGACAATGAGCACACAGTTTCCATCGTTAGTTGCCATAAATTTTGAACAGTACTGTACAAAAAAAATCAGCACATACCAGACAATGTGATATGTACAATTCACTGCAACCATACCACTGCATCTACAAGATAATATAGATTGAATAAGGCCTAGTTCAGAAGAATGTATAACCTATTAGGGACAGAGAAGCAACAAAACATCAAGGAGACTTGTAAGGTATCACACATACAGTATATGTATGCATTGTAGATGTAAATGTGGAGCCTTAGATGAAAGTAATGGTACACAGATAAAGAGATACGCTATGTCCGCTAACCAAACCTTCATCTAAAAATAATGAATCTTATGTTCAAAGCAAAGGTGCGGAACCTTTGAAGCGCAAGGGCCACAAAGTGATTTATTAACCTGTCGCGGGCCACATTGATGGGGGTTTTACTGCCCCCCACACCGCAAATCGAAATGAACCCTTACTGTTCTGATCTCCCTAGCAGGGCCGCCATCAGGGGGGTACAGGCATTACACCTGTAAGGGGCCCGGGGGTCCCCAGGGGCCCGGAGGGGGGCCCACCCTTAAAAAAAAAAAAAATTTTTTTTTTTTTTTTTTTTTTTTTTAGGGGCCCCAAGGTCCCCAGGGGCCCGGAGGCCACCAAGGGCCCCAGATGGCAAGCCCTTTTTTTTATAAAAAAAATATATTTTTTTATAAAAAATATATATTTTAATATATTTTTATTTTATTTTTTATTAAAGGGACAATTTTTTTTCTTTTATTTTTTTTTAGAGGTCCGGAGGTCCCCAGGGGCCCAGAGGCCACCAGGGCCCCAGATGGCAAGCCCTTTTTTATAAAAAAATATATTTTTTTATATATAATTTTATTTTATTTTTTATTAAAAGGACAATTTTTTTTCTTTTATTTTTTTTTAGAGGTCCGGAGGTCCCCAGGGGCCCGGGGGCCACCAGGGCCCCAGATGGCAAGCCCTTTTTTATAAAAAAATATATTTTTTTATAAAAAAATATATTTTTTTTATATATTTTTATTTTATTTTTTATTAAAGGGACAATTTTTTTAGAGGTCCGGAGGTCCCCAGGGGGCCGGAGGCCACCAGGGCCCCAGATGGCAAGCCCTTTTTTTTATAAAAAAATATATTTTTTTATAAAAAAATATATTTTTTTATAAAAAATATATTTTTTTATAAAAAAATATATTTTTTTATAAAAAAATATTTTTTTTTTATATATTTTTATTTTATTTTTTATTAAAGGGACAATTTTTTTTCTTTTATTTTTTTTTAGAGGTCCGGAGGTCCACAGGGGCCCGGAGGCCCCCAGGGCACCGGATGGAACCCCCCCTTTTTTTATTTATTTTCTATAAAAAAAATATATATATTTTTTAATATATTTTTATTTTATTTTTTTATTAAAGGGGTCTAGGTGCCCGTAGGCCACCAGGGCCCCAGATGGCAACCCCCTATTTTTTATTTATTTTTTATAAAAAAAAATATTTTTTTATAAAAAAAATATATTTTTTTAATATATTTTTCTTTTATTTTTTATTAAAGGGCCAATTTTTTTTCTTTTATTTTTTTAGAGGTCCGGAGGTCCACAGGGACCCGGAGATCCCCAGGGCCCCAGATGACAACCCCCCTTTTTTATAAAAAAATTAATATTTTTTATATATTTTTTTATCTTTTATTTTATATATATTATTATTATTAAAGGGCCCGGAGGTCCCCAGGGCCCCCGGATGACAATCCTCCTTTTTTATATTTTTCTTTACTTTTTTATATTATTTTATTTCTTTTTTTTAATATATAGATGCATTTTTATCAAAGGGCTCAGAGGTCCCTAGGGCCCCATGTGTCAAACCCCCTTTTTTTATAATTGTATTTTTTATTTTTGTTTATATATATTTTTTATATTTGTATTTTTTATTAAAGGGCCCAGAGGTCCCCAGGGCCCTGGAAGGCAACCCCCTTGTTTTTTTTTTTTTATATATAAATGTTTATTTCTTTTTTATATATATATATATTTTTTTTTATTTCTTTCTTTTTATTAAAGGGCCCAGAGGTCCCGAATGGAAAGCCCCCTTTTTTTGTAATTTCCTTTTATAAAAAAAAAAAATAAGGTCCCCGGGCCCCAGTTGGCAACCACCCTTTAAAAAAAAAAATATATATATATATATATATATATATATTCTCTCTCTTTTTCTTTTTATTAAAGGGCACAGAGGTCCCCAGGGCCCCGGACGGCTACCCCCCTTTTTTATATATATTTTTCTTTATTACTTCTTTGTGTAAAGGGCCCCTCGCTTCTCAATTCGCGGCAGCAGCCCCCCCCCTGCTTCTCAATTTCAAGCGGCAGCACCCCCCCCCCGGTTCTCTGCTCCAGGGGGCCCATGCCTGAAGCTGTGTAAGGGGCCCCAAAATTCCTGATGGCGGCCCTGCTCCCTAGAGTGCTACTTTCACACTGATGTGTTGGGGTTTACCAGCACCATGAATTCTGATGCTGTGGGATGGTGGGTTGACAACCTGTTCATCACAATCCGACCTGCTGTCCCAGAGCATGGGCATGCACTTTCCTGGTTCGAAGGTTGCAAGTCATATTAGAGGGCCTGCAGGTCATGGGTTGAGCACCCCTAGTTTAAAGTCTTGGTTATGATATCAATGCTTTGTTTCGAAAGTGAATGCTTTTAACAACAAAGGGTAGAGTGTGTGCAAAATCCTAGATTTGTAAAGCAAGATGAGGTGATAAGAGGAACAATTACCGTAAACAACCAAGCTTTCATAGGAAAAGGGCGAGCTGTATACAGAGAAATCTCACGTCACGATATGGCTCTGCTGGTTTTTGTCTTACAACATGTATCTAAATAGTAGAATGCACTTCACTGAAGAAGAGATGATTTAGCCATTAGTCTTGGGAAGCTCAGCTTTATTTATGGTGACTGCATCCTGGGGTGGTGGGAAACATCATGCAGTAAGAAATAAGTAATGAAGATGACAGCGTGCTATAAAAGAGGTGACGGGCTGCTTTGTGGCAGAATAGTACAGATTAAATTAATATTTAAAGCGAGACAAAGTCTTGAAATCCATACTTCTGGGTAAGGTTATGGGACTTTAAGATCAGCTCTGACACCATTCCATTTACCATGTCTCCTATATTCATCATCAATTAAAATGCAGTGGTGCACAATCTTTTTTTGAAGTGGGATCCCAGCTGTTAATGTGTCACTCATGTTGTATTTTATCTACAGGCAGTGTATTCCTGCTTATATAATACACAAAGCCTAGGTTCACACTACTGCGATGTACTGTGAATCTGATCCTTTTTCTTGTCCTGTGTGAGGTGCAAATTCGCCTTGCGTTTTGAGGTAGACGGGTGCAAATTTACCGCAAATTTATTGCGATTTTACTATGAACTTCAGCAGACAGACAGTGAACAATTTGCAGAGATGTGAACTGTGTGCTGCGAGTTTACTGAAGCCTATGAAGTTAAAATTCGCACTGCACCATAGGAATTTGCATTGCACTTCCAGTCAACACGCACAGGACCGTTGTGTTCCCTTTCGCACCAAATTCATAATGCATACATGTGAACCAAGGCCATGGAATACTATGCTTTTTACATAAACTGTGCATTCCTAAACACATCTATATGTAGCTTAAGAATGTATAAAAGTACCCTGATTGTACTAGCGTTACACGTGAAAATCAAATATTGTTACAGATATCTTATGGGATTTACCGCACGACTTGCCGCCGCGATCTTTGCCAAGCAGGGAGGGACTATTCTATTTCTGAGCGTGCCGGTCCGGAAGACACAGCAGATCCCGCCTTCTGGAACGTGCAGCAGTGCCTATGATGGACGTCCCTCTGGTCCAATCCGGGCCTGCGGGGGACGTGTGACGTCCATCATCAGGCGCCGCAAGGTCAGAAGGCGGGAAGTACAATGCCGCTCGGCAGCTCTCTACGGCTTTGCTGCAGTGATGAGTCTCCTCCTCTGGCTGAATAAGTGTGACGGGCACACCAAGCCACATCCCTGCTCGGCGGCTCTCCTCTCCCGAGTCTCCCTCCTCGCTGGCTCCATGGCTATGATGGGCACATTGGGCATGCCGGCGCCGCACACCACAGCTGAGGTAGGGGACGTCAGTGATAGTGTATGTCTGGTCAGTGTAGTCTGTTAGTGGTTAGTGTAGTGTAGTGTGGTCAGTGTAGTGTGGTCAGTGTAGTGTGGTCAGTGTAGTGTGGTCAGTGTAGTGTGGTCAGTGTAGTGTGGTCAGTGTAGTGTGGTCAGTGTAGTGTGGTCAGTGTAGTGTGGTCAGTGTAGTGTGGTCAGTGTAGTGTGGTTTGGTCAGTGTGGTTTGGTCAGTGTAGTGTGGTTTGGTCAGTGTAGTGTGGTTTGGTCAGTGTAGTGTGGTTTGGTCAGTGTAGTGTGGTTTGGTCAGTGTAGTGTGGTCAGTGTAGTGTGGCCAGTGTAGTGTCGTGTGGTCAGTGTCGTGTGGTCAGTGTCGTGTGGTCAGTGTCGCGTGGTCAGTGTCGCGTGGTCAGTGTCGTGTGGTCAGTGTCGTGTGGTCAGTGTCGTGTGGTCAGTGTCGTGTGGTCAGTGTCGTGTGGTCAGTGTCGTGTGGTCAGTGTCGTGTGGTCAGTGTCGTGTGGTCAGTGTCGTGTGGTCAGTGTCGTGTGGTCAGTGTCGTGTGGTCAGTGTAGTGTGGTCAGTGTAGTGTGGTCAGTGTAGTGTGGTCAGTGTAGTGTGGTCAGTGTAGTGTGGTCAGTGTAGTGTGGTCAGTGTAGTGCGGTGTGGTCAGTGTAGTGTAGTGGTCAGTGTAGTGTGGTTTGGTCAGTGTAGTGTGGTTTGGTCAGTGTAGTGTGGTTTGGTCAGTGTAGTGTGGTTTGGTCAGTGTAGTGTGGTTTGGTCAGTGTAGTGTGGTCAGTGTAGTGTGGTCAGTGTAGTGTGGTCAGTGTAGTGTGGTCAGTGTAGTGTGGTCAGTGTAGTGTGGTCAGTGTAGTGTGGTCAGTGTAGTGTGGTCAGTGTAGTGTGGTCAGTGTAGTGTGGTGTGGTCAGTGTAGTGTGGTTTGGTCAGTGTAGTGTGGTTTGGTCAGTGTAGTGTGGTTTGGTCAGTGTAGTGTGGTTTGGTCAGTGTCGTGTGGTTTGGTCAGTGTCGTGTGGTCAGTGTCGTGTGGTCAGTGTCGTGTGGTCAGTGTCGTGTGGTCAGTGTCGTGTGGTCAGTGTCGTGTGGTCAGTGTCGTGTGGTCAGTGTAGTGTAGTGTGGTCAGTGTAGTGTAGTGTGGTCAGTGTAGTGTGGTCAGTGTAGTGTGGTCAGTGTAGTGTGGTCAGTGTAGTGTGGTCAGTGTAGTGTGGTCAGTGTAGTGTGGTCAGTGTAGTGTGGTCAGTGTAGTGTGGTCAGTGTAGTGTGGTCAGTGTAGTGTGGTCAGTGTAGTGTGGTCAGTGTAGTGTGGTCAGTGTAGTGTGGTCAGTGTAGTGTGGTCAGTGTAGTGTGGTCAGTGTAGTGTGGTCAGTGTAGTGTGGTCAGTGTAGTGTGGTCAGTGTAGTGTGGTCAGTGTAGTGTGGTCAGTGTAGTGTGGTCAGTGTAGTGTGGTCAGTGTAGTGTGGTCAGTGTAGTGTGGTCAGTGTAGTCAGTGTAGTGCAGTTTGGTCAGTGTAGTGTAGTGGTCAGTGTAGTGTAGTGGTCAGTGTAGTGTGGTTTGGTCAGTGTAGTGTGGTTTGGTCAGTGTAGTGTGGTTTGGTCAGTGTAGTGTGGTTTGGTCAGTGTAGTGTGGTTTGGTCAGTGTAGTGTGGTTTGGTCAGTGTAGTGTGGTTTGGTCAGTGTAGTGTGGTTTGGTCAGTGTAGTGTGGTTTGGTCAGTGTAGTGTGGTTTGGTCAGTGTAGTGTGGTTTGGTCAGTGTAGTGTGGTTTGGTCAGTGTAGTGTGGTTTGGTCAGTGTAGTGTGGTGGTCAGTGTAGTGTGGTGGTCAGTGTAGTGTAGTGGTCAGTGTTGGTGTATGCAGGTTATGTCAGTGTGTGTGTACACTGACACACACACACGTAGGTCTGGGTGTGTGTGTCAGGTAGGTCACCCGGCACCACTCCGCCTACCGCAGCAACCCCCCCCCCCCGGTGCCAGCTTGGCTTGCGGGCTGAAGCCCCTGGTCTTTTTGGGACCTAGCAACGCCCCTGGTCATCGCTAACAGAGCAGAAAATCTGTGTTTATTATTCACAATCTTAAAAGCTGGTATATTATTTCCCCCCTAATGTTGCTTAGTACACAATACACTCAGCACCAATAGCATAAAGGATTCCAAAACTTTCCAAATCAGAAGCCTTGAAACGGGAGTGAGTTTTTTCTTTTTTAACTGAACATCTGTAAAGATATAGATGATTGGCAATACCTTTCAGTAAACAACTGGGAAGGATATTACAAATATTCTTGTATTATATGACCAGCAGACAATCAAGTCTTCCCTGTCTTAATATATTGACATAAAGATTTGCTGAACTGTAAATAGCAGTATGTAGTGGAAGGGGCCAGGGTCCCATCGCTTAACGGAATTAATGTTTTTATATTTTAGCTTCGTTACTTTGGAAAAGGAAGCAATGAATATTATACTGTTGGAATGTCATTTTGTTCCAACCAAGGTCCATTTAAGGACATTTTTGAAAAGCAATCTATTGGATGAAATATAAAGGACTAAAATAAAGGAGACACACAATAGCTTGGCGGTTAACACTTTTTCTTTGCAGCACCGAAGTCCTTAGTTCCAATCTTATCCAGTTTGCTCTCTGTATGTACTTTGCATGTACTCCCTGTGCTCCAGGACTCCAGCTTCCTTCCACACTCCAAAAAACTTGCAGGTAGGTTAAGTGGTTCCTTTTAAAATTGACCCTAGTATGTGAGCGCATGCATGTTGGCATTTGCGATAGGGCCATGAGATTGTTAGTACTTTGGGACTGATATGAATGTACAGTATGTAAAGCACTGGGTACATTTTTGCTGCTATGTAAAATGTTTTGCATTCGTTAAGAAAAATTCAACATGCCCAGCAATGACACCCATGCTGAGCAATCGACCCCTTGAGTTCTCTATCCAGAAGGGCAGCTGCTTTGCATGGGACCTGAATTAGAGCCGCGATCACTGGAGTTGCAGTCACTACTACCAGTGACTATCCATTTCCAAGGGGACACCACAGGGATGGCATTAATTCAAGCTAGACCAATGTAACTATGCAATAAAAAGACATACCTGGATTTCAATATTAACGGCTTGTTTTACATAGGGGATAAGAAAAAGGTGATATACTTATCTTATTCCTCTCTCCCTAGCAGTAGGCGCTCTCCTTCGCTGTCTGTTCCAGAATGTGGGCAGGACCTCTGCATCCTACTGAATGCAGGACAGCTGGTCCTGTATTGTAAGGAATTGATGTCAGGGAGCTGTCATTGGTCGGGCAGCTCCAAGGGACCAGTCACAGGAAGAGGAGGCAGCCAGCAGACGCGAGCAAAACCTAAAGTATATCGTCTTTTCAATAATGCCCTAGGAACTAGAAGCAGTTAACCCTTGCAGTGGGAAGAGGGACTTAAGGGAAAATGTTTTTCATCCCAAGAGTTTAGCTTTAAAAGATCTGTATACGCATAAAAATGCATAAAAGCATGCAAAATAAACATGCATTGGATGTGTTAACATTTTTTATATAACTCACCATTGAGCCCATTGAAGAACACAGGGAGTCTTCCATACCTTCGGGTTACACTGCTGCCTATAGGAGAAGTGGACACCGACAAACAAAAACACTATAGGCCAGCCGAAGATAAACTTTCCTACTACCAGCATGTCTCATTTTAGTAGCAAAGCATCATCGCAAACGTGATCATAAACACAGTGGGACCAGTGTCCCCTAATAGACTCCAAGAAAGCAATTTATGGTGAATACAAAGTCTTATATTTTTTCTCATCCATTAAAAGACACAGGAAGGTTTCAAACTTCGAGACATACAAAAGCAGTCCAACAGAGGAAAGGATCAAACAACAAACACACAAAAACAGGCCCAAGAAAAGCAAAAGAAGACTGGGGACTGTGTGCTGATCGATGAGCTGCCTGAAGTACCTGACACCCGAAGATGGCATCAGATGGAAGACCAAACATCCACTGTTAGAATTTGGAGAACAAGTGAACATTGCCCAAAAAGCAATCACAAATCTAGTAGTGTGCTGCGGCAGGAAAGGGTGCAAACCGATCCTTAGGAGCATAGGCATGGATGATGGTCTGCCAGAAGTCTTAGCACGTCAATTTACCACATCCTGCAAAGCAGAAAAGCAAGGAGTTTTGAGGAAGGAAATGCATACATCAGGGTACACTGATCCCATGGAGCCACCAGAGTGTCCACTGCACTGCTTCCAGTAGAGCAGTGGTTCTCAACCTGGGGGTCGGGACCCCCTCGGGGCCAAATTATGATTTGCCAGGGGTCCCCGAATCCTGGGCTTGTCTTGAAGCCCGCACCACTCTTCCTGCCTTTTTGGGGCCATCCCTGGAGCCCATGGCCTCCCACTCAGCCTCTTCACAGCCGCCGGTTCAGTTCACGGCATGGGTGGGGGGAGGCTAGAGGTCAGCTGACTGGTGAGGAATGTGAAATGAGAGGGGCTGGAGGAGACCCTATTTCCTGATTCCGGCATAGGTGTCACTGCTACGAGACGCCACAAAGTTGGAGGCACAGTGAGTAACACTACCTGTGATTATAGTTGCTTTTAAAAGTCCTCACAACTGTTCTCAGATCAGCAGATGACCTTATTCAAGAGCACTTAATCCACTCATCCCACCATCCCACCAAGGAGTAAAAGAAGGAATACAAATAAAGAATACATGGAAGGGAAAGGAAAAGAGGGGTGGAACAAAGAAAAAGGGAGTGAAAGAACAAGGATAGCTAGAGAGAGGGATGGGGGGGGGGGGACACAAGAAATTTGGATAGAGAGAGATAAAAGGGAAACCAAGGAGAAAGAGTGAGTAGTACATGCGAAAAATTACCATAAGGGGTTTTAATACTGTAAGTGGAAGGGACTCAGGGAGCGCCAAATGTCCATGGGTTAGGGGTGCAAATTACTTGTCTTGCCCCGGGTGCTACAAAAATAATTTTACTGTTAGGGGTCCCCCAACTTGAGAAATTTTATCAAGGGGTCACAGCACTAGGAAGGTTGAGAACCACTGCAGTAGAGGGTTCTTGTAACTGGAGACAAACTTGTTGAGTTAGCTATTGAACATGGAGGCCAGATGGTCCACATCCAGCATCCTCCACCGGCAACTAAGGCCCTGGAACACCTTAGACCCCTTTAAGCTAAGGCACTTTTCAGGAGCTTTAACGCTAACAAAAAAAAGTGCCTAAAAAAAATGCTCATTTTTGAAACATATTTCCATTAAAATCAATGAATGCTTTCACATTGGTGTAATGCACTGGCAGGGTGGTGAAACAACGCCCCACTTCATTGAAATTGATGGAAAGCTCATCAAAAGTGCTCAGTGTTTTACTGGAAGTTTATAAGCGCCTCAGTGCAAAAGGGGCCTTATAATGAAGGAACCACCTGGGTTCTGTAATACCTCTAGGTAAAGGGACTAGTCCTCTAGGTCCAGGTGCTGCCAGTTGAAGACATTTGTCTATCTGCTGTCTACATTTGGAATGTACACAGCTGAAAAGGCTGGGAGGTTTAGTTCTGCTCAGGACAGGGTGCACTTTACCTCTCTTTCTGTAGCAAGACTTCAAGCTACTTTGTCTAGCTTGATTAACACCCCTGTGCCAACAGGGTGCCTTTTCAGTTTGATGGGCTGGCATGTTTTGTGAGGATCCTTAAAAGACATAAAGGAAGGACTTGCCAGACTCAAGAACTGGATTGCTAAGGCACCAAGCAAGAAACAATCGAGTCCTCATGACAAATTAACTGGTCTGTCCAGAGACCAGATTGACTTGCCCCATGATAACAGAATGTTGCTTTGTAGTGGTTTAACATGAAACTGGGAAAATTGAATTGCTCTAAAGAAGGAGGGGACCATCAAAACTCTCATGCAAATGCAGTTATTAGTCTCCTGGACTGGATAGTTCAAATCTAAGACTGGAGTGTCTAAATGTTCTCCTGTAGAAGAAACATTCTGATCTCAGCTGTGTCCAGAACTAGACCTAGATACTCCAAACCATGAGTCAGTTCCAGTGTCAGTCAGTCAGTCAGTCAGTTCCAGTGACAATTTCTGAAGGTTCAGAATCCATCTGAACTGCTGTAATAATGTTGACAGTCAAAGCCATGTTGTTGGTCTCCAAGTATCCTATAATGGGAATGTCAGAGCACACAGGGCTAAAATTGGGGCCAGCAGCTTGGTGAATACCAGAGGTACAGACGAAAGGCTGAACAGCAGGGTCACAACCTAGAACTGCAGAAGACAGAAGGTCTCCTTATTAAAAGGGAGGAGAGGGAAGATTTGGTAATTTCTGTGTGAAACTTCCAGACCCCAATGAAGACATTCAATGCTTTGAGATCCAGAATAGGTAGAATTCCCCTTTTAGGTTTGGGAATAATGAACAGATTGGACTAAACCCCTGGACCCAATTGCAATCTGCTAGTTTGTGCAGTGACACAGGAAGGTTGGAGATGAGAATTCGAGGCGGGGGCAGGGAAAATTGAGTGCAGGAGCATGGGGATTCCACCTACTGCACCCAAGTATTGGGCACACAAGCTGTCCAGGCTTCCACAGGGGTTAGAAAACATCTGAAAAGTGCGTGCGGAGGAAAGTTTGATGGAGGAAAGTTTGTCAGAGCATATGGCAGACAATGAGTGCCGGACCTTTGGACCTTTTGAGCGGATGGGGAGCAAAGCTTGGAAAGTTCAGAAGAGTAGGTCAAGGGAGTGGAGAAATGAAAGGAGTGTTTAACATTCATAGATGAACATAACTCCACAGTCTTATGCCGCGTACACACGATCACTTTATGTGATGAAAAAAAATGACGTATTTAAAAACATCAATTTCATTGACCGTGTGTAGGGGAAAACGTCGTTTTATGTCTTGTAAAAAACGAAAAAAAAAATTGAAGCATGCTTCAATTTTTTGTGTCGTTTTTCAAAACGTCGTTTTTTGTTTCACAAAAAGTCACCGTGTGTAGCAAAAAACGTTGTTTAAAACGACGTTTTTCAACCCGCGCATGCCCAGAAGCTAGTTATGAAGAGAGCTTCAATGGAAAAGAGTGGTGAACGTAACCTCGCTTTGTTAGAGCATTGTGAAAAAAACGATGGTGTGTAGGCAACATTGTCTTTGAAAATTGAAGTTTCAAAAACGTTGTTTTTTACTTCACAGAAAACGTTGTCTTTTTTTCATCACATAAAGTGATCGTGTGTACGCGGCATTAGGCAACCTCTATGGGTACCTCTGGGTGCTCTTTCCACCAGTACCATCCCTGATGTTGTTAGGAGCTAGTCTGATGAAACCGTGTCCCTCAAAGGTCATGCGTTTAAAATGCTTTTTACACAAGGGTTCTGCTGTCCAGCACTTTAACCAAAGTGGCTTACACAAATGTACTGACATGAAAAATGCGAGAGGTGAGATGGAAGGTTTCCAGCAAAGCTAAAATGTATTTCTTTAGTCATCTGCTCTATGCCTTCTCTTAATGGTTGGACAACTGCACCAGGAACCTTGTGGTTTGACAAAGTACAGTAACAGCCAGAAGTAAAAACCATCAGTAAAAACAGAGCTTCAAAAAGTGCTTCTAAACATTTATTGTGTAAAGCACCATGTAAAGGAGAAACACTGCCAGATCGAGAGTCGGAATAGACTACTTCTGTAAAAAATTCTCACCAAACCAACAAAAGGCTCTTAGGGAAAGCAAAGTGCATTGGATCTCCATAGAGAAATGACTATAAATATGAGTGTACAGGGAAAGTCTTTGTGATCTTTGAAGTTTTATGACCCAATGATGAAAACAGCATTAGTGGAAGCAACACAATGATTTACTTTCAGAGTGGTAAGCACTTCCTCAATGAGCCCCAAAACAGTCTACTTTAATTTGGGAGTAACAGCTGTAGGCCGCTTCTTATCATGGGTATACTTATAAGTCAAGGAATGGACACATACTTGGAGTACCTGGTGGTCGATGTCTCAGAAGCTGCAGGAAAATAAATAATTTACAGAATTTGCAGGAGAGTAATGGAGTGCACCTGTAGCCTCTGCAATCAGAGACAGCAAATAACTGGGTAATACGGATCAGTCCTGCATGAATGTAGAAAAAACCACAGCCGAAAAGGTAAGGGGTGGCAGCCACTTCTGACAGAGCTAAGGAGGACTGCAAGGATGAGACAGACGCAAAGAGCAGAGGACAACATGATTCCAGGCTGCAAACCCCCACCCGCAGTGTGTAGAATCAGACGTGTTGCAACAACATGGTGGTACAGCAATATAGGTTCAAGGCAATACTTACGAAAGCAGAAAGTAAGTGAGGTTCAGACAGTGATAGGTGAACAAAGTCACCTTCTGGGCAGCAGGAATGGAACAAAGTTCCAGATAACTCAAGCTAGGAGCCTCAGTGGGGGAAACTAGTTTCTTGTCGCTGTATGGCAGGAAAGAGCACAGAGAGAACGCTCACAACACTCTTACCAGCAGATTAAGTCAGGGCTCAGTTCCACAGCGTTAACCTAAATTGGTGCAGAATTGGCAGGAACAAAGGAACAATGGCACCCGGTATTAAATGTAAATGAGGCAGCTCCTGCTTAAAAGGAAAAAAAAATCAAAAATGTACAAAGCAAAACAGCTAGGAAAAAAAAAGGTTAAGTCTTTAAAACAGCAGAACTGGAGAAAAGATATGCATCCTCTTAGGACACTGACAAAATTGGAGGCATGCTGGTAGTTGGGGTGGGGTGCCTGGGCTGGTCTATGGTTTTATTGTTCATCAGTGTCCAATCCTTCTGTATGTGGCAGTATAACCGAAAAGGTTAAAAAATTCCTGTGCCCTTCAATGAATGAGAAAGCAAAGCATTTTGTATAAACTGATGTTTTTGCACAGCCAGGCATTGAGTGACACTGTTGAATGTTAGCCCATCTCCCGCAGGTTTTTATTGATGAGGAGGCTAGATCAAACACTGCACATGTACCAAAGCCCTTGCGTTCCTAATTACAGATCACTGGCACATCTAGTGACAAAACCCTCCTGGGGAATTCAGGGTTTAGCTGTGCCAGACTAATGTCCTATTTTTTGGGTGTTTGAAGATCATCAAATCCAAAATGTTACTCATGGCTCCAAGTCATTTTTGCCATCTACTGATTGTATACTGTACCTAGTATTCATATTGTATATATAAAATGCATTAATCCATTTTAAAACATAATAAATTGTGCAAATGACAATGCAAAGGTAGTTTCCCACAGAAAGAGAGGCAACTACTGATCCTGGTTCAAGATAATTACCATCAATTATAAAAACACTCTACTGCAGTTCCAATTTCACAGCCACAAAGAAAGCCAAATGCAATGAATGGCCTCTGTAGCCAGCTTGGACGGTGCTAAATAGTTCGTCGCTGTGTCTCACAATCCAGGTGGGTATGTTCAATACACACACACACAGCAACTTGTGTGTTTTACACTACCAATCTCAAACTCTAAAGAAATCTGAACTTTCAGTGGGGCTCCCATGTACTGCAAAGAGGAAATGCCAGTTTTTGTATAGGGAAGCAATAATAAAAAATAAAAAAAAGAGTTTTATTTACCTTATTATTCCTTGTTCTCCTGGCAGCCAGTGCGCTCCTCTCTGACTTGTGGACAGGCCCTTAGCTTCCTTACTAACAAGGCAGGACTGCTGGTCCTACAGTGCATGTGATAGCATGAGAATGCCTGTGACTGCACTGGTAACCCCACTGCCAGGGTAACTTTGCATTTTCCCTGGAGATTAGTTTTAAGCAAATCCAAACTCCAAAACAAAGATGTAATGTATATTGCAGCTTATCAGTCACTAGTGGTAAGAGTGGTGACTACATTGGTCTGCTTTTTACCAATTTCTTTTTTTTTTTTTTACCTGGTGATCCTGCCAAGTATTACATTTCCTATCTTGGGATGAAAAAGCTATTATAGATTTTTTTTTTTTTAGCTTATTGCTGCTGACTATAGCCAAAACTTTTTATTGTTTTGCATAGATTATAAAATGATTAGAACAGGATCCTGTCAAGTTTTGAGGCTTTCAGTGAGTCTGTTGGATTCCCTTACTTCCTGTCTGAGAAAATGTTGTTTCTGAGAGAATTTTGGATGATTCCAGAGGAATCAGTTGAAATTTGACTTGCTGGTGGGCCTGTCAGCACCACCTGGCTTGACCAATCCTGAGAGAAAAATCAAAGAAGCCAGGTGGAAAACCACACAAACAGTAACTTTATTCTATCAGATGCAGTCAGCAGTGCAGAATCTTCCATCTATGCTGCTTAGTGTGGACAGAGAATGTTATTGATTTTCTCTTATTTAGCCTAAAGAGAATTCTAGCTGTGTATGGCTAGCCCTAGTGGGCGTCACATGCCCACAAGCATGACGGAACCGCATAACACAAAGAAAACTACGGTTACTTTTAGAAAAAAACAAGAAATATAGCGGCGGTATTACTATTACTAATAATTACTAACAATTGCAGCATTAGAATAAGATCATCATAAGAGATGGCTTTTGAAAAAAATAAAAATAAATTAATAAGTCGGTGGAACCCCGCTTTAATAAGTCCACTATCAAATATTGGGGGCTTCATTTGGGAGCTGTAATATACTTCCACAATAAACAAATGCTGAGAGGCAAATCATAGCTGTCACTGCGGACCTATTTTGAAGGTGCATGTTCAGGCCTTACATACAGATCCTGTATTCACAGCATATTGTGAAATTGGCCATATTCGTGCCTCCACACTTCTGGATCTAAGCTTTTTCTAAGCCAGTGACGTACTAAACTGTAAAGCAAGGATAATAATCAAAGTCCTGGAGCGTGCAATGTCAAAAACAAGACAGCAGCAGTATTTCTATTCTTTTACTGACAAGTTCCTTTAAAACCAAAGCTATTAGACTCCCAAGGACATGGGTGGCAGACAAGGCTATGCTTAATTTTAAAAATAGGACGAGTAGTACAAATGGATGTAATAAATGACTCACCTGTCCTCAGTCTGCTGTTTATCCTGGCTCCAAGTTCCATACTGTCGGTCAGGATCTTGCACTAACGAGTCTGTGTCCTTGTTACTTGTAGAGGATCTTGAGAAACACTGTTTTACATGGTCCTGAAGATAAAAAAGAAAAAAGGTCAGCAAATTGAACACTTCAAACTTCTATTTTAGATATACACTTATTACATTTACACACCAGGGGTTGTTAAACTCTAGGGCCGGGATTCAGATACATTGGCGTATCTTTGTGCGGGCGTAGCGCATCTTCTTTACGCTACGCCGCCGCAACTTGGAGAGGCAAGTGCAGTATTCACAAAGCACTTGCTCCGTAAGTTGCGGCGGCGTAGCGTAAATTGGCCGGTGTAAGCCCGCCTAATTCAAAGTAGGAAGGAGGTGGGCGTCATCTATTTAAATTAAGCGTGACCCCATGCAAATGAATGGCCGGTTGAACTGGGCATGCGTGCGCATGCTCAGAATCACGTCGCATATACTCACCAAGATACGTTGGCGCAATGCCTACGACGTGAACCTATGCACTGCCCTATTCGCGTAGTACTACGTAAACGGCGTACGCAACGTAAAATTCAACGGCATCGTTCCCTTGCCCATACCTTTGCATTAACTGCACCTGCTATATGAGGGGTAACTTTACGCCGGACGTAAGCCTTACGCAAATCATATATATGAAGCAGCCGGGCGCATCTACATTCGTGAATCAGCGTATCTTACTCATTTGCATATTTATAATGCACCCACAATACGCCGGCGTAGGCAAGTTACGTCGGGCGGCTGAAGCCATGTTTTTCGACGTATCTCGCTTTGTGAATTGGCGCAAAGATGGGACGGCGGACATTTGGACTTACGTTGGCATATCTGGAGATATGCCGACGTAAAACGTTTCTGAATCCGGCGCTAGATGCTCTCAGGGACCAATATGGCCGTTTTCCTATAGATGAGTGGGGCTATAGACAGCTTCCCCCTTTGAAAAGCTCTGTATGTCCACCTCTTTGATACCGCACTCTATTTACTTGTTATATGGGATGCTGCAGTAACTTGAGCCAAGGGGGAAACCCTCATAGATAAGAGTGGAAGAGAGACCTGCAACACAAATTCATCGAGCTACAACTTGACCATCTTTACACATTCCAGCTCTGTAGATACGAAAATGCAAGAGAGTGGATTCAAATTACTGACGCACTGGTATAGGGTGCCCCCTAGAATTTATCCAACACTAAATGATGCTTGCAGAAGGGGTTGTGGTCAGCAGGGCACATTCCTGCATGTTTGGTGGGAATGCCCCAAGCTTAGAGCCTATTGACAAGATATCAGAACCCAGGTCAAAGTGATCTTAGATCGTGAACTACCCGACTCCCCGTTGGTGCTTTTCTTGCATGTCCCCCCCCCCCATACCACCATTCCTCCTAGCCATTACCATAAATCAGTACTACCCCATTTTCTGAATGCGGCTAGTTTACTGGAAATCAGCTTAAATTCCTAGTAGGGAGGATTGGATACGCTTAGTAAACAATATTATGGCCGTGGAGGAATGGATGGTGACATGCAAAAGGTGGACATGTCAAGTTTTACAGTATTTGGACTATTTGGATCCACTATACTAGTACGTTCCCACAAAATTCTCAACCAACTTCTTAAACGATGGACTTTGTTGATGATCGACAGTTTAAGATTCAATAGAACAGATCCAAGGAGTATTCTATTGTCTAAAAGTAAATATACTAGAGTGCCGTTCTCTGTTACCTTCTAACTTTGTCTCCCCCCCCTTTTTTTAATTCTTTCTTCATTCTCTGGTCATGCTTTTATGACCTTCTCTGTTGGATTGGTTGTACCTGATATTACAAATATATATGGATGGGCGTTAATCGATACCAGGAATAGTCTATAGGAATATGGAAATTCAAAGTGTGGGGATTTATCTGTATTAATACTACGCATGCAGATGCCCCTATGTTTCCTATGTCCGATGGTCAAATTGGACTCCTTTACATGTATCAAGTTGGGCTCCTGGTGGGCCTGTTGACAAATTGATACATTTATCTTTTGCCTTTTTATGGTTTCCGATCTATATGTCTTATGTTTTGTTCTCATACATTGAATAAAGATAACTTAAAAATATATACATTTACACATTCCAGGTATAGTATGTTTTTACAGTTACATTGGTCCAGCTTGAACAACTTGTGTAAATGCATTAGGTTCCTCAAAAATGTGTTTATATTGTAAAAGTGTCAGTGCCTAACATTTGAGATCGAATATACACCTTACAAAGTGATCAAGAAACATCAAATATCCTTTATCCAAAATATTTTATACTGAAAAAGCAAAGCACAATGAAAAGTAGGAAAACTATTAGCACTCCACCCCAATAGAATTACATTTCATAAAAATAAGTGGCTTAAAAGGGTGAGAGAAGAGGAATGTCTTTTATATATACTATCAATGCCAGAACCACTTATAAGAGTAGGATATAATGGCAATTAGCAACGGTCTTCTAACTCTTGTTTTGGACATGTCAGTCTTTTTTTCCCATTACATGGGGGGGGATAGAGTGATCAGTAGTTTTAAGAAAATATTTCTAGTTCAGCTCACAGGAAGTGACAAGTACAATGCACTACTTGCAAGAGTAACAGGCATTTTCTGTACTTGCTTAAAATGATCTTACCCTGAAAAGAAAGCTAATGCAGCCACCACATCTAAGAACTCGTAAGCTTCATTACATTACAGTTTTTGCTCTTGAGCTTAGCTATTCTTTAAGTTGAATTTTCTCTAGGGCCGCGTACACACGAGGAGACATATCCGATGAAAATGGTCCGACAGACCGTTTTCATCGGACATGTCTCCTGAGATGTTTGGTTTGATGTGTGTACACACGATCAAACCAAAATCCCCGCGGACAGACGTGGCGGTGACGCCGCCACGTCACCAAACCGGGAAGTAAAATACTTCCACGCATGCGTCGAATCCATTCGACGCATGCGGGAGATTTCGGTCTGCTGGTTAGGCGGACTAACCAGCGGACATATCCGACAGACAGCTTTCCAGCAGACAAGTTTTAAAGCATGCTTTAAAACTTTTGTCTGCTGGAAACCTGTCTGCTAGCCCGTACACACAATCGGATATGTCCGCTGAAACTGGTCTGCGGACCAGTTTCAGCAGATATGTTTGATCGTGTGTACGTGGCCTAAAGGTCAATTAAACCTGACATCACAGCCACAGGGGAAAATATCTTCAGGATACAATCTAATGTCAGATGTTATTCATAAGACCAGAAACTGCAGCGGCATGGAAATTCATCAGCTCATAGCTGAAGTACTTAAACAATATAGTCCATCAGCCAGGAAGTGAAATACCGGTTTAGGGTGTATAGTGGTGAAAATGATTTAATCCCCTGCAGATTTTGTAAATTTGCTCACTTACCAGAGTGGGGTCCTCCCCCCTGCCCCAAAGCACTCACCCTTATATGGTTTAGGAGTCCCCCTAATAATTTATACTAGACCCAAAGGGCCTGTTATTGTCTGGGACACATTGTTTTTCCTTTATTTTTTTCAGTAGCAATTGTAACCGCTAGTCGTTTTAAGTGGGATTTTACTTTTTTTTTCTTTACAAATGCCATTTTTGCCGTTGCATGTTTTATGCATGCTACATATGCGCCACTTCACAGGCGCATTAAAGAAACCGCCCCAGTTACTATATTCAATTTATTTTTGCACTTTAAGCATAATTAAAATCTGAAAAAAATGATAGTTTAAAAAAAATATTTTTTTATTGATTCATGTCCCTCAGGGAAGAACCCAGACAACTATAGCCCTTTTATGGTCAATTACTTGTATAGAAACCTTCAAAATGAGCCCTTTTGATTTTCTTTTTGATTTTTTGTTGGTCATCTGGCTTGGTACAGGAAAAAATAAGGTTGTTGGAGGCTGGAGGAGCATGTCTAAGTATTTTATTTTGAAAGCCATATTCAATACTCTAATGCCCCATACACACGATCAGAATATCGTACGGAAAATGTCGACCGAGGAAGAATCGTACGATAATCGGATTGTTAGTACAGAGCTTTCACGACAGTTCATGTGATATTATTTTATCGGACATGCATGAAAAACTTTCTTGAACGGCATTCAGACATAGAAGAATGAATATTTGAGCGGTTACAACAGACTTCACTAATGAGTTTTTAAAAGTCACCTTCCCATCACAGCAGGTGCAGAGGAGATGTAGAGGTGACCCCCTCTCACATAAAGAACCCTTTTTATAAGAGTTCTTCAATAGCCTGGAGGTACAAATGACAGTGGTTTTTATTTTGCCTTACAGTTTTAGTGGATGAACCAATGACATTTAAATTACTATTTTTGCCTGAGCAGGAATTGTTGGAGGAAGGGGAAGACTGTTTAATTTTTTTCTACTGCATCCTGTCAAATATTTAAAGGTAAAAGTAATGGCCCAAGAGGAAATTACTGACATATGGTAAAGTATTATAATTTCAGAAATCAATGGAACACTTAAGGGAAGGTTAGGTGTAGAAACAAACACTAAAGAATCCCAAAGTCTTTATTTTCTTCAAGGCTATTTGCGCAAAATCCCCAGCAAGCATTTCCTGAACTCTTCCAACATCCAGGAATTATGCAGAACCTCATTGCTATACCAAAGCTAGAAAACATATATTGTTTATGTTATTTACTAAACATATCAATTTATTATCTTTCAATAAAAAGATATATATACACATACATATATATCCATCTCTCTCTCTCTTATCTATCTTTCTTTTTTTATTATTCTTCATTAAAAGATATATAAAATGTGTTAAGTGATTCTGTTTTACCATTTTATTAGTGTAGTCTTCTAGTTTTATTATGGTTCCTCGTCTACCTCAAATCACAACACACAGGTCTATTGCATAGTCTATTAATTTTACATCATTGGTGAGGCTCTCATTCTCCACCAGTTCCCAAACACTGATGCCACGTATACACGGTCGTTTTTTGTCTTGTAAAAAAAAAACTTTTTTTCTCATGAAAAAAAAATATGACGTTTTTCAAACTTCATTTTAAAAAACGACGTTGCCTATACACCATCGTTTTCTGAAAATGCTCTTGCAAAGCGCGGTTACATACAACACGTACGACGACACTCTGTTCCATTCAAGCTCACGTCATAACTTGCTTCTGAGCATGCGCGGGTTTAAAAATGTAGTTTTAAACGTCGTTTTAGCCCACACACGATAATTTTGTGTGAAACAAAAACCGACATTCTGAAAAACGACATAAAAAATTGAAGCATTTACCAGCAGTACCAATGCAGGCCTAAATTATGAGTTTTATTTACCCTGGTACTGCATTTCCCAGCCATTGCTGGACTTTGGGAGGGCGTATATAGCACCCAATTCTAAGACTTGATCGGAGGCTGCGCCCGTGTTTAATGCTGAATACGGTTTATTATTTCATGCAATGCTGGCGTTTGTCTAGGTTACCTATTTCTGTCCTGTACATTTTATGGCGGCTGCGCCCGCACTTATTCATGCTATACGCTTAAATGTACTGTTACTGTAAAAGCATACATAAACACTTTTGGAAAAAAATAAAAATAAATTGAAGCATGTTCGAATTTGTTTTTGTCGTTTTTTCAGAAGACATAAAACAACGTTTTGCCCACACACGATCATTTTAAATGACGTTTTTTAAAACTTCGCTTTATTTCATCACAAAAAACGACCGTGTGCATAAGAGCACTGTTTCTGCAATGCAAAGTGATTACAAAAGAATAATAGTTAAGGTTTTAAAATTGTGTCCTAAACCACATCTTTATACACGTTTAAGGATTTTTAGGTAGCACATAACTGGAATAAAGGGGGAGGTATTGTATTTAGCTAGAGTCCTAACACAAACACACAAAAGCAGTGTTCACATTGAAAATAAAATACCTTTCTCAAAAGCCTTCTAAAAAAACAAACAAACAAAAAAAAACAACTAGCCATTCAAGATCTATTCTAGTTTTCGTGAAAGTAAACCCACACCCATATAACTAGTATGTAGCCCTGGGGTCATAGAACAGCTAATTGCACCAGAGGCTTTGAAGACGTGTATTTTGCTTTCTGACCTATCCCCAAAGAAGACTGACACCTTGTTAAGCGATCCTTTTTCCATCTTGAGAGGAACATTTTTTAATTTTACAAACCATAGCACTTTATGACTTGCGTCAGGTCAGTTTCACATGACAGCAGTAACTAAATATGATGCCAGACTAATATTCTTGAGAGTAAAGTCCCATTCACACAGGGAGTACCCAACCAAAACGGGCAGTTTTTCATGTCATGGAAAAAAAAACTATGTTTTTTGACGCGATTCCTCTCAAGCCGGCCTTGCGTACACACGATTGTGATACAAAATGCTCAAGCAAAGCGCGGTGACGTACAACGCATACGACAGCACTATAAAGGGGAAGTTCCATTCGAATGGCGCCACCCTTTGGCCCGATTATGCAAATTTACCTTCTCATAACGTGCTTCCTTTTTTTCCCCGTCAAAGCCTACACATGACCGTTTTTCACGACGAGAAAAAACAGAGCAGGTTCTAAATTTTTAATGCCTACACATAAAATTTTCTGGAGCCTACACATGATCGTTAACATTTTTCTCTTTATGAAAAACGATCGGGTGTATGCGGTATTAGAATCAATAGTTTCAGTAATCGGTACCTAGTAGCAGACCTCCACATTTTATCATATGCTACGTGCCATGAATTTTAACTGTCCAGATTCAGGTTGTCTTTACGTTTTTTTCTTTCAGAATCACAAACCTATTCAGGTTACCAAATTTACAAAGCAAATGCAAAATTTCAGTAAAGGCTACTAATGTATATATGTGTCAACCTGATATCTCTATTGAAGCAGAAGTACACCTTTAAAAACGAACAGTCACACCCTTGTTCCATATCATTCTGTTACTGAGCAACAAACATACTTCACAAACAGCCCCAGGCTACATTGTTCTGTCCCCAGGTATCTCAGCTATGCCTGCCTGCATTGACTTCAAACAGTCACCCTGTAGAATTCATGTTAGCATAACGATTTTTAAAGCATTTTTTTTTAAAGGTGGCCATAGATAAGATTGAAATTCAACCAGTTTAACAGGGACTATTTAACAGAAGCCGATCATTAGATTTTTTTGGATCGAACATCTTTCTGACAGTGTATGTGGTTTTTCATAAGGAAAGTCTATTTGTTCCAAATTCAAGCAATAAAAGCGAAAAAAAATTGAAGTACTTTTGAACATTTGTCAAGTCTGTATGCATAGGTGCGCGCACAGGGTGTGCTGATGTGCCAGGGCACACCCTAATCACCCCATACGGCATAGATTCCCCCCGTTACTGACACATCCATGTTTTATCACATTTTAAAATGTTTGTTTACATTTATTGATAAGAGGGTTTGTGTTGTGTGTGTGTGTATATACACACACACACACACACACACACATACATACATATACATATATATATATATACATACATATATATATATATATATATATATATATATATATATATATATATATATATATCACACCTATGTCTGCATGGTTGTATGTACTGAGAATGTTTGTAAGAAAATTTACCAGTGTAGGTCAGCTTTAGGCCTCGGGACGGGACGGATCCGTGATGATCCGCCACATGAACCTCCGCTTGCTCAGTGGGGATCGCTCAGTTGATCCCCACTGAGCCGCCGGATTACAGGGCGGTCCACGCACACTGTGTAGGGACCGCCCTGTCAGATCTCCGCTCTCCTCTATGAGGGGGATCAGATGAACACTGACCGTCTGTCCGTGTTCATCCGATACGCAGACGGATGGAAAAATAGGGTTTTCCTCCGTCTTCAGTATCGGAGGATTGCGGTACCGGGTGAGATCGGGTGTCAGCGGATGTTCATCCACTGACACCCGCAATCTCATAGGGACCAATGTATGTCCCTTTTTCATCCGTACACAAATGGATGAAAAAGCAGACATACGGTCCGTCCGTGTGAAAGAGCCCTAAAGTGGAACGTCACTCTCTCAATCAACATTGACCATTTTTAATCCTTGTGCTGCTAGCATTAGTAAATAGATAAAGTATATCAATATTTACTTGTTTTAAACTCCATTTTTCATTTCTTCCGTTACTTCCTGGTTTACATGCCTGGGCAAATGATGTCATACATCCCAGGAGTCTTCAGGAGGGGAGGAGGGATATTGTCAGCTAAGCACACCCTCCTGCCTGAATGCCTGAGCTAAGAGCAGATTGATTCCAGCAAGTAAAAATTCTACCTGAATCATCTGACCTTACTCAAGATGATCACAGCCAGAAATGCTAGTGGCGTGTTTTTCAATGTGATTTCTCAGCATAATAAAGCATGGAGACACGGATGGATGGTGAGTTGTTTTTGATAATAAAAATTAAATAGCTTTTTTGGTACTGATGCAGTGCAGTTCCGCTTTAAATGGTCAGTAAGATTGCACATAGCTTGGCTGGACCAAGGGGAGGCAGGGAATGCAGACATGAGCAGGAAAAAGCTTTCATTTTTAGAGGTAAAATAAGATTTAAGCTTGCTCTGGCAATTGTTTTTTTTTTCATGCAATTTTTACTTTTTTTTTTCCCCATCACATGCTTAATTTGACCTTCTAAACTCATGATGGTTTTTTTTCTGGCTGTATCTGGATAGTTTTGTGGTCCATTATGAAACCATCTTAAAAATGAAAGACCCTTTGTAACATACAGTACACAGAGACTTGTAGTCTTTGTATATAGTCATGTGATACTTCCCCTATGAAACCATGTGAACATTTGTAACCTGGCCATTCAACATGCTGTGCCCATTTATTTTGCCAGAGTTATACATGAACTATCACATTCTGAACAAGTGATTTTTAACATCCAGATACTCCTTACCCAAGCTAAATGTCTGGCTTTAGCAGAAAAAATAAAAGGTGGCTGTATGATGACCTATTAAAGTGTTTACAACGCTATCCGGTTCAAGTCCACAGAGCTGCCAGTAGTCTACAAAGGGCAGCAGCACGGAACCCAATGAAACTTGGAATACTCGCTCAGTCAAATTGTAACTATAGCTCTTGAGTTATAAAAGGATCATTCCATTCCTACCGGTAGTGGAAAACGGCAAATATTGCCAAGTTGTCATTTGGAAACTACCTGATTATAGTAGGTAGAACCTGAACCTATAAACATGAACTGCACATATTGGTCATTGAGTAACAATGTAAAAGTACTGGCAGACTAAAGGGGAAAATAGAGCAGTATGTGAAGACCACCAATCCATGTGACCTCATTTTACAAATATGCTATACACTGCATTAAAAAAAAAAAAAAAAAAAAAAAATGCAGAAATTCCTCTTGACCATGTTAAAAGTAAACTCAATTGGATTATGATTAACGAAAAACTCACCCATATACTTTATAATTACACCAAAAAATTTAACAAGGTGTGGGACCCGTGGATCGATTATATCTCAACTCCATAGTGTCCCTTTCCTTCCTCATCTCCCTTTTTTTTTTTCTTCTTCTCCCCTTCTTTTCCTTACTTCCCCTTTCCTTATTACTGTATATACTCGAGTATAAGCTGAGTTTTTCAGCACATTTTTTTGCGCTGAAAATGCCCACCTCGGCTTATACTCGAGTCAACTTTTTGTGCCTGATCTCCCAAACTTTGGGGACCCATTACTGGCCGAACGTCCCCTGGACCCCAAACGTGGCACACATGTAGCCCCACTCTTCCTCCATAAGTGTGCAAAGTTTGTTGGCCGGGGACCACCAATTTTTCAAAGCCAGGCATCCCTTTCATAGACTCCCATGTTAAACGTCAGTCTAGTCATGGACACAGTGAGGCATGGACACAGTGAGGCACAGTGAGGCATGCAGATTGACACCCTAGGCTTAAACTAGGTCAATAAGTTATCCCAGTTTTTTTTTGGTAAAATTAGGTGCCTCGGCTAATATTTGGGTCAGCTTATACTCGAGTATATACAGTACTTCCTTCATTTTCACAGATGATCACACAGTAGTGAGCCCTGAGATAACCTCAGGGATCACTACCAGGATTCCCTGTGACTCTGAATCTCTATCATTCACCATACTTGATGGTATTGCTGATCATAGATGGGGAATTATTGTTCAGTCCCATTAGTATTTGGATATACGTCATACATTTTGCGTTCTGATGTGATGATAGATGGCAGATATGTATTATGGCCATACTTTTTGTGTCTCTGTATTGCTATGTTGACAATCTGAAAATTGACCTTGATCCATTAATGTGTTTCGTCATACTGGAATTTGTTTATTTTTCAATAAAAAAAGAATATTGAAAAAAAAAAAATGCAGAGCTCTTGTGACACTGCATGTGCATTCGTTCTGTGGAAATGAGGACAACGTTGAATGTTAGGCTATTTTCCTTCCAGGTAGAATGTTATTCTTTCACACAAAATAGAATGAATTAGGAAAATGCTGCATCATAGTAACTAGATAGAGCTGATGGTCAAAGTAAATAAGAATAGCCTAATAACACTTGATTTTGCCCCTACTGGCCAAAAATGAATGCAATTTTATAAGACGAGAAGCGCTGCAATTTATTTTTTATCCAAATACAGCCTCAAGTATCAGTTTTATAAAGATTTAATCACAATCCGACACCTGGCCAGGAAAAAAAAAGCCATAGAATGGAAACCAGATGTATGTTTCATATCCATATCACAGCGGTGATTGTTCCCTGTGCTCCTCACTGCACCTTTAATTCACAGTTTATAAAAAATAAGAAAATATTTCCCACAAAACAATTTTCACATTTATCTGTGTTTTTATGTCCGTGTTGCTCTTTTAGTCAACATGTTCAGGTATATACACAATGAGCTTGAGAAGAAATGTTAATGGGAGTAATTATGACACTTTTTTGCTGCCTGGATACAAAAATTAAAAAGATTATGAAGCATGAGTCACAGCTGACAATAAAAGGTTTTGTATGGTTCATGGGGACAAACGTGGGTTGGACAATATAAGAGCTCCTGCAGTCTCACAGCCAGGAAGGTGAACTGACATGAAAGTGAAGACTTGTCTATAAGGTGGGAGTACAGTAAGGAAAATTACATGGTAGAAAACATGGGAGAGCTATTTATACTGTGTTCTTCTCTCTACCACTTAATATGCTTAAATACTTTCATTTGTGGGTGGAGGATTTGGGAGGACTGATTTAGAGGGCGGAAAATATTTAAAGAGGATTTTTGGCCAACGTATTTCAAGTTGTATTGTTGGTGCTAATAATCCAATTTGTTAAAAAGGGCAATTGAAGCTAAAACTGCAGGCAGCTAGAGAAAGAAAATTGTAATCCGGTTAAGTCTTCACAAAAATCTGATTTTTACATACATACTAGCAGACAGAACTGGAATCTGTCAGTCTCTCTAATTCTGGGGTTGGAAGCATGCTGGAAGCAAAGCGCCAATCCATTTTCAAGGTATTGGTTTGCACAAGCATGCTTACAAAGCCGAAAGCATGACCATAGCAAAGTACTGTTATCTGCTTCAGAGTCTGGGGCAGGTCCGAGACTAGGTTGCATTGCGTAAAATGTATGTAAAGCACCCCCAAAAAAAGTTATATACACTGCAGCCTACCAGGCCTAAGGCCGGCCATAGACCGAGCAAATTTCTTTCCTTCAACTACGGGACAGTCTTGACAGGGGAATCCCTCCTGCAGAGCTATTGTGTTCAGGGGAAGCAGTGATTATTGCTAGCGACTATAACATCTGCTAGCAATAATCACATGTAAAATCAGGCAGGCTGATTGTACCCAAGTTGATTGATCAACTTAGGTACATTTAGCCTGCCCATACATTGAATAACATATAAATGGATTCTGGCGTCAATAGTGAAAACTAAAAATAGAAGGGTTGCTGCACCCGATATTTGTGAGAAACGAATGAAGAATGATGTTACAATCGCTGTGCAAAGAGTGATCTATGTAAATAAGCAGTCCACTGGTGTGAATGTCTTTGACCAAACAATCAGAAACAGACATTTGCCAACATCTGTAAATTTTGAAGACAGAAAAAATTACTTGAAGAGCAGTATGTGACAGACGTGAAAGGGTCTGGAGAAGCTGCGGAGAACTTTATGCTGCCTGTAACATCATTCAGCATGACCGATTTGGTGGTGGGTCAGTGATGGTCTGGGGAGGCATAGCCATGGAGGGACACACAGACCTCTACTGGCTACACAATGGCAACCTGACTGCCATTAGTTAGAAGGAAGAAATCCTTTGACCCATTGTCAGACCCTACTCTGGTACAGTGGGTCCCGGATTCCTCTTGGTACACGACAATGCCCGGTCTCATGTGGCGAGAGCATGCAGCCAGTTCCTGGAGGAAGAAGAAATTGATACCATTAAATGGCCCCCACGCTCACCTGACCTAAATCCAAAAGAACACCTCTGAGAAATTGTTTTGGTCCATCTGGTGCTGCCAGGTTACACCTCGGTCTGTTCAGGAGCTCAGTGATGCTCTGGTCCAGATCTGGGAGGAAATACCCCAGGACACCATCCGTCGTATCATTGGGAGAATACCCTGACGTTGTCAGGTATGAATACAAGCACTTGGGGGGGGGGGGCATACATACTGAGGACCATTTTAAGTTGTTGCAATAAAATGTTAGCAAAATGAACTAGCTTGCTGCATAATTTGTTCACTTTGATTTTCAGGGTGTCTTTGAATTCAGTCCTCTGTAGGTGGATAATTTCCATCAAATTATGTGCCATCCTTTCATTCCTAACACATTACCCAGTTCATACCAGTATAGATATCCAGCATGAGATTTTTGCCCGTTGAGATCTGATATGTTTTCAAAGTGTTCCTATAATTTTTTGAGCAGTGTATATAGATATATTTTATAATTGCTCAAAACAAAAATGTCATAAAAAGATCAATACAGCTCCAGAAATCTTTTTGGAGGATTCTGCTCCAAACACTATGTGAAAAAATAAAATCCGTGCCCATACATTGTTCGGATCTTGGCCAGTTCCCGCTGAACTGGAAGAAATTTGAACGGTCTATGGACAGCTTTAGATGTGTTAGCTAGGTTTGTTTTTCAGGTGTTTTTCCTATTTTCACCTGATAATGCAGCATATAAAAACACACTCATTGTGCCTTTGTGTCCGCCATTACTTCTCAAACATATCTATAATGGTGGTCACTCATGCTGGACTTCAAACATGTCTGCCTTTGTTCATCTCTATTACATGGTTGATTGATGGGACTGTTTCTGCTGTTTTTTCAGCACACAGGAAGTGTCTAGAACACTGCATTTCTGACAAGACCAGCGGGTATTTTCTGTATTTGCTAAAAATGTGCAGGAGCCACATCTAAGAACTGGTAAACAGTAATGAGTTACGTATTTGTTTCTTGGGGTTAGAGAAAGTTTAACTGTAGCTTACTCATCAGGAAGGATCGGGATCTGCCTAGCTTTCTGGCCTGGGATGAGAAAAGAATTTATACACATACATGTATTTTAACTAACAGGCTATTTAGATGTAACTATATGTGTTTAACTTTCAAAAACGAGTTCCTTTATAATACAGAATACTTTCTGAAATGTACATGGGGCAGTTATACTTTTTTATACAATGTAGACACATGTAGACTCTAATGCCGCGTACACACTATCACTTTTTGTGATGAAAAAAAACGACGTTTTCAAAAACGTCATTTAAAATCACCGTGTGTGGGCAAAACTTTGTTTTATGTCTTCAAAAAAACAACCAAAAAAAAATTCAAACATGCTTGAATTTTTTGTGTCGTTTTTCAAAACGTCGTTTTTTGTGTCATAAAAAGTAATGGTGTGTGGGCAAAACGATGTTGAAAACAACGTTTTTAAACCCGCGCATGCTCAGAAGCAAGTTATGAGACGGAGCTTCAATGGAACAGAGTGCCGTTGAACGTGGTGTACGTCACCGCGCTTTGCTAGAGCTCTTTGGAAAAACGATGGTGTGTATGCAACGTCGTTTTGGAAAATGAAGTTTGAAAAACGTCGTTTTGTTTCATCACATAAAACGTCGTTTTTTTTCATCACAAAAAGTGATCGTGTGTACGCGGCATAATGCTCTTCTCCATCAATGCAAGTCTATGGGTCAGGTGTGATCTGACTAAAAACAGCCTTTCTATATAACTACTATGTAAGTTTATCCAAACACTTGTAAAGCAAGTAATTCCTAATATACAGATGTTTCTTGGAGCAGCATTTTGCATGAAATATAAAATAAATTTATATGATGTGGCATGCAAGTAAAACTTTTTATTTATTTATAAACCTAAAATGTATGTCACATCAAATATCACTTTTGAATGAAATATAATCCAAAACTGATGCGACATTAAAGTGGGGGTCCACCCAAATTGTTTAAAAAAAAAACAAAAAAAAACAGCAGCTACAAATGATGCAGCTGCTGACTTTTAAAAAATAGACACTTACCTGTCCAGCACGCCCGCGATGTCGGCAGCCGAGGCCGAGCAATCGCTCGTCTCTCGGCTGCCCCCGCCACCATCCTCATGAGGGAATCAGGAAGTGAAGTGTTGTAGCTTCACTGCCCGATTCCCTACCGCGCACGCATGAGTGGCGCGGCCGGTCCTCACTGGTCCTCTCTGCACCTCCCTCCCCCTAAAGGGTACCAAATGTGACACCGGAGGGGGGAGGGTTCCGAAAAGCAGAAGTTCCATTTTTGGGTGGAACTCCGCTTTAAAATTTCCCTTTAAAATGACTGTTGTGAATCCACAAATAGGGGTCTGCAAGTGTACACAACAATGAGTTTGGGAGAAGGAAGTTAGGAAATCATTTTTTGCAAAGAGACGTGGTACTGTATGTCTCTTCTGCAGTTAAAAACCTTCCTGATTGCAATCTATTTTTGCCTAAAGTTCCTGTTTAATGCAAACCTGTGCATTACTTATGCAGGTCAGGCTTGCTTTATTCCTATCCTCTCAGCAGCAAATACCCACCTTTCCTTTAAACCCCCGAACTCCCCATTCAAAGGTCAATAGAGTTGAAAATCCCTGTACTTTTGGGTACGGTGGAGCTTGTGACTCATTCCGAGTTGGGCAAGTCACTAACATTCTGACATTTTACATAGCCTTGTGTAAATTGCAACCTGAGCAACTCAGCGCACACAGGGCAGATTGCCATGTTCCCAGCAGCTGAATGGAGCAGTATGGAAGCTAAAGTAAGCTGAATATGTGCTGCTGAGAGGTGGGGATTCAAGTGAACATATGGCTTGCCCTTCATGACCAAATCACAAGTTCACTGTATATAAACATACATTATATGACACAAAAGAGAAAAGAAACCGAGGAGAATTAATTATTGATTTCACAGAAATGCCATTAGATGAGTGGCAGGAAGGTGTCAGCAGAAACACTGTCTTCATTAAAATCCATGTATTCTCTAATCAATGCTAGACAAAGAAGCAGAGGAAGCATCATTTCTGCCCTATCCCATTGCTGATAAACCTGACATTTTGCCAAGCTCAGAAAAGCTTAATGAAAGATTATCAAATCAGTAATGTGTCCAAAGAAACCTGGATTTTTCACAAAACAAAAACAAACTGCTGTTATCTAACATAAACAGAATGATTAGAGCAGCATGCATAGATTGTGCAGGATTGTTAAAGCTTACACATAACCAAAAATCTCATTGAATGTATAACATCTGCCCAGATGGTGAATCTAACCAACTATCGAAGGCCCATTGCAGCTTTTAGGCCTTTGGTGAACAGCGAATAAGTGTTCAGAGTGTCATCCAGGATGTATGAAAACAATGAGCCAACAAACTGACATCACCAAAGGGACACGTGTATTAAGTACTGTACAAAGAGATGGTTAAAGACCAGACAAATGTTACATGAGACTGCTAAAGAACACTGTCATTGCAACTCTCTAACAAATGAATGCGCCACATTTTTGCCCCATTACCTACAGGCCCTAAAATGTACTTTTCTCACCTTTCAGATTTCCCACAGCAAGATCTATTATAAAAATAAGTGGATCATTGAAGGTCATAGGCCAATCCATTCAAGGCAGTTTAAAAAAAAAAAAAAAACACCCCCCCTACTGGTCAATGAGGCCACACAAGCTCATTCATATGGCAGTTCAGCATATTTCAGCAGTGGGGACAGTCAGGTGTTTGCAGCTAACTGAGAACAGGAAGCCTGTCTGAATTCATACTGTCTGCGGCTCTTCATATGTAATGGGAGTAATTGCATGTGGTTAGGGACACATGAGCAGCCCTGTACACAGACAATTTGCATCCGAGGCCAAGCATCAGTCTCTAACCACCTATAATCTTTTCTTGTGTGATAACACATGAACAGCCATGGAGAGGGTCAGCTTGTTATTGATTTGTACAAGCTGAACAGCTATGGATGATTGCAAACACCTAGACGTACCTGCCACATAGATCTGCTAATCTGGGAGGTGTTTGGCCCGTATTTGCCATGTGAATCAGACAAGAAGCCACTTGCAGCTATCAGACCACAGGTTTGAAATCAAGACTTTAGAGGATTGTGGGTTTTAGATTAAAGTTGTGTGTAGTATGACTATTTTGCTTTTGTACAGTCGTTGGAAGTGCTGCTGGACAGAGGGAGACGGAGTTACAGTGACTTGAAAAAGTATTTATACCACTTGAAATTTTCCACAGTTTGTCATGTTACAACCAAAAACGTAAATGTATTTTTTGGGGATTTTATGGGATAGACCAACACAAAGTGGCACATAATTCAGAAGTGGAAGGAAAATGATAAATGGTTTTCTCATTTTTTTACAAATAAATATGTGAAAAGTGTGGCGTGCTTTTCATCCCCCTCGAGTCAATACTTTGTAGAACCACCTTTCACTGCAATTACAGCTGCAAGTCTGTTTGGGGATGTATCTACCAGTTTTGCACATCTAGAGTGAAATGTTTGCCCATTCTTCTTCGCAAAATAGCTCAAGCTCTGTCAGATTGGATGGAGAGCGTCTGTAAACAGCAATTTTCAAGTCTTGCCACAGATTCTAAATTGGATTTAGGCCTGCACTTTGACTGGGTCATTCTAACACATGAATATGCTTTGATCTAAACCATTCCATTGTAGCTCTGGCTGTATGTTTAGGGTCGATGTCCTGCTGAAAAGTGAACCCCCACCCTAGTTTTAGGTCTTTTGCAGACTAACAGGTTTTCTTCTCAGATTGCCCTGTATTTGGCTTCATGCCTGTTCCCATCAACTCTGATGAGCTTCCCTGTCCTTTCAGAAGAAAAGCATCCCCACAACATGATGCTGCCACCACCATGTTTCAAAGTGGGGATGGTGTGTTTCGTTTGATGTGCAGTGTTTGTTTTCTGTCACACATAGCATTTTGGTTTTAGGCCAAAAAGTTTAATTTTGGTCTCATCTGACCAGAGCACCTACTTCCACATGTCCCTGTGTCCCCCACGTGGCTTCTCACAACAATGGAACTTCTTAACTTCTCCGATTAATGCTCTCCTTGCCTGGCCTGTCAGTTTAGGTGGCTGGCCATATAGTGGTAGGTTTGCAGTTGTGCCATACTCTTTACATTTTTGGATGATGGATTAAACAGTGCTCCGTAAGATTTTATAACCCTGCTTTAAACTTCTCCACAACCTTATCCCTGACTGGTGTGTTCCTTGGCCTTCATAGATAAAATGGAGTTTGGCAGTATGCGTGTTGAAACCCGAGCCGTCTAATTCAATGTAACATGCAACAGAAAACCTAGTGCTCAGGGCACGGTGTAAACCCTCAGGATTTTAGAAGGCGGACCAGGTATAGATATATAAAAAAATTAAGTTTATTAATTTAGACAATAAAATTGTATAAACAATTAAATAGAAAATGTAAATATTTAACACATGTGTATAACATATTAATAACACAAAGGTTAATGCTTTAATACAAACATTTTCACATCCTTGGCCTTCATAATGCCATTTGTGCACTAAGGTTCTCCAACAAACTTCTGTTGTTCAATAGTTGGGCACAGGTGCACTTTAAGTGTGCACAGGACTTGGCAAATTGTCAGGTTTATCAGTGACAGAATGGTGCAATTCTGGGCAAACAACATAATTGAACAGCTGATTGACAGCCACTTGACTAGCACTTCGGCATACCCATTACACATTAAAACTCAGAGTCATTTATTCTGGGGCAGAAAATGCCTGATGTCTAAATGTTTAAATGATTACCATGGTTCTTCTTCCAGTGCATAATAACAGCTCTAATTTTAGCGCACGCTATCTGTGCTGTGTTTAGTGAGAAATATGCCTATTAAGGTGAATGCTGTGATGGAAGCCTGGAGGATGTAAAATGTTTTTGTACTAAAAGAAAGAAATAAGCAAAAATGAATCATGTACAAATGAATTATGATTCAATGGAAAACTTAAACCACAAAGCTCTATAAAATTTATTTTGACCACTCCTTGTTCTTAAACCAGACTGGTATCTTTCTGACAGATCACCCAGTATCCACTTCACTTACTGGCACCATATAAAAGGTCAGATGAATCTCAGTTCTTTCTCCTGATATATGTTACCGAGCTGACTACTGCTTATGTTCCTCCTGCAAGTCTATTTCCTGCTTTGGTAAAATGTTGTGTGTACAGGCATACATGGCTTTTGAGAGGTTTTTGCATTAAAAATAAAAAGTAACCCAAAAAAAAAAAAGGGGGGGGGGGCAAACAAATGCTCATGTACAAAAGTCCCCAAAATATAGAGACTATCCCCTTATGATGGGACTTTAAGGAATACAAAAATACTTAGTAATAGATTTTATAAAATCACAACGTTTTATTAGAACGAGGAACAAAATTACATCAAATAATTGATGTCAACGACTGAATATTTAGTGGATGAACCCCGATTTGGTGCAATTGTGTGCCGTCTTCATCCCTGTTTCAGACACAATACGGTCTTTCATCAAGGCTTGGTAGAGGAGAGATGGTGGACATAGTTTTTAGACCCAATAATGGCTATACTTGGTGTCATTCTTTGTTTGCTAAATAATCAGCATCTCTCCTCTACCCCTGATGAAAGAAATGATTGTGTCTGAAATGTGTTATGTTGAGGACTGTTTAAATGAGAAGTACAGGGTTTTTAAAACCTTCTACTCACCTAGTTGGATGCAGCATCGATCCAATGCTGCATCTGTCCCCCACCACCTCGGGTTGTTCACTTACTATGATTATTTAAGAATAATCGTTGACCTTTTATTGAAGCTTTATTGAAAACTAAACCTGTGTTTTTCCAGCTCCATGAGTAGCAGGAGTTTGTCTGTTGGAAGCTCAAGTATTAAAGGAAATTGTGTTCTATTAAGGTCCATCTTCCCCAACCTCTTTGGTGCTACGCCCGGTTTATATACAATATTTTTCAAAAGTTTTAGCCACTTGTGAAACAATGCTGTAATAATTAAAATGTATCATTTGTATTTATCAATAACAACTTCAAAGCGCATAAACATAAAAAAAAATACATAAGTCAAATCAATATTTGTGGTTTCCACCCCCTGCCTTTAATATTTTTCCCCAGGTAAATAACATGTAGGTTAAAATACAATAATTAAACCTAACAGAATGAACGGTGCAGGGGGAATAAAACTGGGTGAGGAAAAAGCCATGCTCTTAACAAGTTAAGGTCACTGAACACTGAAATCCTGCAAAAAGGCACAGCAACAAGACAACAGGGTGGTCTTACTGCAGTAACAAGATCTCCCATAGTGAAGAAATAGTTCTGGACGGATGCACTTCCAAAAATTATTTTATTGAAGCTTCATATGACAAGTGGTTGACAGATGGGAGTAGGGGACAAAGAGGTAGACGCGTTTCGTAATGACCAAGTGCTGATATTTGCGCAAAACGCGTCTACCTCTTTGTCCCCTACTTCCATCTTTCAACCACTTGTCATATAAAGCTTCAATAAAAGGATTTTTGGAAGTGCAGCCGTCCGAAATTGTTTCTTCAAGTTACACAGCATGCGAGCTGGGCTAGCACCTGACTAATGTGTGTGGTGATTAACCAGAGACTCACTCACCTGGAGCAGCTTTTCTTGTTTCATGAAAGATCTCCCATAGGTAGAAACTTCAAGAAAGTCATGCATTTTTAGACACTGCTCCTCTGCTAAAGTCCATCTAACACTCTCATTCTCTCAGATAAGTAATTCTGCTGTCCAAAGGCTTTCTTGCGCTCCTTTATCCAGAGTGGGGCAGTCTAAAGCCTTTTACACGATCGGTTTTCGAAAGTGTAGGACTTTTGTCCGAAGGGCGTTGCCGTGAACTTGTGTTGCATACAAAACAGCAAAGGATTGTCACCCAATAAACACAAAAGTAAGTGGTTTTCCAGCTCTTTAGCGCCACCCTTTGGGCAACTTCTGCTAATGTAGTGTTATGGTTAGCATTGCTTCTGAGCATGCGTGTTTGTACTTTGGATTTTTTTCCGAAGGACTTCGGTACATACGATCAGATAATCCGACAGCACACATTTGTTGTCGGAAAATTTTAAAGCATGCTATCCAACATTTGTTGTCAGAAAATCTGACAACAATTGTCTGATGGAGCATAAAAACGGTCAGATTTTCTGACAAAAGCCTGCCATCACACAATTAACATCTGAAAATACAATCGTGTGCATGGGCCTTAATACCATAGGTGCTTTACTGGTTAGATCACCAGGTAAAAACAGAGGGGAAAAAGCCTAAAAGAAAAAAACTAAAAATGCAACTACCACATCCAGTGATTGGTTAGCTGCAATATATAACATTTTTGGTTTTGGGTTTAATACCACTTGCCGACAGCCCTTTGGCCATCATATGATGACACTGCTGGTCACAGATTGAGGTAAAGAGCCAAATCAGCAGCTCATCACCACACGATGAGCTGTGTCCGATCACAGCTGATCATGGATGTTTATAGAAGATGGTTATCGGCACTCATGCTGACAGCATGAGGAGAAGAGAAGAGAGCCGATAACCGGCTTCTCTAAAAGGGACATGTACACTGATACTCAGGGAACTGATCTTCAGTGTGCCGGTTATCGGTGCAGTCCCAACAGTGCCCACCAGTGCTACCAATCTGTGCCCATCAGTGCCGCCCCATCAGTGATGGAGAAAAAATACTGGTTTGCAAAATGTTATAACAAACTATGAAAAGGTTTGTTTTTTATTCCCAAAAAACAAACAAACCCAGTGGTGATTAAATACCATCAAAGGAAAGCTCTATTTGTGTGGAAAAAGAAGTCTGGTTAGAAGTGGACTTCATGAAAGGCTTGTCACTAAAAATAAAATAGCTTGTACATGGAAAACCAAGTGACTAATCTATGCACAACACAAGAACTGGTGTGCAGAAAAATTACAGCAGGTGCTCTGGACTGGTATGTCCAATATTTTAATATCTGGCTGAAATAGAATTCAGTTTGTTTGCAGAAGACCTGGGCAGTGACACAAGGATGAGTGTCTGCAGGCAAAAGTGAAGCATGGTGCATGTCTGCACCTGGAGTTGGGGATTTAATCAAAATTGATGGTCTTCTCAATGCTGAAAATTACAGGCCGATGATCATTCTTTACTATACTAAACCTCTTGTAGTGAATTGTATGGTTACTGTACTGTCTTCTCTTTATATTGTTCTGCGTAAACTGTTGGTGATATATAAATTAAAAATATATAAGCAGAAGAATGGCCTCATACAAATAGCAAAAGATTCATCTTCAATGAAAAGAAGATCAATGAGTATTGGAAGAGATAGTATGGCCCACACAGAACCCTGGTTCCAACAATATTCAGTCTGTTTGGGATTAAAAGAAGAGTTACAAGCAAACTGAGGCTACCTAAAAGCCATAGATGAACTGTGATTAGTTTTCCTAGATGTTTGGCAAAGCCTACCTGCAAAGTTTCCAACAAACCTTTACTGTTGTAAAGGCAAAAGGGAGAACCAAAGAATATTAATATTTGTTTTCTGTTTTGGGCATTTTGCAGGTTGCTGATAAACAAAATACAATTTATTGTTTTTGAAGTCATTCCTACTTTAAAGCATTTTTTGTTACAAGTGCCTAAAGCAGGGTTCCCCAACCAGTGGCCCAGGGGCTACATGTTGGCGGCGGAGCACTCTGATGTGGCCCGCGATCTCCTGCTCTGGGATGGAATAGAATACAGTTATTAAAGGTTAGTTTATTACTAAAATCACAGTGTATATATGGGCATATCTGTTCTGCATTGGTTACTGGGCTACTTTCAAACTAATCTGCAGATGCAGAGCAGTGCACCTGCACTGAGCTATAATAGACTTCTGTTATTACCTGCAGGTTTGGTGAGCCTTCTAAAAGTGCACCAAACCTGCAGAATATAATAGAAGTCTATTGCAAATTGCAGAAACGCCAAAAGGTGTGTCAGTGTGAAAGCAGCCATGGGCCCCTTTCACATGCTCAGTCCGACCCAATTGGACCCTCTATTTACCTCTTAGGAGTGGTAGATGTAAACTGACTTGCATATGCAGAGCGGACATGGACCTACCATCCGCCCACTCTGCCGATTGTGGCCCACAACCAGTTACTAAGTCGCTTAAGTGGCCCTCGCGCTTCAAAAGGTTGGGCACCCCTGGCCTAAAGCTTTTGCATTGTACTATTTATGTGCTTCGGCAGAAGCTACAGATCGTTGCATAGGGTAGCTTCTCCTGATGGTTACAACTTTAGACCTGCAACCAAAGTTAGTGTTGATGGGAGAATCCCTCCCATGGAGCTCCTGAGTTCTTCCGGCAGGGAGGGGGAGCCGTTAATGCCGGAAGAACATTGATATTGCATTCTGAAAAGCCGATATGCTGGTATCCACTTCATCAGAATGGCATTTGGGTGCTGGCTATCACAGGACTGCTGATAGGGGGGAAGTGTAACTATAACTCATGCAGAGACAGCTGAAATCCTCCATTAGGGAAATCAGATTTATGGAAGTATGATTTTATTTCTTCATTATGTTCTACTTCACTGTATCCAGTCTTCATGTAAACAACCACTTAAATTTTGCTAATCAGCACATTTATTTTTTGGATGGAATAATAGTGACAACACCTTCAATGGTATAGAATGTACTTAATTATTTTGCAGTCTAATCTTGCTTGATGCCAGTGACATATTGACATGTTCTAGCATCTGTGCCCATTTTAAATGGGGAAAAAAGATGTATACTTGTTAAAGCCATGCTTAGCTAACCTGAGCGTATAAAGGCAAAGTTCTGCAAACTTGCACTTTAGGGGAAAAACTATAGCCTTGGTAGTAGCTTCATGTAATTCAACCTCCAATATTTCAAGGGTATCTTTAATGTGTGACCAAAAGGAAACAGTGCAAGAAGGAAGAGAATTTCATATTCACCAAACTATATTTCAGGGTCTTAGCGAGTATTGCTGTGTGACTCAGCGACCTGTCCTATGCTAGCAAGTAAAGAACAAGTTAACCATAACTTGATCTTATAACAGCAGATCTAATAAAAAACTATAGGAAAAAAAGTGTTCCATTTACCAGTCCTATTAGTGACTGGTATAGCAAAGGCAAAAACAGTCAAAATGATGTACAATATCCCACAAAAAAGTTAATACACCCCTCACATTTTTGTAAATATTTTAATATATTTTCATGTGACAACACTGAAGAAATGACACTTTGTTACAATGTAAAGTAGTGAGTGTACAGCTTGTATAACAGTGTAAATTTGCTGTCCCTTCAAAATAACTCAACACACAGTCATTGTCTAAACCGCTGGCAACCAAAGTGACTATGTCCAAACTGGGCCCAAAGTGTTAATATTATGTGCCCATTATTTTCTAGCACTGCCCTAACCCTCTTGGGCATGGAGGTCACCAGAGATTCACAGGTTGCCACTGGAGTCCTCTTCCTCTCCTCCATGAAGACATCATGGAGCTGGTGGGTGTTAGAGACCTTGTTGTCCTCCACCTTCCATTTAAGGATGCCCCACAGGGGCTCAATAGGGTTTAGGTCTGGAGACATGCCTGAAATGGGCCAGACGCATGAATAGGGGGTGGTCGCAGTGGCCGTGGACAGGCCACCTCTGGACTTTACAACTCCCTTAAGGGTTCACACATCTTAAAAAATCTGTAAGCAGGTTTCTATCATCTTTTTTTTTCTTAACCCATGTCCATAATACTTTTGTGCTAATTGTCTGCTTGTATTCTGGTAAATCACTTTTTAAAATGCAATAAAAACCATAAAACATGTATCGAAAACACCTTTCTATAAAAGCGAGTTTGTACAGCCAACCTTATTAAAATGTCAAGCTGAAATTTAACTCCCATAATTTTTCTTGCTCTTACATTTGCCCTCCATTCTCAGCCTTGTGAATGAACGCATCTTGAAGAATTGTGTATTGCTTTTAGCATTTAGCAAATGCTATGCACCGTTTTAGAACCATGAGCATAAAAGTTCCCCTGTCTCTTTTCTAATGCCGCGTACACGCGATCACTTTTTGTGATAAAAAAAACGTTGTTTTAAAAAACGTCATTTAAAATGATGGTGAGTGGTCAAAACGACGTTTAAAACGGCGTTTTTAAACCCGCGCGTGCTCAGAAGCAAGTTATGAGACAGGAACTTTAATGGAACAGAGTGCCGTCGAACGTGGTGTACGTAACTGCGCCTTGCAAGAGCCTTTTCAGAAAACGATGGTGTGTAGGCAATGTTGTTTTTTAAAATTAAGTTTGAAAAACTTTGTTTTGTTTCGCAAGATAAAACAACGTTTTTTTTTTCATCACAAAAAGTGATCGTGTGTACGCGGCATAAGTCTCTTCCTAAAAATATCATCACACATCACAAGAGGTAAAAAAAACAAAAAAAACACACACAACACTCAGAAATTGGTTTTAGGCCCCTTTCACACTGAGGACTTTTTCAGGCGGTTTAGTGCTAAAAATAGCGCCTAAATATTGCCTGAAAAACTCCTGCACTGCATTCTCAAGGGCTTTCACACTGAGGCGATTGCCTGGCGGGAGAGAAAAAAAATCTCCTGCAAGCAGCATCTTTGGAGTAGCCGCAATGTCCCATTGCTTTCAATGGGAAGGAGCGGTAAGCACACTGCTCCTCTCACCGCTCCTTCCCATTGAAAGCAATGGGACACCGCGGTAATACCGCTGGCAATGCACCTCTGCGGAGGCGCATTGCAGGCGGTATTAGCCCTTTTTCAGCCACTAGTGGGGGTTAATACCGTACTGCTAGCGGCCGAATTCTGCGGCAATTTAGACGGTATAGCGCCGATATTTTTTGCGCCGCTTTACCGCCACCGCACGTCCTGCCCCAGTGTGAAAGGGGCCTTAGGAAACTTGTATGTGTTTTATTAAAGTACAAAATGTAAATGGCTACTAATACTTAAAAGACGCTGAGAATATTCATCTAATAGGTTATCCGATTGCCTTGTTTTTTTGTTTAAACCTTTATTTTATTTGTTTAAAAAATAAATACAATTTGTTTCAAAAATAATTGCCCTCCTGTCCCTTCTGTATTGAACAGTACTGTAATTGTGCTGTCCCCCCTCTACATTGTAAAGCACCACGTAAACTGTTGGCGCTATATAAATTGCGTATAATAATAATAAAATAAAAGCATAGTGAGAAGAGTATCTCTTGCTGCTGGCATTCAATTCCATTTCATGAGAAATAGGAACAATGGTTTAGTTGCACAAATCAAGGCTGAAAATGACCGTGGTAGCAGGCTCTTGCCATTGGTTTAGGAGTATTGGCAAATCTTTTTGCAGTACTTGGCTGTCCTGTCATCTCACAAACTGGCCCTGCACCTTTTCAAACAGCTGGATTACGTTTCATTTCAAAATAGAATTGTAAAACTTTCGGTGCAAAAACAATCGTCACAGACATAAACAGAAAGGCTTTGTTGAAGTGATTTTTCAACTCTCCATACAAGGTTTTAAAAAATAATATCATATATACACCCACATAATATAATAAAAAATATATTTGTAGAAAAAGGATCAATTACAATTTTGTCTACTGCTTCACAGATATAGAAACAATGTAGAAACAGAAACCGGGACCAAGAAGTGTACAAACAACGAAAAAAAAAAATGATCTGCAAAGTTAATACCGTTTGTCCACTTACGATCATTCTGATAACCTGGGAAGGTATAAATTCTTCATAAAATCATCTTGATTACAGGCAGCCTTAATAATAATGTGTTATGAACATAAATTGCACGTTCAACACTCATTATTACCTGACATATGATTTCAGGACACATTAAAAATGTACTGCCTTCTATTATCAGGCTGCTAATATCAAATATTTGCCAGTTCAAATGTGGACCTGCCTTGTAAGCAAACACTGAAGAGAAAATAGGAAAAAAAAAAAATGAAAGGACAGATAGTAATAAAAGACAGCCCATATAGCATACACACTGAAAAACTCTTCTACCTGTGGCTGCTATAAAACTATTTGTGCGTCAGAGTTCTTGAGAAAGATGAAATTTAAAGGACAGCAGAAATTCATCACATGCGGAAGTTGCATGCGTAGTGTATCATTTATTAATGTTACGCATTAAAATGTGTAGAATAAAAAGCAGAAGATAAGTTGCTTTTTTTGTCAAGACTTTATAAATAGCAACCAAATCTAACCGACAAGAACACAACTTCTTTCACAGTTGTGTTGTCACATTCTCGAACATCTTGTAGTCACTGAGATGTGTGTGCCTGCATTCTATTAACACACAGCAGGCTACAATAATAGAGCTATAAAGTAAGTGCTGCTAAGAAAATTATATACTGTAACCAGGGATATTTTACAGAAAGATTGAGACAAATGTTTCCTGTAAACTCACTGGCCAGGTAAACAGGTAAGTAATAGCCCACAACAATCCTATCAGGGTTAATCTCTCCGTCAAGTAATTGCTGTGGGTTACTGAACTTTGCTCATTATCAGTGCAGGCCCTAAGGCCCTATGAGTGCATGGCGGCGCCGCCGCATTACGTCCTCAGCTCAGCTATACGTTAATACGTTTTTGGAAGCAGGAGTACTGAACAGACATTTAGGTACACGTTTCCACCTTGAGGGGGAGGGAGTACAATAGTCATTAGGTTTTCCAACCTATTTGCTCAGGGTTCCCCCTGAACGTACTTGGCTACCAGGCAACTCCCAGCCCCCATAGACATGAGATCAATGGACAGCTTATTGAATAAGCTTTCTAATCTAATCATCTCCAAACACTCAGGCACAGTAGTGACCATGCTATTTCCAACAATGGATCAGATATTTCTATATAAACCCAACACAAGCCAGCTTTTTTTTCCCGATATGTGTATGTAGAGCAATAACAAAGGGTTGCCTTTATATTTAACTGACAGCTATCACAATATCCACTTCTTAGCAGTGATTTCAAGGATCAAAAGCTTTAGTAATACTGTACTGTAAGGTATAGACAAAAAACTGTGACGTGTTCTAGAACAAAGTAAAGTCAAATAGGGGATTATTTACTAAAACTGTAGCGTACAAAATCTGGTGCAGCTGTGCATGGTAGCCAATCAGCTTCTAACTTCAGCTTGTTCAAATAAGCTTTAACAAAAAGAAAAAAAAACTGGAAGCCGATTGGTTTCGTGTGTACGCGTCCTTAGACATTAGTGAGCTATGGCTAGACATTATGGGGATGATTTACTAATACTGGACGGTGCAAAATCAGGTGCAGTTCTGCATAGAGCGTACACACGATCAAATCTATCTGCTGGAAACGGTCGGCCCGACCATCCCAGCAGACAGATTCGATCGTGTGTACGGGCGAGCCGACGGATTTGGCCAGCCGACAGATTTTAAAGCATGCTTTAAAATCTGTCGGCTGGGAATCCATCCGCCCGATATGTCTGCTGGTTAGTATGCCAACCAGCAGATATATCTTGGATTCGACGCATGCGCGGAAGTAATTCACTTCCTGGTGCGGTGACGTGGCGGCGTCAACGTCACCGCCACGTCAGCGCGCCGTCTGCCGGCGGGGTTTTTGGTTTGATCGTGTGTACACGATCAAACCAATACATCCCAGCAGACAGATTTGTTCAAATCGGTCTGTCCGACCGATTTGAACAAATCTGTCTGCTTGTGTGTACGGGGCCTAACACGCTAGTTTATGTTTGGTATCCATAACCTCTGGGGTTTAAGGCTCAGTTCACACTTGTGCGATGCAGGAACCATGCAAATCCACTGCGGGTTCCCACATCGCACCCGACACACGGCCCTTTACACTGCCCTATGCGAACTGCCGGGGGAGTCAATACACTGTTAATGATACCCCCATTTCAGCTTGTGTATTGCAGTGCTAACTGTCAGTTCAGACAGAAATCGAATCACACCGATGCAATGCAATATCAGCCATATCTGTATTGCTGAAATCACATTGCATAGACATCGCATGTGATTTTCACTGCGGTGCGAATCACATGCGATCTTGCAGAGTGCAGAAGTGTGACCCGTCACTCAAACCGATATTCTATCTACTTATAATTTATACAAAATCTTCATTTTTTTTTAAACATTTAAAAGCAAAATGGAAGGATGAGGTAAGTGAGGAGGTAAGTGAGGAGGACTGCACTAAGGTAAAGGAAGCTATTTAGGGGGAAAAAAATTCCTTTACAACCCCTTTAATGTAGAGAATGCATTAAGGTAAAACAAGTTGGCCTTTACAACCACTTTAAGCTTTGGCTATTCCTGAACAGGTATTTTTCAGCATAGCTGTTAGGCCTGTGGTCCCAGAAAAATGTAAATCTTCCAAGGAACCAAAAGATCAGACACTCCTGAACTCTGATAAAGTACCCTGGGCACTCAGTAATACAAACAGCTTTCATGGTGATTATTCTGGCCTGCCTCCTTCTGCCAACTGCTTTTCATGTTGGCTGGCGAGACGGTCCATCTAAATGATAGATCAATAGTAAGACACAAGAGTCCTTGGGAGGAAGACATTACAGAACAAAACAAAAAAAAGCAAAAGTATGTCAGTCCTTTGGGTGATGTGTACTAATGATGTCCATGGACTATGGGCTTATGGAATTTGGACTTATTTAATGTTATCTGAACATATTAGGCCTTTACACAAGAGCTATTTGCGCTCTTTTAATTCTCTTTTGTTTGTATGTAGGCACCTGGAGATGCAGTCTTTCTTACATAGTGCAAGTTTACTGCGGATTGTAGGGATATTAGATTTTTAATACCGTTATGTATATTTATTAATATCTAACATGCATTTTATTTATCCTATTATGTAGCTCTAAACTTTTTTTTCTGGCCAATCTACTAAAGCATACTTATGTTAGTACTCCATTTCTGCTGCTTCTCTTGTGTGATTATGTGTGTAATTTCAGTGACACTTGAAGGTTGGAAAAGTCACAATCTCTATATTACTCCAGTAACGGGAAAATGCAAGGAAACCAACAATACAAGTAAAGTAGCATGGGAGGAACTCATTCTAGGGTATAAGTATTTCAATTTATTTGCTAAGATTTCACCTGCAGCACTGTGCAAAGTCTCCAAAAGACTTGTTATGACAAAAAATAAGTATTATTTTTGCTCACCTCAAAATATTAGCTGACTGGCTTTCTCAGTTTCTTCAAATATGCCAAGTCACTAACCTAAAACAAGTTTGCAGGTAGTGAATGGAGGAGAGAATTGAGTGACAGACATGAGCTTTTCAGTCTGCTGCTTTTCCTTTCACTGTCCAGTTACAGGGAGGGGTGGGAAGGGGACTAAATAAAAGTTAAAGCGGATCTCCACCCTAAAGTGAAGATCCGCTGATCGGAACCCTCCCCCCCTCCGGTGTCACATTTGACACCTTTCAGGGGGGAGGGGGGTGCAGATACCTGTCTAAAGACAGGTATCCGCACCCACTTCCGGCCCGCAGTCTCGGGCAAAAGACGGGCTTTTCCCGTTGTATGCTGGGAACTCTCGGCTCCCAGCACACAGCGGGAGCCAATCGCGGGCGCAGCGCGACTCGCGAATGCGCCGTAGGGAACCGGGCAGTGAAGCCGGAGCGCTTCACTTCCTGGTTCCCTCGCCGTGGATGGAGGGGGGAGCAGCAGGGTGACGAGCGATCGCTCATCCTCTGCTGCGGACGCCGCTGGACTCCAGGACAGGTAAGTGTCCTAATATTAAAAGTCAGCAGCTGCAGTATTTGTTGCTGCTGGCTTTTAATATGTGTTTTTGGTGAACCATCCGCTTTAAACTGCAGGAGAGAAAGCTAAAGTCCCCTCCCCTTCTAGACAAGGCTGTGCAGTTGGGTAGAGCTGTGTAAATCTCAGGGCAGGATAAACAAATTTCTAGCAGGCAAAACAGCTTGCATATATGTAATTAATCTGCATTTTGCATAGTTTACCTTGGGTGTAAGCTTTCCAATAATTCCAACCTAAAAATATTAGGTTTAATTTATAGCTGACATTCCTTACTGGTTGCCATGGCTTAAATCACATCACTGCGGGTTGATTTCCAAAGGGCATCTTTTCCCCTTGCAGTTTACTAGCCAGTTCAGCAATGTTGCAGGCCATTCCTTCTGAACTGAGCTCAAGTAAAGAAGTGTGAGTACTGCTCTAAGTGGAAGTACCACCTGGCCCCCAGGGGGTGTGTCATTAACCGCCAGGGCAACCAGGAAGTGGGTAAATGATGCTCACTGGCATTCAACCTGAACATGATGGGCAATTCTGAATAGAGAAAGAAGTTGGTAACAGTGCTGGAGCATGGAGATTGTAAGTAGAGCTTGGCCACATATTATTTATATGGGAAGGGGCTAAGGGGAGCTAATGCAGTAAATACTGGAGTTCTAATTTAAGCATTTGAGGACAATCCTTTTACCCGAAATGAGCATAAATGACTTGGGGTTCATTCAAACCAGATAGCATTGGGTGGCATCCAGCGCAGTCCCACTGCAAGACAACGCAAAATGCCTTGTCTCCTGTGTGCCTGGTTCACACAACTGCATTGCGGTGGTGTACGGTCGGTGTGTGGGGGAAAAAGGTAATATAGGCTATGCTTTTTTTCAGTGCAGTGCAGTGCGAGGCAATCCCCCACTTCACAGCAGCCAATTGAACTTTATTGAAATATTAATGTGTGACATTTCAGTCAAAGTTTGTTTAAAAAAAAAAAAAAAAAACAGCGAATATTGAGATGCACGTAGACTGACACGTTAGCACAGCAATGCTCCTGCTAAATTGCACTGCACACCAGCCGCTGCACAGTAACACAGCGGTTGGTGTGAATTTGCCCTTAGATTGGGCAAGCTCACACAATACATATGGTCTAAGGCTGGACACAGACTTTTGAGTGTGGCTGGATTATGCTTGTATTTCCCAGTGCTGCAGAAAACATTATTAATTCCTAAGGTAAGAAAAGAGTAAGCAGAGAGTTTGGCATCAATTCAAGCACAGCGTGTAACCGTAAGATGCAAAATATTGCCGATGCCATTGTGAAATGATAAAATAAAATAAAAAAAGTGTCACCAGCACAGTGTACTGTGCACTTTACCTGTCAAAAGAAATGAGAGCAACATTTTGTCCACCAATAGATTCCCATCAGCCAAAAGACCCATTAGTACATGAAAAACCACCAACCTATACAGTATATAGTGAATATCAGTAAATAACCAGTTATTCCATTCCCAAACGTCCCACCTCATATACAGAGTAAACAGTTATACTTAGACACCTTTCACACTGGAGTGGTATGCAGGTGCTACAACGCTAAACGATATAATGCTAACCGACCTGAAACAGCCGCTGCTGTCTCTCCAGTGTGAAAGGGCTTTCATACTGGAGCGGTGCGCTAGCAGGGCGGTAAAAAAAGCCCTGCTAGCAGCATCTTTGGAGCGGTGTGTATACCACTCCTCCACTGCTTCTGCTCATCGAAATCAATAGGGCACTGTGGCTATACCGCCGGCAAAGCGCCTCTGCAGAGGCGCTTTGTAGTAGTTTTTAACCCTTTCTTGGCCGCTAGCGGGGGTAAAACCGCCCCGCTAGTGGCCGAACAGTGCCACAAAATTGACGGTGAAGCGCTGCTAAAAATAGCGGCGCTTTACTGCCGTCCCTGCCTCAGTGTGTAAGGGGCCTTAGAGATAGAGATAGTTTGGCCACTGCAACTTGTATGGGACATAACTACCCTGAGCAAGCAATAAACAATAACAGAAAGAAATGAATGGGCTGCTTCATGTACAAAGACCCATCCCTGAATGAATACCTCAGAGCACTGAAAATCTAAAAAGCCCCCCATACCCAGTTTAGGTTTACTAAACTGTCCCTTTGATGCCAATTGCCTGTCTTTCTGCTATCCTAAGCATGAGATTGGTACATAATGCATCCAAAGACAGACATAATGGTCAACAGTGATCTCATGTTGATGCGCTTCATAAGTCATTTTTAATATTATTCTATTTAGACATAAGAAATTGTTATGTACATTTGTACTTTCAAAAGTAACTCCTTTGTAAAACTGACAGAAAGAACAGCTCTACTCAGATGGCTTGACATGGCTGGATACCAAAAAAACTGCACAGTTTTTACGTTTAAATTGCCCTTTGCAGCACAAGTTATATTCCCCCCTTACTCTGCGGCAAAACGATGGTGTTCTGAAGTATCACTTGAGTTCCCAATGTCAAATTTCACGGGCTAGAGAATTGCTGACAAATATAATCATTCTCATCCAGCATTGACCTGGTCCTGCGTAACAGAGCCACTGAACTGAACAGCTATGCTCACAAATAGAGACTCATTTATTTCACAGCTATCAGGATCCAGTGACCCAAAACAAAGTTATGGAAACCAAAATTATGTCCAGAAGATAAACATTTTCACCAATATGAAAAGATGAGATCAGCCAAAAGACCCATTAGTACATGAAAAACAGCCAACCTATACAGTATATAGTGAATATCACCAAATATGTAAGCGCTAGCAATTAAATACGTGCGGTACAAAGAGCATGCATAGAAACATATATTGCTATTAATGTCCCAAATAAAGTGCTGATTGAACGCCAAACTTCATAAAAGTTCTGCATGCTCAAATCTTCATGAAAGTGCTAAAAGTCCTCCAACTTCCCTCAGTGGTGTGACACACACCCCTCCCGTGTCTCTTCTCACCAGAGATAATGGACTCCCAGTTCTTCAGTCTGGGGGTAAATCAAGCTTTGTGTCTGGTGGAGAGTTGTAGATCATACAGGTCCGGTGGGGATTCCCCCCCAACAAGGTTCTCAGTAGATTACAGATGTAAACCAAAAACAGGAACGATGAAAAGGGAGGGAATAATTAAGTACTACAACGCTGGCGATTTATTGCTCATGTAAAAACAGGTACTTACAGGACAGCAGTAAAAACGGGCCAGCAATCAAGCATGCAAAACTCTTCCTGGAATGCCTAAACCAGTGTGTGTTCCACCGCAACAGGAAGTGACGACGTTGGAACACAAGACCAGAAATTACATTAATGTGTTTCGCCCTGCCACAGGGCATCATTAAAGGACCTTCACTTTTATGAAGTTTGGAGTTTAATCAGCACTTCTTTTATTGGGACATTAATAATATATATTTCTTTGCATACGATTTGTATTTAATTGCTAGTGCTGTATATCTCATTTTATCACTTTTGTGTATAGCAGCTCCAATTACTTTTCTCACCTTTTTTAATACATTATCATATCTTAAGTTTATATATATATTTTTCACTATTTTCACCAATAAATATTAATTGTGAATAGTAAAATATTATTAGGCACTTTTTAGCACAGCAGTATCATACATATTGAAATTGAGAGAGTCTCTCGCTCTCTCTCTATAATATATATATATATATATATATATATACACATACACACATACACACACACACTATATGTATATATATTTTTTTATTGTGTTTAACTGGTAAATCACTGAATAACTTCCCCATATGCTGGAAACAATATGGATGACCTTCAAAGCTGCTTTAACGGTTGCATTCGTTTAACAATCAATACCACCAGGTTAGTGATGAACGAGTAGAAGTATGTAGATCTTTAGAACACATACATTTTCTGATCATGCTGTGTTTTGAAAATGTAGTCATATCAATTAAACCTTGCCAAAAATATTTCCACTGTCACAACTGTAGGTTGTGACTGGCATCCACCAATACTGACAATACTTCAGGTTTTTGGTGGACTCTTGAAAGTGTAATCATATGATATATGACCCAGAATCATTCTAAATTGTATGCCAACTTGATCAGTGACCTGGCTAATTATTCTTAATCATAAGATGGACAGTGATATTTACCAACATATCCTGACACTTTCTACAATAGACAAAAATGGACTGATGTCTCCACGCTGGGCCAAAACACTTGCTACAATCATTAGCAGTAGTCCCACCATTCCTTATTATATGAGAACAGATTTTGAAGAACACCTGAAATCCTACAGTAAGAGAAAACAAAGCTACCTGGATAGTAGATATAACTAATGACTCAATACAAAAAAGGATGAGGGCAATATAATTTTGTTAATGCCATTTCTAAAAATTCAAAGATAGGTGGTGGGGGTAATGGCGCTGTCACTATTAGCAGCCTAACGTTTTAGCAGCCTAGACCTGCGGTGTGAGCGGGAAATTAAAATATCCACTGAACCTCATACTATCAAGCACACACATTAAAGATATACTGCAGGAGTCCAGGTGACCTACCAAGGATTGGAGGAACTCAAGGAAAGAATCCACGGCAGTTTGGAGGAACGCACCTACTTTTATGCATTTTACCCCAGTAGGGGTGAATGCTTCTGGTGAGTGGGGATCCACAAGGGGGCGCACCGGACCCACTGCGAAAGTCACTGGCTATATTGTCCTCCATCCATCCATTTAGGAGCACCTGTACCACCTATGTCACACGTTTTCTAATATATGGACTTTTTATTTTAACCTGTATTATATATTATACTTAGGATGTTGTGTATAGATATCTTGTGTATATACTGTATACTCTTCACTAGCCACTAACACGGTGCGCTCAACCTGTTATACTCGCATATCACAATACCACATCCCTGGTGGTTTACACAAGTATTACCATCAATATCTACACACATCCAATACCACCTATAAATCCCCCTGCCTGCACGGTGATTTGCATGTATGTGCATCCTTTGGGGATTAGTTGTCCCATTATAGCCTATAATCACCCAGCTGGGTCGGTTACTGGCCAGGAAACAACTAATAGTGACAGCGCCATTACCCCCACCACCTATCTTTGTATTTCCCATATACCCCCGTTGGGGAGTTATATTTAGGGGGGGCTGCAGTCACACATCTTTAGTAAGTCCTATTACCCTCTATTAGATTGTCCTAAGCGCAGCTTTTCCTCTTCACACACATTTCTAAAAATTAACCGTCATAAAGGTCTTCCAAAAGAGGGAAAAAAGTAGAGAAACCGCAACATGCCAAAATACAGTAGCTGATGCAATTCTGACAAATTTGTAAGACTAAGAAAATAAACAAATAATTTGTCTAGAGGAAATATTAATAACAACATGACATTCAGATTATTATAGGGGTGTCAGAAAAAAAAAAAAAAAAGATTTAACCACTTAGCAACCACCTGCCGAAAAATAACGGCGGCAAGGTGGTTGCTTAACTCTGGGATCACGTTATATAACGTGATTCCAGAGTCGCGCTCCCGCGCGCCCCCTGGGGCGCGCACACGGGAATGTCCGTGAACGTCGGGTCCAGAGGACCCGGCGGGTCACGGTAAATCGCCACTGATAGCGGCGGTTTACCATGTGATTGCGCCGTCCAATGACGGCACGATCAGATGTAAACAGACCGGCGTCATTTGATGACGCCGGTTCCTCCCTCCTCTCTCTGTAACGATCGGTACAGTGTGAGAGGAGAGGGGAGGGAGCGGATGGCAGCGCCAGTGCTGCGGGCTGGATCTGGGACAAATGCAGTCACAGATCCATCCATCCCTCCCTTCCTCCTCAGCCATCCCTGCTGCAATACTCTGCAATGCTGGGCAATACTCTGGGGGGCAATACTCTGGGGGGCAATACTCTGTCAATGCTCTGGCAACACTCTGGGGGGCAATGCTCTGGCAACACTCTGGGGGGCAATACTCTGGGGGGCAATACTCTGGGCATACAGCGCCCCTGCCCCTGTGAGCTCGCATGCAGAAGTGAACGCATACGCAAGTCCCGCCCACATATGAAAACGGTGTTCAAACCACACATGTGAGGTATCGCTGCGAACGTTAGAGCGAGAGCAATAATTTTGGCCCTAGACCTCTTTTCCAACTAAAATGATGTAACCAGTAAAAATATTTAAATCGTCACCTATGGGGATTTTTAAGTCGCAAAGTTTGGCGCCAATCCACGAGCGTGTGCAATATTGAAGGGTGACATGTTGGGTATCTATTTACTCGGCGTAACTTCATCTTTCATATTATGCAGAAACATTGGGCTAAATTTAATGTTTTTTTTTTTTAAAAGCACAAAACTGTTTTATTTCCAAAAAAAATGTGTTCGAAAAATTGCTGTGCAAATACCATGCGCGATAAAAAGTTGCAACAACCGCCATTGTATTCTCTAGGGTCTTTGCTATAAAAGCATATATAATGTTTTGGGGTTCTATGTAATTTTCTAGCAAATAAGTGTTGATTTTTACATGTAGGAGAGAAATGTCAGAATTGGTCTGGGTGTTCCAGAACGCCTGATGGCGTTCCCTGCATGTTGGGCCTCTGTATGTGGCCATGCTGTGTAAAAGTCTCACACATGTTGTATCGCCATACTCGGGAGGACTAGCAGAATGTGTTTTGGGGTGTAATTTGTGGTATGCATATGCTGTGTGTGAGAAATAACCCGCTAATATGAAAATTTTGTGGAAAGAAAATAAAAATGAAAAAAATCTTGATTTTGCAAAGAATTGTGGGAAAAATGACAACTTCAAAAAACTCACAATGCCTCTTTCTAAATACCTTGGAATGTCTTCTTTCCAAAAAGGGGTAATTTGGGGGGTATCTGTACTTTTCTGGCATGTTGGGGTCTCAAGAAATGAGAGAGGCTGTCAGTACATCAGGTGTGATCAAATTGATCAATTTTCAGTAATTGGTACCATAGCTTTTAGACCCTATACCTTTCATCCAGACTAAATAATAACTAATTTTTTTTTGTTTTGTTACCAAAGATATGTATCAGTATACATTTTAGGCCAAGTTTATGAAGAAAAATTACTTTTTTGCAAAATGTTAAAATAGAAATGAAGAAAAATTCATTTTTTTACAAAATTTTCGTTCTTTTTTCATTTATAGTGAAAAAAATTAAAACCGCAGAGGTGATAAAATACCACCAAAAGAAAGCTCTATTTGTGGGAAAAAAAGGACAAAAATTTCATTTGGTTACAGTGTTGTATGACTGAGTTATTGTCATTCAAAATGTGAGAGCACCGAAAGCTGAAAATTGGTCTGGTTATTAAGTGGGTTTAAGTGCCCAGTAGTCAAGTGGTTAAACAAGACTCTTTGATGAAACAGTTATGAGTAGGAGATTCACATTATTGTTTTTAGAAAATGGTATTCCAAAACTTCACACAGGCCACAAATGCGATTTATAAAGCCAACTGAAACATTGATCCATGGAGGTCAGCGTATGAGATCAAAGCAGGACACATTAAAAAGAAAAGTGATCTCATGGGTCAAGGTTAGACCTAAGAAGAGGTGAAATTACTGTAAAAAAATAACTCTATGCAGCAGTGGTATATTACAAATAAGAGGTATTGGAGGATATTTAAAAAATTTAGTTCTAGTAGTTCTGTAGTGACCATTAAAAATACTAACCTAATTTCTCAATACAGTTTAATGTAATACTTAAAGTGATACTAAAGTCTCGATTTTTTTTCAGTTAAAAATGATAAACATTTTATACTTACCTGCTCTGTGCAGTAGATTTGCACAGAGTAGTCTGGATCCACCTCTTCTCGGGTTCCTCCCTTCTGTTGAGTCCCCCCACAGCAAGCAGCTTGCATTGGGGGCACCCGAGATGAGCCACAGTTCCCTGTGTCTATCCAGACACGGAGCCATAGCCCAGCCCCCTTTCTCTCCTCATTAGCTGACTGACTGATTGGCAGCAGGTGGAGCCAATCGCGCCATCTATAGACAGATAGAGAGATATGGTGGTAATAGTGAAGTAATATCTATAGTGAAATAGTAAGGGTCATGAAAGAAAGGTAACCGGTTAATTATTTTGAAAGCTAATGTCAGATCATAATTTTTCTAGCACATGCAACACAATGGGTTTGCACAGTCCAAGGGGGTACAAGACAAAAGCAGCTGTTAAATTTCCTTATGGTTACATAAATTTCCTCCAGTTTCATTAGTCCATGGGTGAACCATAGAGGTGGTCATGGACATGAGATAATCTTTATCTGATCTAGCCACGATTCTCATGTCTGTGGGTACAAGGGCAGACACCAAGTCATACGGAGGTTGGCAATATCACTAAAAACGGATAAAATCTGATTAGTCGATAGTTATCTGAAGCTAGCTAAGCTGCCTCAAATAACTAAATATTTAGTAGTTGGGATGTAAAGGGGTTGTCGTTAGACTTTCAACAATAAGCTTGGTAAATACAGGCTTCTATTTAAAAGTGAACTTTCAGGGTTCAATAAAAGGTTTTAAGTGGCCATGTAAATTGATATGTATATTCAATAAAATATTTGAACAGGAAAAGGAACCTTACTCCACTGCAGGAAGGAAGATAAAAGACTTTGGACCAGGTGTGTCACGTGACCACGGATTCAGGAGTGCCTGGATCTCATCTTTAACAATCGCTGAGATATAAGCCACATATTGAAAACATGCATTTCAAAAGTCAATCAACTCATAGACTTCCACTGTAAAGAAAGGAGCAAATAGCACAAAAATTGCACAAAATCGTGCTGGGTACAGGGTGGGTGGATCATGACAATATAGTCCTGGAGCAGCTCTGTGATGTCAGCTGACAAAGAGCTTTACCAACTAGCATAAAGCATTTTTCTTAAAAGTAAAGTTGTCATACAAAAACGTGGTCAAGCAGCTAAAAAAAGATGAGAAAACAATTTAACCTGCCATTCATAACAATTTAGACATTAGCTGGGAATTCCGATGTCAATGGTTTGTTATGTTTTCAGAAATTGTATATGTCATGTGGAATCAATTACTGAAAATGCACATGATTCTCATCTAGGGTACTATGAAGCACTGCCCTCAAACTAGTACAATTCATCTACAGAAGATCACACCACATGCCTACAGAGCCTGAGGCTTATAAATATATAGCGTCAATTAATAAGGAAGTGGAGGTTATTATTATTGTGTACTAAACTTTTCTTTTGTTCCAAGCTTTTGTTAAAGCAATTGCAAAGTCTCTTTTTTTTATTTTTTTATAAAAAAAACTGGCGATAAGCCCGCAAAGATCCGCCTGTGCGTTTTTCAGGTGGATCCGTGCGGTCCACTCATTGACTCCTATCGGAAGGCGGGTTTTAGCGGAGATGTGTCTGCTGACACCTGCCTGCCATCCGATCAAGATGTATGGCAATACGTTCAGCCATCCATCTGGCAGATCAAATTAGATCTGATTAAAACAGACATAATGTGCTTTTTTATCCACTCTCCCCATAGAAATCAGCAGGGCTCCGACAGGTCCTTCCCTGCTCAGTGAGCAGAGATGGACCTGTCTGTCAGCTCAGCAGAGATCAACAGAGTGATCTTCCACTGAGCTGGTGGATGCCGCTGAGCGGATCCGCCCTGTGCGAAAGGGGTCTTATACTTACCTGCTCTGTGCAGTGGTTTTGCAAAGGGCAGCCTGGATCCTTCTCTTTTTGGGTCCCTTTTCACACTCCAAGCCCTTCCGTCCTGTCAAGTGCCCCCACAGCAAGCAGCAAGCAGTAGTGGGAGCCAATGGCACCGCTGCTGTGACTCAGCCAATCGGGACAGCTGAGGGACTCGTGGACATCGCTGGATAGAGATGAGGCTCAGGTATTCAAGGGTGCTGGGGGGGCTGCTGCCACACGGAAGTTTTTTTTATCTTAATGCAGAGAATGCATGAAGATAAAAAACAATTAAAAAAAATCCTGCCTTTACAACCCCTTTAAAGCTTTAAAGACTGGCAGTTTCAAGGGAACCTCCAGGAAGATGCAATACACAATTTAATACTTAAAAAAAAAAAAAAAAAAAAGAATCAAAAAAGTACATTTGTTTGTTTTTGCACAGAGCTGCCAGTCTTAAAAGTAGGAAAATACTGCCCAGCCATTAGACCGAGGAAGAAGGGCAACAATGCCACACTTCTTAACTATAGTAGTAACAGAATGTCATCATGCTGACTATGCAGTATGGCAGAGCTGCATGAATCCCAAAAGGTTAGTAAACAGAAAGACAAATAGACAGATATACACCAATCAGCCAAAACTTTATGACCACTGACAGGTTAAGTGAATAAAATTGATTATCTCATGACATCTGAAAGTCGGTGGGATATATTAGGCAGCAAGTAAACATGTTATCCATGAAGCTAATGTGTTGAAAGCAAAAAAAAATAAAATGGGCATCACAGCTTATGAATGGGGCTACATCGCTGCAGACCAGTCAGGTTGCCCAAGGTGACCCGTGTTCACAGTCAAAAGTGCCTACATTAGGCGGATGAGCATCAGAACTCGACCACGAAGCAATAGAAGGTGGCCGGCACCAATGAATCATATTTTCTTTTACTTCAAGTGGATGGCAGGGTGCATGTGCCAGAAGTATAGAAAAAAGGCAAGCTGGCAAAGGCGGTGTGATGCTTTGGGCAATGAGCTGCTGGGAAACCTTGGTCTTGCCATTCATGCGGATGTTACATTGACATGTACCACCTACTTAAACATTGCTGCTAATGAAGTACATGGAAACAGTATTCCCAGATCGCTGTGGCCATTTGCAGCAGGATCGTGCACCCTGCAACACTGCAAAAATGATTCAAGAATGTTTGAGGAATAAAACAATGAGTTCAATACCTTCGAATTCTCCAGACCTTAATCCAATTAGGCATCTGTAGGATATGCTGGAAAAAAGTCCTATCCATGAAGGCTCCATCTTGTAACTTACAAGACTTAAAGGATCTGTTATTGACAGCTTGGTGCCAGATAACCACAGCATACCTTTAGAGGCCTAGTATTGACATACTGCCTTCATGTGTCAGGGCTGTATGAGCAGCTAAAAAAGGTGACCTACTCAATTTGCAATGGGTCTGATAGGTCCTTTACAAACATGTTATGCGGTTAATGTCAATGCATTTTCTGAATAGGCATGATAGGTGGAGCAAACCTAATACATTAACATCCCACACTATATTTGGGGTAAGAGCAGCTTCCGGAATGTCTATCCCAGTAGACATGAGTATACAAATTGACAATGCCGTTTACTGATTTCATTAATGTGGACATCATGTGACTGCAATTACTGTCCTTTACACAATACAGAATTTTAGTGCAGACTACAAGCAGCTAAGCCACCTGCCCCTATCTATCCATTAAAATGCATGTGCCTCCATTGTGAGGACACTCACTGTTAGTGTTAGGACCACAGAATTATGGGGTGCCTTGGCGCGGCTCTGTGGCTCACGCATGCGTTTGCAAATGCGTGCGGACAAAACCCCTGTTTTTAACGCACATTGTTAGACAGGTTAATTGGTTGTTCTGCTACTGCGGTAAGTAGGCTTGGTTATTCCCTGGGCATTCCCCAGGTTCTTGTTTTATCTGCTTTAGCCTTCCATTGCTACTTACTGTGATTGCCAGCCATAGATGGGGGCGGTGGATAGTTTTGTTTCACCTGTGGTGTTTATTTTGGTCCACAGTGCACCAACACCTTTGCAGCCATTGTGCTATATGCTGGGTGCTTGGTGTGCTTCTGTACCTTTAAGGAGGGGTGGCTCCCCTTCAGCCACCTGCCCCTATCTATCCATTAAAATGCATGTGCCTCCATTGTGAGGACACTCACTGTTAGTGTTAGGACCACAGAATTATGGGGTGCCTTGGCGCGGCTCTGTGGCTCACGCATGCGTTTGCAAATGCGTGCGGACAAAACCCCTGTTTTTAACGCACATTGTTAGACAGGTTAATTGGTTGTTCTGCTAGCTGGTCGGTAAGTAGGCTTGGTTATTCCCTGGGCATTCCCCAGGTTCTTGTTGTTACAAGCAGCTATACCTTTTATATTTGTCCACGCTTGGCCAAATCTTTCAACCAATATTTTATGGTGAATAGGTAGTTTTACCAAATGAAATTCATTTGATTTATGTGTACCTGAGATTTTTTTTTTTTTTAATTGGCCATAAACAGGAGGCTTGCAATTCGATTGCATTTATTACAGAGATACGCAGTCCACATAAAAAACTAATTTCACAAGCAAGTGTGTGTGCACAATACAATCTACATGCATATAGGGTATTGATTAAACGTGGTCACAATTTCTTCCCCCAGGGAACAAGCGACAGCATATTTTATGCAGAAGCCAATCAATTAGCAAACACAGATAAAAGCTTTCCTTTGAGCCATCTCTTATTCCTAAGAACCATCATAGCATGAAGCCTGGCTAGAACTCCCTATGGGCAGAATCAAGAAACAATCTAACTCCTCAATCTATGTGCCCTTTGTAACAAAATTACTGGATGTGCTGGCTGAAATGAAGATAACCAGGAGAGTACAAAGCCTGGAATCATGTTGTGAATGCACTGTTGAGTAGTTCCTATGGTGGCACAAGAGTGGCTTTTAGGCCCCGTGCACACTGGCTTAAAAAACATTGCTTCTACAGGAGTTGTGTTCTGCCTGTAGAAGCAGCTCAATGTTATCCTATGTGTCCATACACATTAGGACGTTAAGAGGCCTATTTCAAGTTCAACGTTTAGAGGCAGAAAAAAAAATATTCTGGTTCGCGTTTTGATTGGAGCTTGGAGGCAGAATTTTTTTTAAAGCTCTCCTAAACTTGTCTAAACTTGTACATAAAATGCTCTATATGAGCGTTTTTTTTTTACAGCCAAGAGGACAGACGTTTTTTTAATCCCAGTGTGCATGGAGCCTTAGAATGTATCCTATGAACATAGAGTATAATGAACTATTGGGCATTGTCTATGTGTCCTTGCAGAACCAATTTGTTTTCAAATTCCAAACACTGTGCAGGAATCTTCAGTTTGGTCACTTGCAAATTGGCATGCAGAAGCTATTATGGGGTCTGTTTTTTTTTTTGTAAGTGTTTATCTACAAGTAAAAATTCCTTGACTAGTTTGAAATTGTCCACAAAGCAAGCCACAGCAGATAACAGCAGAGATATAACAAGAAATGTTCATGAAGCAAGGCCTATTGTAGAAGCAGGCCTAACTTCCAAAGATGGCCAAACATGGTATACCACCGAGCCTACATACTAGTGATTGTTGTTTCACTGACTATTTACATGGGTAACAAACTACATGATCCCCAACTTCACTACCTCAATGAAACCAATAGTTCACATAACCTCAATAAAATGAATAATATTCTTCATTATATATTGCCATGGATTTTAAATCAGGCATTTACAACTGGAAACAGAACAGCGATCAAAGTATTACCAAAGCACTTTCGCTTGTATGCAGGTTGTTACAGTCACCATGCAATATGTTGCTTACAGGTAGTGGCATGTTCACGTGCGCTTATGTGTTCAAGTGCACTTTTAACATGTTTATTCAAATTCTTGAAGGCGCGCTATAAAATACTATATATGAATATAGATTTGCCATGGTGTAGATGCAATAAAAATGAATAGAAACAATACATTTCAATAGGCCTACTCAATGTATGCTAATCTACAAAAAAAATGTGCCTGTTCTGTTTTTCAAAGACATACTGTGCTGTAGTGCATAAAAGTACACAAACCATATAAAATTAAAACATTTTGTTTTACATGAAGTGGTGCATACCAAGTGTGAATGGGCTCTATGGGGTTTATTTACTAAACCCGGAGAGTGCAAAATCTGGTGCAGTTCTACATAGAAACCAATCAGCTTCCAGATTTTTTTTTGTCAAACTAAAGTTAGAAGCCGTTTGGCTACCATGCACAGCTGAACCTTTGCACGCTCGTTTTAGTAATTCAACCCCTATATGTCCGGTATAGGCATTATGCAAGTAAAATTCCATAGCTGAGGAGTTTGATTCTTCATCAAGATCTCCAAACCCTATAGTCACTCAACTGGCTGCAGATGCTGCTATTCAATGCCAGCAATTCAAAATGCACCAGGGCATTATGGTGTACAGAACATAAAACCAAAGCTGATTTGAAGTCACCATAAATTTATCATGAAGACTTCACCAAATAAAACCTACATCTTCTTTAATACAAAATCGCCACAAACATATTTTTGAAAATACTCTACAACCCACTCCCAGATGCACAAATGTAAAAGTGAAAAAAAAATCTATATAAAGATAGGATATTGTAAAATCGTACTTATGCAAAAAAATTGTGTTTGTGAAAAAGTAACATTATTCAACATACAAAAACCAACAGTAATCTGCTTACAGGGTCGGTTTGTTCTGGAACGGGGTGTCTTTTCCTCAATGAAGAAAACCTCTGCTGGCTTCGGACTGAAAACCTGCGGAAGGACTCTCGGCTCCGGGAAGCAAAGTGTCGGAAGGATGATGTGCGTTTAAAGGGGTTTCTGCTGCCGGCTTCTATGCTAGTTCTCTCGTTTGTCACAGCAGTCGTAACTAAACTGAAAGCGTCCTGCAAGGACCTCCTCATCGTCCCCATCCACTGGTTCATATGCGTATGTGCCACTGTCAACTTATCTCCAAGGTACTCCATTCTCCAGTATTGCAAAAGTAAAAACTACTATAAAGCAAATGAAGTACTGACGCGGAAAAATATGCGGAGTGTCCGTTTTGTCATCCAGGTGAAAAGAGGTACAAAATCATTAAACAGCTTTAAAAAAAGAAAGACACTCTCCTTAAATGCTTTGGTGTGAATCAGATTGAAGCCTGTGTCCTCATTGTTGCTGGCAATTGTTGGTACACACATACTTCCTTCTAACCTGAGTAAGTTCCCATCTTCCATACATTCAGCCTACACAGACACGGAGAGCTGCAGCTGTTCATTTTCCTGGTTATGTATGATGCTCCTTTGCTCCAAATTGTGCTGGAAACATCGATTCATACAGCTCTTATGCTGAATAGGTTGATAAAGTGAGATAGCTTTGTAAACTGTGGTTATATGGAGGCTTAAGAAAAAAGAATAAGCTGCGATTTCCTTGCACAAACCATGGCTCTTCAGCAAACTGAGGAACAGACGTGCCTGTGTAAATCCACGGATGGGTTAGCCAGTACACAGCCTGAAAGGAACGGTTCTGCTCTCTTCAAGACCGTGCTTGCAAGCACACTCTTTCCATTTGGCAGGAGATTTTTCTGAATGACATCAAGCCTTTGCAAAGGAGCTGCATAACTGAGGAATGCAGCTGGGACAGATAAACCCAAAGGCTGAGAGCCAAACGAAAAAAAAAAAAGAAGAAAATCCTCTACCACTTACACACTTCCTCCATCCACGCCTATTTCAAAGTCCCCCAGATCTCCTTTTCGCTGCAGTCATTTCCAAGAATGCCTAGATGTTGCCTTGCAGCTGCTGTGTTATATGTATGGAAGGATTTTCTGTGCCTCCTTGCAAATGCTGGAGGAGGCAGGAAGGAAGGGTGTCACTGTTGCCTTCCATATGCCTTATTTTGCTATTGCCTTTTTTCTTTAATCCATGGCAATCAAACAATGGTCTAGGTGAGGCAGCCGCAGAGGTCTGCCAAAGGAAAACGATTTGGGCTGGGCTTTTTTTTTTTTTTTCTTTACGCTACAGGCAACCATTGTCATAGCAACCAGGGGACATCATCTGCTTAGGAAGGCTGGGGTTGTGAGATCTATGGGAATGATTTGTGCATAGCTTATGGTCACATGACACAGTGACACTTTAACCCTTTTCGTAAGATGGAGAATTGTAGATGATAAACAATGTGTGTTTATACACACAAGATCAGTTTAAACATATGAATAATACTCGACTCCCCCACTACATAGCTAGAGCTTTAAAGGAAAAAATAGTCACAGAACCAGCAACACGCCATTAAAAAATATATTAAAACAATTATGGGTATATTAATACCACTATAAATCAGGTTCACACAGGTTCTTACACCCTGCTAATGTGCAAACAAAATCATGCTAAAACATGGCAACAAAAAGGAACCTTCATTTTTTTTTTTTTGACCATGCCACACTAAAAAGGAGCTTGCGTCTCTTTTGTGCATACATACATACATACACACAGTATTCCACACATATAGTGTGTGTGTGTATATATATTATATACATACACAGTGTGGGCCAGATTCTGGTAGAATCTGCAGTGGCGCAGCGCAAGCCATTTACACTACGCCACCGCAACTTACTGGAGCAAGTGCCGTATTCTCCAAGCACTTGCTCCGTAGGTTGCGGCGGCGTAGTGTAAATGGCCCGGCGTATCCCCGCGTAATTCAAAGGGGGCGGCTTGTATTTAAATTAAGCGCGCCCCCCGCGTCGATCGAACTGTGCATGCGCCGGCCGGGAAAAAAGCCCAGTGCGCGTGCTCCAGCTCACGTCGGAAAACGTTGTTGAAACCGACGCGATCGTTACTTACGCAATGCCCTATTCGCGAACGACTTAGTAAAATGACGTAACCAACGGAAAAAGATGACGCTGACTCAACGCCATACTTAACATGGCATACGACGGAACTTTGTAAGGTTACCCCTCATATAGCAGGGGTAACCTTACGCTTACGTAAACGATGACGGGGTGGCGTAAAAACATTCGGGAATCGCCGTATTAGGCTCATTTGCATAGGCAAATGAGAAATCAACGTAAAGGCCACCTAGCGGCCAGGAAAGTAATTACATCTACGATCCGACGGTGTAAGTGTTTTACACCTATCGGATCTTCACTGTATCTATGCGTAAGTGATTCTAGGAATCACACGCATAGATACTCAGTAAAAAAAACAGAGATACAACGGTGTTTCCTGCGATACACCGTCGTATCTCTTTTGAGAATCTGGCCCTGTATGTTTACATACGCTGGCAAAATGTATTGCTCCATGCACATTGGGCTTAAAAAAAGTCTGTTCTGTTTGGCGTAAAAAACACTAATATAGAGCATTTTTTGTACAAATTTTAGACACGTTTAGGAGAGTTTTACGTTTTGTTTTTTTCTGCCAGTGAGCTCCAATCAGAAAGAGAAGGGTTATTCGTTCCAGCCTCCAAGTGTTTGCCTGAAGCCATTTATTATCAATCAACTGTGTTTGCTTTTTTTAAATCATAAATCACAACAAAAACTACCCAAATGACCCTGACCAAAAGTTTACATACTCCAGTTCTTAATACTGTGTATTGCCCCCTTTAATATCAATGACAACTTAAAATCTTTTGTAGTATTTCTGGATGAAGCTCTTTATCTTCTCAGATGGTAAAGCTGCCCATTTCTCTTGGCAAAAAGCCTCCAGTTCCTGTAAATTCTTGGGCCACCTTTCATGACCTGCACATTTCAGATCTCCCCAGTGTGGCTCAATGATATCAAGGTCAGGAGACCGAGATGGCCACTCCAGAACCTTCACTTGTATCTGCTGCGACTTGGCCTTGTGTTTTGCATCATTGTCATGATGGAATGTCCAAGTACATCCAATGCGCAGCTAACTGGTTAATGAATGCAAATGTTCCTCGGATAGTTTTTGATAACATACTACTTTTATCTTGCCAACAATTTTGACCAAATTTCCTGTGCCTTTGTAACTCGCACATCCCCAAAACATCAGTGATCCACCTCCGTACATTTCATCATAAGCTTTGTTGACTCATTCAAGCATAGCATTTATGGTTGTGGCCAAAAAGCTAAATTTTGGTCTCATCACGCCAGGTGACTTTGTTCCAGAAGGTTTGAGGCTTGCCTCTTTGCCATTTGTCTTATTGTAAGCTGGATACTTTGTAGCATTTGCGTAGTATTGTCTTTCTTCTGGCGATTTTACCATGCAGCCCATGTTTCTTCAAGTGCATCCTTATTGTGCATCTTTTTTTTTTAATATAAATTCTTTATTTTTTCACAAATTTTACATTACAGATTATCGCATTTCATATTGTCTACTTATGTCAGCTATAACAAAAAAAGGGAAAAAGCATTGTGCATCTTGAAACAGCCACACCACATGTTTTCAGAGTCCTGTATTTTACCTGAAGTTTTTTGTGGGTTTTTCTTCGCATTCCAAACCATTTTCCTGGCAGTTGTGGCTGAAATTGTAGTTGGTCTACCTGACCGTGGTTTGGTTTCAACAGAACCCCTAATTTTCCACTTCTTGATTAGAGTTTGAACACTGCTGATTAACATGCTCAATTCCTTGGATATCTTTTTAAATCCCTTTCTTGTTTTTTACAGTTCAACTACTTTTTCCCACAGATCCTTTTACAATTCTTTTGTTTTCCCCATGACTCAAAATCCAAAAACGCCAGTGCAGTACTGGATGAAAGATGCACGGATCTGTTAGGAGTCAAGAAACTCATTGACTTTTTATACACACACACTAATTACAAGCAATCAGATCACAGGCGAGTATGGTTACCTTTAATAGCCATTCAAACCCCTTTGTGTCAACTTGTGTGCATGTTATCAGGCCAAAATTACCAGGGTATGTAAACTTTTGATCAGAGTGATTTGGGTAGTTTCTGTTTTCATTATGATTTAAAAAGAGTAAACACAGTTGATTGATAATAAATGGCTTCAGCCAAACACTAACCATGAGTGATAGAAACATTTTTGGGTTATCATTCATATTCTCTGGAAAATGGCCAAGAAATCATTCTGCCAGGGTATGTAAACGTACGAGCACAACTGTATGCATGTATGTATGTATTCACACACACACACAAAGCAAGAGACTGCCACACAATTAGTATCTTTAGACGGAGGCTATAGCAATGACAGTCAGCAAATGTCTTTCAATACAGGTTTTCTTTAACCACTTAGGGACCCCTTCACGCCGATATATATCGCGGCAGAAGGGCACGGCTGGGTACAGGCACATACCTGTACGTTGCCTTTAATAGCCCAGACGTGGGGTCACGCGTGCCACCGGTGTCCCGCAATCAGTCACAGGAGTTGAAGAACGGGGACTGGTGTGTGTAAACACACCTTCCCCGTTCTTCTGTGTGGCAGTGACACTGATCGCCTGTTCCCTAATATAGGGAACAACGATCTGTGATGTTATGCCTACAGCCACGCCCCCTACAGTAAGAATCACTCCCTTAGGGCACACTTAACCCCTAAGCACCCCCTAGTGGTTAACCCCTTCACTGTCATTTTCACAGTAATCAGTGCATTTTTATAGCACTTTTTGCTGTAAAAATTACAATGGTCCCAAAAATGTGTCAAGTGTCCAATGTGTCTGCCATAATGTCGCAGTCAGGAAAAAAAAAAAAAAAAAAAATCGCTGATTGCCACCTTTACTAGTAAATTTTTTTTTTTAAATAAAAATGCCATAAAACTATAGCTTATTGCGATTTTTTTTTAATCAAATATAGGTAGAAGAATATGTATCGGCCTAAACTGAGAAAAAAAAATATTTATTGTCGCAAAAAGTAAAAAATATTGTTGTTTTTTTTCAAAATTGTTGCTCTTTTTTTGCTTATAGCGCAAAAAATAAAAACCACAGAGGCGATCAAATACCACCAAAAGAAAGCTCTATTTGTGGGAAAAAAAGAAGGACGCCAATTTAGTTTGGGAGCCACGTCGTATAACCGTGCATTTGTCAGTTAAAGCGACGCAGTGCCGAATCGCAAAAAAGGTGTAAGGTCTTTAACCTGCATATTGGTCCAGGTCTTAAGTGGTTAATGTAGAGTACACCCAGAAAAATAAGCTGCTTTTGAAAATATGTAAAAGGTGTAGAGAGTGGGGCATGCCTAGCTCTGGACAACACAGTTTTAAAAAAAAAAAAAAATCCAATTTGGTTTAGAATAGATTGCCAAGCAATGTTGAATTTGTAAAAACACTCGACATCCACGGCTGAAGGAAACACACTTTTCTATTGCAACAATACAGCAAATTGATGTATGGGAAAACATACAACATAGTCATGCAACAGCATCTTTAGCCAGATATTTATAAGAACTGCAGGTTCTGTTTCCTATGTATCTGTATCAGAGTAAATCAGTAGTTGTATCTAAAGCATGGAAAAAAATTAATTACAGAATGCACTGCTCCCCAACAGAAATCTATTTCCAATGCACCAGTATGTACTGTACCTATCCGCCTCCTCACTGGGAAAGGTGTTTGTTCAATTATATTCAGCTCCTGGAAGCCGAGCTATGTTCACAAAAGGCTCCCACACACTTCATCGCTTAGATTCAAATCTCTATATCTGGCCCTTTATCATATTAATAAAAATAAAACAAGGTAGCCTAGTTTTGAAGGGTAATTTCTTGGACATACCGTATGATAAGGATTCTCAGAAAAATTTGATTGCTTTGGCAAGAGATAGCTAAACACACTAGAAGTTTTTTTTTTTTTCTCATTCAACACAGCGGGCTGTACGAAAAAAGAACTGAAGAGCTTGGGAGGAGCTGCCGCTGCAGGAACTATCTGATGTTAGTACAGCTATCTCCCTTGCCGTGCTTTTGTGTTCTAACAAGGGGACGCCATTGGCAGACATTTTTCTGTCATGCCTCCTCTACCGTTGGACTGGCTGCTGTACACATGGGCCAAATATCAGTCGGTTTCTATTGAGCTGGCTGTTGCCGCCAGATATTCAACCCACGTGTACGCCCCTTAAGTATTGCATTAACATTGGGTAAAGCTTTTATAAATGTATTTGGCGAGGGGAGCTATTATTCAGGCTGCTTAGAGTCTGGGGATATCAATTGTTTTTGTAATTTGGACTTAGCTGGTAATACATTATACAATTTCCTTCAGATTACTTTCAACCATGTAGTGCAGGGGTGCCCAAACTTTTGAAGAGCAAGGGTCACTTAAGCGACTTGGTAACAGGTCGCAGAGCAGGTGAATGGCAGCCCTCTATAGACTCTATAGAGCCCACTCTTTTTTTTAGCGGATCAGATTGGAGGTAGGCGTTTGTAAAGTCCATTTACATCTGCCAATCCTTAGAGGTGAATGATGGGTCCGATTAGGTCAGAGTGACCATGTGAAAGGGGCCTAAGGCTGCTTTCACACTGAGGCATGGTTGTTTACCCGCACCACGAGTGCAGCACAGTTCACCTGTGGCTTTCCTGCACTTTGCCAAATACTTCTATTATATCCTGTAGGTGTAGTGCACTTTCAGAGAGCACACCAAACTCACAGGTAATAGAAGTCTATGGCTCAGTGTAGGTAATCAGTAGAAGCCCAGTAACCACTGCAGAACAGATATGACCATTTATACACTGTGATTTTAGAAATAAACTTACAATAAAAAGGGACAAAATCTCACAGCCATAGTTGACCACAATAGTAACTGAACACCAAAGTAAAGCATTAGCCTAAAGCAGTGATGGCGAACCTTGGCACCCCAGATGTTTTGTAACTACATTTCCCATGATTCTCATGTACTTTGCAGTGTACTGGAGCGTCATGGGAAATGTAGTTCCAAAACATCTGGGGTGCCAAGGTTCGCCACCACTGGCCTAAAGCCTCGTACACACAATATGATTGTTGGCAAGAGATTGTCTGATGACAGACTGCTGTCCTAAAATCTTATCCCCCGTAAACACAATTGGATTTTCTGTCAGAAAAACCTTGGATGGTTTTTCCAACAGAATTCCGCTCAAGCTCGGCTTGCATACACACAGTCACACAAAAGTTCTCTGAACTTTAGTCCGTCAAGAACACAGTGATGTACAACAACATGATGAGCCATGAAAATTAAGTTCAATGCTTCCGAGCATGCGTCGGAATTTTGCGCATTGGAATTGCTACAGACGATTGGATTTTCCGATAGAAAAATTTGAGAACTAGCTCTCAATCTTTTGTTAGCGGAAATTCCGACAGCAAAAAAAGGATTTTTAATAAACAGCTTACCTGTAAAATCCTTTTCTTGAAGTACATCACGGGACACAGAGCGCATAGCCATTACACTTGGGTTATATGGGTACCTTCAGGTGTGGACACTGGTGTAATCAATTTCACAGGAAGTTTCCTCCCTATATAACCCCCTCCCACTGGGAGTGCTTCAGTTTTTTCGCCAGTGTCTTAGGTGTTGGTCACGTCTAGCTGTCCCTCGGAGGTCTCAGGACCCAGGATAGCTAGCCGGATCCGTCCGAAGTGCTTCAAAGCCAAGGTGTACGGTACCCGGGCCCTGCTGGAGTGGGGTTTTGCCTATAATGCCTCTCCTTGGAGGGCTGGATTCTGGGCTCCAGTGCCTTAGTCTCTTCCAAGAACTAAACGCTACTGATGCCAGGATGCTATATAGGTCCAGGGGTGTGGGTTCCTTAACACAGGACCCCGGTCCCTGAAGGTCCAAGACAATACCCACGGAGATGGGGGAAGGCTGTGCCTCTTGCATTTTGCAATACCCTGCGGCGTGGAGCAGGTAAGAGGGAACCTGCGGGACTTGGTTCGACAGTAGGTATCCCCCTGGGGGTTCTGGGTTGGCTAATGGTATGCTTGTGCATCAGCCACTATCTCCACTATGTCTTTTGAGGCAGGATGGGTTGTACTAATGTTTACCCAGATAACATGTAGATATATATATGCTTTTAAAGATATGTATTTTGCTACTCCCCCCAGATTTGCCTGTTAGCATGATACTGCAGCCCCACGTGTATAGAGAGGAAGTGCTGACAAAACTCCTGTTTCCTAGGAAGCCTAGGGGGACAGCTTCCTCTATGTGTGCACTACAAAGATTAGTGGCTTACCGGGTGTCTGTGTTACTAGCGCTGGTCCAGGCTTCTCCTCTGCTCTCTGCTTCCTCCATGTTGGTTTCAGTGTGGGGGGGGGGGGGGGGCGGGCCAGCAGCGTCAGGTCTCAGATAAAGCAAAAAAAAAAAAAAAAAAAAAGCATTTCCTGGCTGGTCATTCCCTCCTGAGAGCAGTGGAGAGTGAGGACATAGAGCGCAAATTCCGACAGCAAAAGTCCGATGGAGCATAATACAGATGGTCGGAATTTCCGTTCAAAAGATCACATCATACTTTTGCTGTCGGAATTTCCAATCATGTGTACATTACCGTTAGAACCCTCCTTTTGACAATTGTTGTCCAACTTTCATGTTGCATGACAGGCTAGTAAATTTTTGCCTAACAACGGTTTGACGTCAGATTTTCGTATGGTCAGTACACAAATCCATCACACAAAAGTCGAAAGTACAAACACGCATGCTCGGAATCAATGCTCAAACACAAAATTAGCAGAAGGGGCCCGAAGGGTGGGGCTTTAAGAGCTGAAATTGCTCGTAGTACGTCACTACGTTTGTGTTTGTGGCACGACAATTGTGTAACGTTAGTATGCAAGACAAGATCCTGGTGCATGCCCTTTTGACAAAAATCAGACGCTCGGTTGGCCAACAATCGTACCGTGTGTACGAGGCTTTAGAATTTTCAACTTTTGAGTGTACAGTTGTGTGAACTACAAAAAACAACTGGAAATTGCTTTCAAAGCACTGGACCATTTGAACGTCAGGGTCATTTTCTGGATGATCATACATTTTGCATCCGTATGGGCATGACAGAAACAAAATATCCTTAACATCACACAGAAAAAGATTGGGTTTAGGGCCGCCACACAATACCGCACCACAAAGCACCTAGGTGCAACTTCCACTGTACCTAATGAGCATGATGTATTGTCCACTGTGCAGTGTAATCATGTCTTCTAAATGTACATGCAGCCACTAAAATATACAGCTAACTAATTCTACTGCTATTTCTGAGACTGAGAAGTATGTCCGGGAGCGGGACAACCTCTTTTGTAACAGAAACACAGTTCGGCCTCATGCACACTGGACACTTTGGCCATCTCGCCTAGATGCCTTTTCTTTTGGCATTTTGGCAGATATTGTTTTACAAACCACATTTCCTAGTGTAGTAGTATGTAATGTAACTTGTCTTAGCAATTAACAGAAATGATAAAAGTAGCTATACAATATTAAAGACATAATAACTAGAACTTGGATTGACCATGTCCCATGTGACTGCCAGTATAATCACATCCTAGATTTATTAGTGGGAAGTCATTTTCTAAAACACGGAATTGCAACTCAATTTTACTTCCTTAAATCCCCCGACGTTCATTATATCTTATAAAACTGGTAATTGTTTTAGTACAAATTTTGTAATGCAAGACCTTTAGGACAGTATACAACTTCCAACCAGGGCCATTTGAAGGAATTTGGGGGCCCCAAGCAAAATAGACATGGAGGACTCTGATCGCCGTACAGCTCCACCATGAAATAGGGCGATCTGTCACACAGACTGCCTGCCGCCCCCATTCCCCCCCCCCCCTATGTTTTTCTCACCTCCCCTTCTTCCCTGTAGACTGTATTCTGCCCGAGCTCCTCTTCATCCTGTCAGCCGGCCGGGTACCGCGCGGTACAGGAGATTCAGTTTCCTGTTCCCAGCCGGACTGACAGGAAGTGCACACTGAGTGCCCACTTCCTTTCAGTATGGTCTGGGGAACAGGAAACGGAATTTCCTGTACTGCGCGGTACCCGGCCGGACTGACAGGATGAAGAGGAGGTCGGCCACACTACAGCCTGGGAAAGGGCAATTTAAGGGCCCCAGGCTAACTCGGGGCCCCAAGCAATTGTTTGTTTTGCCTGTCCTGTAGCGACGGGCCTGGCCCTCCTGATCACATGATGGCTGTGTCCAATCACAGCTATCATGTGACATCAATAGAGAGCTGGTTGCTAGGCGATCGGCTCTCATATCCTCACGTGGAAGTTGTCAGTGAGGAGAGGAGAGTGGATCGCTGCAGCCAGCCGGTGATCAGTGAGTATGAGCTGTTTTTTTTACAGCTTTTTAGACATTGATCACCGGCCCAGTGTCCCCACAAAAGTGTCACCAAAACCCACACAGTAAAAACACCTGTCCCACACATATGTAACAGTAAAATCATGTGTCCCAATGATTATCAGCACATATGTCTGCGATCATTCGCGCACATATGTCTGCGATCATCCGCGCACATATGTCCGTGATCACACAAACCAATTATTATACACTCAACGGAATTTTTTTTTTACCAAAAAGGCATGTATGCACAGAATACATTTTTGGCTTAAATTCATGACTAAATTAGATTTTATTGGATTTCTTTTAAAACAAAGTAGAAAATATATATTTTTTTTTAAATGTCCGCTCTTTTTTTCTGCTTAGACTCACAAAAGAAAATCAAAACTGATTTGTGAATAACTACCACCAAAAGAAAGCTCTAATTGTGTGAACAAAATGATAAAAATGTCATTTGGGTAGTGTTGCTGACCGCGCAATTCTCATTGAAAGTGCAAGAGCGCCGAAAGCTGAAAATTGGCCTGGGAAGGAAAGGGTTGAAAGTGGCCAGTATTGAAGTGGTTTAAAGAAGAATTCCAAGTATCGAATTCTTCTTTAAAACTAGTTGGCATAAAGAGACAGGCAGAGTGCCATATATGCTGTGTTTGCTGCCTCTATCCCCCTCCATGTCACTGGCTGTTGAGGATGCTGTTGGCTTCACAGCCGGCAGCTTCCAAGCAACCACTGATGATGAAGTGGGTGGAGTCCGATTTAAAAGCGAAGACACCATTTCCCCATTAGGCCCGCTCCCCTTTGTAATTAACAGCAAGCAGTGGGCTTATTCTATAACCAATAGCAGTGTGTCTATTGCAGTGGTTCTTAACTCCTGCCCTCAGGACCCTCTAACAGGCCAGATTTTAAGTATTACCTTGAGGAGATGCAGACTAGAATACTGCAATCACTGAGCAGCAAATTATATCACATGTGATTATGTCAGTTATCTTGCAAACTTGGTCTGTTAGTGGGTCCTGAGTACAGGAGTTAAGAACCACTGGTCTATTGGTTAAGAATGCACCCACTGACTGTCGATCACAAAACGAGCAGACCTGATGGGAAACTAGTGTCTGCAAAATCCCCATCCCAGATACAAAAGCTTGAGAAAAGAAAACAAAGGCACACCAGCCTAGTGTATTACCGTTGAAAGATTTTAATAAATGAAAATATATACAAGGCTTACTCACAAGTGTAGTAGAAAGAATCGCATATAAGCTTATTGGACATAAGCTGCAGTAAGAAGACCTCGAACCACACTCTGATCAGTCATTGGAAAGTGAAAGGGGTCACTGCCGGCTGACGCGTTTCAAAGCTCTAAGCCTCTTCATCAGAGCCCAGCAGTGGCTCTGATGAAGATACAAAACAGTTACAAGCAGATACAAAGCTTCCCCCCTCTGCTGCCCTGCCAGTGTGACAGCTGCCCAGGCAAGAGGAAGCAAAGATGCACCGAGGGCAGAGTGTTTGTATGGACACTCCCGTTTCAGAACCCCCTCCACATGCGGTGTGAGCCCTAAATTCATGTACCTATCTACCTGTCTATTGCTCGCACTTACAATTGTCTGGAAGCACGTCAGAATTCTAAAGCATGTCATAGATACTCTAAATGAATTCCCCATGCGGCGTTGCAGTATGGACTATGCCAACTGAGTGTACTGTACTACAGTAGTATTAAACCAAAAAATGATGGCCACAGCCTGGCATATCAGGGTGGTAATGACATCTGCCTGTCCTTAGTTCACTGAGGGCCTCAAATCAATAATAAAAAAAAAAAAACTCTTCCTCTTAACTGAGGTGACATATTTTTAACATATGGACTGTGAAAACACTACTCCTCTGTGTCTAGAATGATATTTAAAATTAACAAGTCGTAAATGTCACTTTCTAAATGTCTGCTATGGGTTGTTATCCATTTCCTTTACACCATCTTTTGTAACATTATGAAAGATTCAACAGAATAAGGTATAGCCTAACTATTTGATAATATGCCTAACTGAACATGGCTTTTACATGTAGGAATAGATTCTTAACCCACCCCCACTGCAAGAGTTAACTGCATATTAGGTCTAGCGGTGCATGATTAAGGTATAATACTTACCTTTTTACCTACTCTCTCGATCCATGCGACCAGCCTAGCTGCCTCCTCTCACATTCCAGCCTCCTTCACGTACAATGCAAGAAAAGGTCTAAGCTGTGGGAGAACGGAGCCGGCCAAAGCGGAAGTAAGGCAAGTAATATATCAGGGATATGCTATTAGCAGACTTCCAGCTGTTGCAGAACTACAAGTCCCATGAGGCATAGCAAGACTGACAGCCACAAGCATGACAGTGGCATGCTGGGACTTGTAGTTATGTAACAGCTGGAGGTCCGCAAATTGCATATCCCTGTAATATATCATCCTCAACCCCCCCCCCCCCCTAAATTTAAAGGAGAAGTACAGCCAAAGCATGCTTGGCTGTACTTATCCTGTGGATCACATATGTGCAGTAGGTTCTGCACTCCTGTGACCCGTTTTAAGCAGACAGTGGGCTATAGCCCTCGTTTGCTGACATCACAGAGCCGGTCCAGGCTCAGGAAAGATTGCAACCATATGGTCGGGATCCGTCCAGATGCCTGGACCAGCACCCCGCTCAGCCTCTCAGCTGAGCCGGCCCTTTCGCCCCTCCACAGTCCAGTGCTTCAGTGAGTGCAGGAGGGCCAAGCAGAGACCCAATGACTGACAGTCACCAGCTCTCTGCTCAGTGAGCTGTGAGAACCGAGCGATCGGCAGTGTTCGATTGCGCAGTTCTCAGTCTTAGAGTCGATGGGGGGACAGGCGCAGCGACGGAACGATGCATCCACATAGGCAAGTATGATTAAAAAAAAAAAAAAGATTCTTACGCTTCTCTTTAAATGAGCATTTACACTTTGCTGTGCGGGGGCAAAGGGGGGTACATCTTTGCTCATTTCCAGAGATCAGCTATAATGAAGTCTGGGTAGATAACATACAGTGATCCTGAGCATATCACCCTGTTTCCAGGCCAGGAATAGATTGTGCTATATATTGCTAATGAAGTCACAATCCACAGACAGCAGGGATGGGGTCAGAGTGGTATTACTGATAAGTGACGTGACAGTGAGCATGTTGAACAGATGCTCAGTGTGCTACAACTGGCATTTAAATGCGACAGTGAATTAATGCAGAACTTTACCAAAACATTTCAGAACTTCTCTCCATTCTACTCCTGACTGACCTTACACTTCTGTGCAACAGGGCAATACTGGTGAAAATGAAATCCATTACAATGCAGTATAATCTGTATGTGTGTACTCTGTTCAGCTGAGCAGCCGTATATCCACAGCAAACATGCCAATGAATTGCCACAAGAACATACCCATATACTCTACTGATCTGTTACGTTATATTTATGTTTGGTTCATGTTTAAAAAAAAAAAAAAAAAACGTTCCAGCATAGGTTAAAAGAAATATACGGTTTAGTCAATGAGACATTATAATCAAGGTTATGGTGAGAAGGGGCTAAAGCAATCAGTGTAGCAGCGTAAAGCCTTCGTAAAACAGAAATACACCGATAAATATGGGTAATAATAAAAAATAGAAAAATAGCAGTTGAAACTTCCTCCCAGGTCATGTTATCTAGTATATCTGGAATATAAATATGTACACAGTTCACCAGATGAAAACATACCTAGGGCTGCTACAAAAGGTTTCATCTATTAAAATGTCATCAGAAAATTATGGCTTAGAAGAGCTGACCTAAAGACATTGCATCTTGATTTACAGCTTTCAGTGTCTACAAAGCTCCTTCTAATGTTTAACAAAACGTACAAGGTTACACACCTAGTTACTGCCAACAACGTAACATGTTGTACTGATCAGGTGGTGACCATACAGAGGATCCTGAAAGAAACACAATCTTGCAGTACAGGTACTGTATACAGTACATGTAGAGGCTAACAGATAATGGAAAAAACATATCTGCACATGATATTCTTTCCTTCAATAGGTAATTTCTTATGAGCATAATGTACACATCTGAAAATTACACACGTACTTTTGAGGGATAAACCACCAATAAAACCACTGATTTAACTCGCATTATTTAGATTGCAAGAAAAAAACGACCCATTCTATGTAAAGGTATCTACAGGAGGAAAGGCAGTGACTTGTTTGGTCATGTTGAATACAGCTGTCAAACAATCATTCCTACAAATGACTGTTGTATAAACATGCAGGTCTGCATTGAGGTAACCTTGCATGCTGGTGCCTATGGAAAGACTCAGTCCTGCAGGTGCTTGACTGTCATATGGGAAAACAATGGCAAAGGGGCAGAGGAAATCTATCCAAGATGGCAGATTCTTCCCGCGATTAAACTCAAGAATTAGGAGGAGGAAGCCTACAGATATACAAAGTTCCCCGATATCCAAACTGAAATAGCCAGACTACAGAACATTCTGCAAAATGAGGAGGCAATTTTTTTGTATTTTCTAATTATTTGTTTGGTAATCTATTCACTACCTAGTTACAAGTGATACTCAAATCTGTCACTTCTTTGGAAAAAAAGAAGTTGCGCACATCAGCCACACAAAAAACACAAGGCTGCGAGTGAATTAGGGATCAAGAAGGCATCATTTTCTATGCATCACGGATTACTCAGCTGCGGCTGCTACACTTATTATTGTAAATCTGATTATAAAGATGAAAAAAATATTTACAGAATTACCTTTTTAGTGAGAACACAATATAAGGTCCACTTTAAAGCAAAACTACATTTTCTTGTTGGGAACAAAAAAAAGATTGATGCTACAAGAGACACCAAAAAAGGTCGGACTTTCCCTATATATACACACACGGATGTGGCAATGTGAGTGTTTCCCTTTACAAATTTTCATTACATTTTCTTCTTGTTTTTGTATTGTAATCTAGCTTTAAGAAATCGGTAATTTGAGACGTCAACAGTTTTTCATGGTAACATGTCAGTATACAGCTGCTGTATCAATTATCTGACTGTACTGCGTGTACCAACAGAATCAGCAAGAGATTGAAAGCAGACATATTAGATTTCCAATACTAGTTCCTATTTTTGTTATTCCAAACACGGTCACAAAATATTTGCCCAAATTAAAGTATATAAAATATTAGAACACAACATGCAAGAAATCCCTCCCCCCCCCAAAAAAAAATGCATCGCTCCATCATCGTCTCTTGGGGAATCTGGCTGTTCCAGGTGGAACTTGTCTAGCTCAATGTATATTGAAAAATTAGGCTACAATCCAAGAGTATCTCACTTGTAAGTGTATAGCTGACTATTGACACAGGCCATGCCCCTCTAACATGCTTCGCCCCCTTCTAGGGCTTAATCATGGAGGTGACCTATAAACTAGCCAGTGGGACCTTCATGGAGTGCAGCCTCGCTCTTTGATCTAACACATGCATGAAGTCACTAAGGCCCCTTTCACACTGGGGCGTTTTTCGGGCGTTATTCAAGCGTTTTTCATGCGCTTTGGCGTTAAAAACAAGCATGCAAATCGCCTGAAAGAAGCCCCATCTGCAATCCCAATGTGAAAGCCTGAGTACTTTCAGAGCCCTTTCACACTGCCAGCGCCTGAAAAATGCTGGTAAAGCACCGCTAAGACCCTAACGTTTTAGGGAGATTTTGCAGTGCCCCAGTGTGAAAGAGCAAGGCGTTTTTACAGTGCTTTCAATTCATTTCAATTGAGAGGGGCATTTTTGGAGCGTTTTTTTTTTTCAGCGCCCAAAAGCTGCTCCAAAGATGCTGCTTGCAGGACTCAGTGTAAAAGGGTCCATTGAGATTCATGGAGAGTGTTTTATGAGCGTTTTAATAGCACCATTTTTAAGACTAAAATGCTGTAAAAACGCTTCAGTGTGAAAGGGGTCTTAAAGGGGTTCTAATGGTAAACAAAAAAAAAAAATCCCTAAATGGCTTCCTTTACCTTCGTGCAGTCCTCCTTCACTTACCTCACCCTTCGATTTTGCTTTTAATTGTCCTTATTTCTTCTGAGAAATCCTCACTTCCTGTTCTTCTGTCTGTAACTCCACACAGTAATGCAAGGCTTTCTCCCTGGAGAAAGCCTCTTGAGGGGGGAGGGGGCGAGCAGGAGTGTCAGGACGCCCACTAACACACAGCTCCTTTATCTGCAAAGTAGAGAGGGTCCTGACCCTCCTGCTCACCCCTCCCCCCTCAAGAGGCTTTCTCCACACCAGGGAGTAAGCCTCGCATTACTGTGTGGAGTTACAGACAGAAGAACAGGAAGTGAGGATTTCTCAGAAGAAATAAGGACATTTAAAGCAAAATCGAAAACAATATATTTACAAAATGTGTGAAATACTTATGGTTCATCCTTTACAGTATGTCTAAATGCAGCATGTCATAGGGAGACACTGTCCAAAGCCTCCCTATACTACAATACATGATCTCACTCTACCCACCATAAGTGAAGACAGTGAATGACTTCTCCTGGTGAAACTGCCCAGTGCCTATTGATCTCTTAAGTCCTTCCACTGGCCAACACTGTCACCAGCTGCAATTTGCATCTGGCCGTCAATACCTCACACGATGCTGGGCTGTATCATGCATAAATGAGAACACTTGCATGCATTGCTGGAATATTTAGATTAGGCAGAGAGAGAGAGTAAGGCCCCTTTCAGACGGACGGCAGTTTTGCTGCAATTAAAAGCATGTACTTTTTCAGTGAAATTCAAGGCTCTGGGCACTGCGATTAGCTGCATTTGAAAACTGCGATTACATGCGGCCGCGTTAAGCTGCGGTAGTCATTTCCATAGCAACCCTTTTTTATTTTTATTTTGATTATGATGTGCTTCCTGTTATTATTTTTTTTTTTCTCACGCGGCTATCCGCAGTTGACACAAAAGACTGTGATTACCTGCGGTTAAGTGCATATAGCTGCGCTAAATCGCACCTGGACGCATTCAATTCTATTTTTTTCTATTCGCACCAAACCGCATGCAACAAAATCGCAGCTAAACGTTGTGTGTGAATGGGGCCATAGGAAACATTGTGTGCTTTTAGCTGCGGTAGAAAACTAGAAAATCCGCAGCTAAAAGCACCATTCTATCCTTCCGTGTGAAAGGCGCCTATAACTTAAGAAGCTAAAAATATTGAACATTCCACAGTGACCAATTCTAGCCGTATCCACTGTTACACACAGGCTTTACTGGCATATTTGCATTAGGGTCAAAATGCAGAGCCTATGACTGGCCATACACGCTTTGAATTTGGACTGATTCCCGGTTCCTTCAACTAAAATTGTCCATCAGCAGTCCCTTTCGGCAACACCCGGATGATTTTTCCAATCAACGTCTGAAAAAAGGCTAGGTGGAACTCTCATCCAAACATCATCTGCATCTAACATCACCAGCTGTTAGAATACAACAGCCCGCAGCAGGAGATTCCTCCATTCATGCTGCTTAATGTGAATAAAGAAATCCAGGGATGGACTGGCCATTGGGACTACAGGGAGTTTCCCGGTGGGCCGATGGCTCAGTGGGCCGGCTTCAGTAACAGGGGACTGCCGCCCCCCCCATCTCTCCTGTCTCTCCTTTCCCGCAGCGCTCATCTCCTCTCCCTCCCCGCAGCGCTCATCTGGGGGGAAACAGAAGTAGGGGGGATGACAGAGTAGCATGGGGGAGGGGACAGACAGCTGACTCAACAGCTATGGCCTGAGAGTTTTTCCCTTCTGCCTAATCTTGTCCCATAAGGGGGGGCACCAAACTGATTCTTTGCCCCAGGTAAAATGTCTAGCTTCCTTACTGGTACTGCCTATAAGAGTACCAGTACCAGCCGGTCTACTCCAATAATATAGAATGGCTAGTGGCTAGTGAATGGGGAGAGGGGACTTGGGTGGCTGGGAGGGGGGGGTGCGGTAGTTGTCCGGCCGCCATAGGAGAGACCTGTCAAAGTGGGCCAGTCTCGATAAAGTCCAGGGCCAAATTTTTGTTCCAGTCCAACCCTGAAGAAATCCGTTAGGCTGAAGATAGATGGGTAGAATTGTGAATGAAAATTCTTGGGAAAAAAATGTTCCAAGAATGTTCATATAAAAAGTGGGGTCAAATCGCCATTTATTTTTGACTGCAGTGACAAGAAAATGCTTAGGGATGGAAAATTTTCCTTAACAAATTAATTTCTATGTGGTTTTCATTCAGTCAAATCCATTCATTCCAAAATTGAAAGCTTAATGCAAACGACATTCAAATGTTAGGAAAATTCATAGAAAAGTTTTCAGAAGGCTTTTATCAAGATGTTTCGTAAAAAATTCTACAATCCCAATTCGAAAAAATGTTGGGACGTCTGAAAGGTCTACATAAAAAACATAATGTAATGATTTTAAAATCTCATAAACCCACATTTTTTTCACAAGAGAAAAAATACATTTAGAATTTTGAAATTGATAGCAGCAACGTGTCTCAAAAAAGTTGACAGGGCAACAAAAAGCAGGCAAAATAGGCGGTACTAACGGGCTTTTAACACGGGGCAGATCAGTAATTGTTTAGCGGGGATCGCTCCGTTGATCCCTGCTGAGCCGGCGGATGACAGGGCAGTCCCCACACACTGTGCAGGGGACGCCGGGTCTTTTCTCCGCTCTCCCCTATGAGGGGGGATTGGGTGAACATGGACCAGAATTCTGTCTTTGTTCATCCGATCCGATGACGGAAGCAAAAGTAGGATTTTCCTCCGTCTGCAGAATCAGAGGAATGCGAAGGCGGGTGAGATCAAGTGTCAGCGGATGTTTATCCGGTGACACCAGCAATCTCATAGAGACCAATGTATGTCCCTTTTTCACCCGCACATGGATGGATGAAAAAGCGGACATACGGTCCGCAAGCGTGAAAGGGGCCTAACAAGGAAGAGCTGCAAGAACATTCTGCAACTAATAAGGTTGATTGGCCACAGTTTAGCAACATGACTGGGTATAAAAAGAGCATCTTAGAGAGTCAGCCTCTCTCAGAAGCAAAGATGGACAGAGGTTCAAAAATCTGTGAATAGCTGCGTCTAAAAAATTGTTCAACAATTTCAGAATAAGGTTTCTCAACATAAAATTGCAAAGACCTTAAATATATAAACTTCTACAGTACATAAAATGATCAAAAGATTTTGGGAATCTGGAGAAAAGTCTTTGCGCAAAGGACAAGGCCAAAAGGCAATACTGGATGTCCATGATCTTCAGGACCACAGACTGCACTGTATTCAAAATGGGCATGATTCTGTGATGGACATCACTGCATGGACTCAGGAATACTTCCAAAGATCACTGTGAACAAAGTTTGCTGTGCCATCCAAAAATGCAAGGTAAACAGAAGCCATATGTGAACATAATTCACCAATGTCACCGTCTTCTCTGGGCCAAAGCTCATTTAAAATGGTAGGTTACAAATGGGAAAGCTGTTCTGTGGGTCAGACAAATTGAAATTTGACATTTTTGGCAACCATGGGTGCCGCATCCTCGTGACTAAAGAGAGGGACTTTGCAGCTCATCAGCGCTCAGTTCATAATCCTACATCTCTGATGGTATGGGGTGCACTGGTGAATATGGAATAAGCAGCTTGCACATTTGGGAAGGCACCATCAATGCTAAAAGCATATGCTCTCATTCCGGTGTCGTCTATTTCAGGGAAGGCCAGTAGGACAATGCTAAACTGCATCTATGACAACAGCATGGCTTTGTAGTAGAAGAGTCTGGGTGTTTAACTGGCCTCACTACAGTCCAGACCTTCCATTAATTGTAAATATTTGGGGCATTTTTAGATGAAAAGGACAACAAAAGACGACCCAGGACTGTTGAGCAGTTAGAATCCTAGATCAGACAAGATTGGGACAATATTCCTCTCCCAAAACTCCAGCAACTGGTCTCTTCAGTTCCCAGATGTCTACAAAGTGTTGGTAAAAGAGGGGACGCTACATCGTGGTAAACATGGCCCTGTCCCAATTATTTTTAAATGTGTTACTTTCATCAATTTCAAAAAATTATCTTATTTTTTTCTTTTTTTTGCAAAATGTATTCATTAAACATCGTTTTCCAACTGTACATCACATTGTTACACATTATACATAGAATAACTACACAGTTCTTAAAATGGTAAATTTTCTCAGTTTAAACATGCAATATGCTTTCTAGTTTCTATTGTAAATAAAATACGGATTTATGAGACTAAACAAAAGAAATCTATATGTGTATGGCAAGCCTATGATATACATATTTAATTAATGGTGCAAATATATTACAAATGTTTGTTTGTAGATTTGCAGACTGTTGTGTATAGGGGACATTTCACCATCACCAACCCAGTGACCGAGTGACTGACATTTGTGTCAGGCTTGGGGAGACATCATTCCGTACTGTCAGCTCAAGTGTGTTGTATTTATGTCTAAATGAATCAATGCATTCCAGCAAGGCATCAGCGCTGTTGACATCAGTTAGCACAATAATAGCGAGATAGAAATAAATAGGAGGTAACAATGTTTCCGAAGTTCTACGCTGCCTACCGTCATCACCTACAGCTGTTCAAACTGATACCATTACTTGCTTTGATTAAAAACAAATCACTTGTGAGATTTTCTGCCTGATAAAAACTAGAGCATTAAAAAAAAGGGATTTTTAAATACAGCTTACCTGTAAAATCCTTTTCTTGGAGTACATCACGGGACACAGAGCAGCATATTCATTACTATATGGGTTATATGGAGTACCTTCAGGTGTGGACACTGGCAATCTCAAACAGGAAGTCCCCTCCCTATATAACCCCCTCCCCTAGAGGGAGTCCCTCAGTTTTGTAGCAAGCAGTATGCCTCCCAAAATGTTTCCCCAAAAGAGGGGTGGGAGCTCTGTGTCCCGTGATGTACTCCAAGAAAAGGATTTTACAGGTAAGCTGTATTTAAAAATCCCTTTTTCTTTCTCGTACATCACGGGACACAGAGCAGCATATTCATTACTATATGGGATGTCCGAAAGCAATGCTTTAATGAGGGGAGGGAGACATCTTCCAAAGAAGGATTTAATTTAGAGGTATACTCAGATACTAGTAAATCCAACTTAAACGAGAAATGTAAATCTCAAATCAAATCAAGGGAGCCCCCTCAGATCCTGAGGAGCTTGAATCGCGGCCTGTAGTACTGACTGCCCAAAGGCTGTATCCGCATTCCTTCTTACGTCCACTTGATAAAATTTTGTAAACGTGTGGACTGATGACTACGTTGCTGCCTTGCATATTCGAGTCATAGAGATCTGATGATGTGCTGCCCAGGAGGTGCCCCTGGCCCTGGTAGAATGGGCCTTTACCGACAAAGGAGGAGGCACCTCTTCAAACCGCAGGCCCGAACAATTAATTGTTTAATCCATCTTGCCATGGTGGATCAAGCGGCTGCCTGACCCATCTTGGGCCCTTCCGGTAAAACGAACACCACATCTGTTTTCCAAACCTTCTCTGTAGCTTTAAGATAGGCCCTTACGGCCCTGACAATATCCAACGTATGCAGCAACCCCTCTTTTCTAGAGGTGGGTTTTGGAAGAAGGATGGAAGTAGCACATCCTGGTTCAGGTGGAAACTGGATATAACCTTTGGTAGAAAGGAAGGATGAGGACGGAACCCCGCCCTATCCTTATGCAAAATGAGATATGGTTCCTTATAAGATAAGGCTGCCAATTCCGATACTCTCCTGGCCGAAACTATGGTGATCAGAAATACCGACTTTCTAGTCAGTAAAATCAAGGTACCTCAGCCAACGGCTCAAGAGGTTGTTTCTGTAGGGATGACAGAACAAGATTTAAGTCCCATGGACAAAGTGGTGACTTGACAGGAGGATTAATACGCAAGACCCCCTGTAAGAAGGTCTTTACCAGCGAGTGGGTGGCCAGCGGCCTCTGAAACCACACTGACAGAGCTGAGATCTGTCCCTTGATTGTGCTTAGTGCCAGGCCTTTATCCACTCCTAGCTGGAGAAAACTTAACACCCTATCAATAGTATATTTGCGGGAATTCCATCTTTTGGATTCACACCAGCCTACGTAGTTCCTCCACACCCTGTAATAAATCACCCTGGAGACCGGCTTTCTAGCCCTAATCAGGGTAGGGATTACCTGCCTAGACAGACCTCTACCCCTGAGAATCAGGGATTCAGCTTCCAGGCCGTCAAATTTAGACGCCGTAATGTAGGGTGGAGGATCGGGCCTTGTGAGAGTAGGTCTGGTTGTAGAGGAAGAGTCCAAGGGTCTCCCACTGCCATCTTCAGGACTAGTGAGTACCAAGTCCTCCGGGGCCAAGCCGGAGCTACTAAAATGACTGGCTTGTGCTCCACTCTGATCTTGCGCAACAGGCGAGGGAGTAACTGTAGCGGAGGGAATGCATATAGAAGTTTGAATTGATGCCAAGGGCAAACCAACGCATCGGTTCCGCAGGCCATAGGATCCCTCGTTCGAGACACGAACCTGTCTAGTTTCTTGTTGAACCTGGATGCCATTATATCTACGTCTGGCATTCCCCACCTCTGGCAGATTGTCTGAAAGACCTGGGGATGCAGAGACCACTCCCCTGGCGACAGACTCTGGCGACTTAAGAATTCTGCCTGCAGGTTGTCCACTCCGGGAATGAATATCGCCGAAATGCAGGGTACCTGAACCTCTGCCCACTGAAAAATCAAGCTCACCTCCCTCTGAGCGGCCCGACTCCTGGTTCCCCCTTTGGTGGTTTATGTATGCCACCGCCGTGGCATTGTCTGACTGGATTCTCACCGGGAACCCCTTTAATCTGGAGGTCCATGCCAGAAGGGCTAGGCGAGCAGCTCTGATCTCCCAGATATTGATGGGGAGCTGCCTCTCTGCTTTCACCCCAGTTCCCTGGCGAGAGGACCCCTCGAAGACCGCCCCCCCAGCCTGCCAGGCTGGCGTCTGTGGTAACTACCTTCCAGACAACAGGGCTGAAGGATTTTCCCTTTAGAAGATTCTGGGGGTTCAACCACCAGGCCAGGCTTTGTCAGACCCTTGATGATAGCGTCAAAGGGGACTCTAAGGCATGTGCCCTCTTGCCCCAGGCTGCTAGAATGGCTGCCTGTAGGACGCGAGTGTGGATCTGAGCGTATGGTACTGCCTCGAACGTGGCCACTAGCTTGCCTAGTAATCGCATACACAGGCGAATAGTTGGTTTTTTCTTGTTTAGAACCAACTGAACCAGCCCCTTGATAGCCTCGATCTTTACCAGGGGCAGGAACACTCTTTGCTGTTCTGTGTCTAACCTCATGCCGAGGTATTCCAACTGCTTTGTAGGCTGGAACGCTGACTTTCCCCGGTTTAGGACCCAGCTGAATTCTTCGAGGTACCGAACCGTGAGGTTTACTGCCTTTTGCAGACCCGGTCGTGAGTGATCTATGATTAAAAGGTCGTCCAAGTATGCTAGGACTGTGACCCCTTGGATCCTTAAATTGGCCAGAACTGGGGCTAGGATCTTCGTGAATACCCGGGGGGCCGTGGCCAGCCCGAAGGGGAGCGCCCTGAATTGGAAGTGTCGCTGCCCCACCGCGAAGCGTAAAAATCTTTGATGCAACTGAAAGATTGGTACATGAAGGTAAGCATCCTTTATGTCTATGGAGGCCAGAAAATCGTCTTTCTGAAGCGCGGCGGCTGCTGACCGGATGGATTCCATCCGGAAGGAACGAACCTTTAGGTAACCGTTTAACCTCTTTAGGTCCAAGATTGGCCTGACATCGCCGTTGGGCTTTGGTATGACAAAGAGATTGGAATAGAAACCTAGCCCTTGCTCTTGGGCTGGCACCTCTATTATTACGTCCTGGTAGAGCAGGTGATCCAAAGCTGCCAGCAATGATGCCTTCCTTGCTGGATCCCTTGGTAGCCTTGATTCTTGAAAATGAGGCGGAGGATACCTTAGAAACTCCAGTCTGTAGCCTGTGGTTACAGATGCCCGGATCCATTTGTCGGGGATCTTGGCTTCCCAAACTTCTGAGAAGAAACGAAGCCTTCCCCCCACCCGCGAGAGTGGGGGCGCCCCTTCATAAGGCAGACTTAGGGGCTGTCTTTGTCGGCTTGCGATACCATGGCCTCTTACCCCCAGGGGCCTGTCCCTGCGATCTACTGTTAACGTTGGATCGTGCAGGCGGCCGTCGATACTGCCTGGAATTTGAGGGCCCCGAGACAGGAAAGAGCTGCCTTTTAAATGTAGGACCCCGGAATGTCTTTTTGACCGGTAAAAGGGTACTCTTGCCATTTGAAATAGTCTGAATATATTTATCCAGATCCTCTCCGAAGAGTCGTCCTCCATGGAAGGGAAACCCTGCCAGAAGCTTTTTGCATGGGGGCTCGGCCGCCCAGTTCTTCAACCATAAGAGCCTTCTCATGTGCACCAAAAATGGTGATAAACGAGAGGCTTGCTGGATGGAATCTTTTATAGCATCTACAGCAAAACACAGAGCTCTGGGAATGTCAGAAAACTCTTCTGCTTGTTGGGTAGGCATGTCCTTTAACATTTCTTTTGTCTGGTCTTTTAACGCCTGACAAACACCAATTGCAGCCACAGCTGGCTGTACCACTGCTCCTGCCGTAGCAAAGGATGCTTTTAAAAGTGTCTCTAACCTTTTATCAACCGGATCTTTAAACATATGTATGTTTTCCACCGGGCAAGTTAGTGATTTATTCACACATGAGATGGCTGCATCCACTATTGGGAGCCTCCACCTCTTGGAGAATCTTTCCTCCATGGGGTAAATGACCGCAAATCTTTTCGGTGGCAGAAAAATTCTGTCCGGCCGTACCCAATCCCGAAAGATCAATTCCTCCAAGAGAGGATGGACCGGAAACACTGCGTTGCTTAACGGAGCTTTCAAAGAGCCCAGAGAGGATACCGGAGGAACCTGAGGCTCTGGCAATGGTAAACTAAATGCCGAGCGGACCATGTCCGTCAAAGACTGTACCCACAGTCTTTCTGTCTGGGAGTCTGAAAATGGTTCCTCAGAGGCAGATCCCTCAATCCCTGAACCCTCTTGGTTCAGGTCTAGTTGATCCTCCTGTGATTCCAATTCCTCCGGAGAGAGAATCTCAGCATCTGAGGATACACCTCTTGGTGATGGGATCTAACCCGTTTCTTACCAGGAATAGCTCTAGCGATCAATGCTGCTATTCTCTCTTCTAGCCCCCCTAGGGATACGGCTAGCATCTCCTCTGTGATAAACACAGGGCTGGGCTGATCTGGGCCAGCCTCCGCACCAGATCCCCCTAATGGCTCATCAAAGGCACCCTTTATGTTAATAAGTTGCGGGGAAAGTATCGGCATATCATCAGAATCAGAAGGGGAACCCCTTTGTTTTTTGGTCTTTTTTGTACCCTTTGACCCCGAGCCTTTGGAAGCCCTAATACAAAATCGAGGGACTCCGCCCACACAACAGACTGTAGTGGCCAGGAGTACAAAACCAGAGTTTAGGGGACAATAGATCACTAATGCCCAAAAACTGATGGGATCTCGTATGTTTTTCTCTTTTTTTTTTTTTTCTAAATATATATTATATATATTTTCTTTTTTAGAAACATACAGTGACCCCAAACTTAGTTTGCCAGCCTCCAACCTGTATGCAAAAAGGGGGATTTCTTGGCTTAACAAAAAAGGCATTGGAACAAAGTCCAGCATGTACTACCCCTCTTCCGCCACCGGGAGTCACTGTTCTGCCGCTCTGCGTCCTCTCCTTCTGAAATCAGCCTCAGACTGAGCACTGAAATTGCCTGCTGATCTATAACAGCACAAGGCGCGCCCCTGTATGACGCCGCAGGCACACCCCCCCCCCACCCGCCCTCCTGTCTGAACGGCGCGAAAAACGTCTATAAGACGTGCGCGCGCGCGCGTATGCCGGAACAGGAGGAACATGGAGGAGCCGCGCTGCTGGAGACCCAGGACTGCAGAAACAGGCGGCAGATTCAAACCCCCGGCCAGGTAGGACTCCAAAAGGCCCCTAGGGATCCTTACTAGTCCTAGGAAGAAAGCAGCAGGTTAGCTAGCAACACATTCTTAGACAGGGGAACCTAGTGATGGGGGAAAAAGGTGTCATCCTGTCTCTCTTAGACATAGTGAGCAAGGTTGCCCATGCAGAGCATACTTAGGCTGTCCCCCCTTTTAGGTTACCCCGGAGAGCCTGCTGTCGAACCAAGTCCCGCAGGCTCCCCCTTACCTGCTCCATGCTGCAGGATGTTTGTCCAGCAAACTGATCCAATCTTCTCCCATCTCCGTGGGTAGCGTAGTAGACCTTCAGGCCCTGGGGTCCTATGAAGGTACCCACTGTCCTGGACCTATATAGCACCCTGGCAAACAGGAACTTATGGTTTTTTACAAACTCCAAGTCCTGGGCCCAGGGTCCAGCCCTCCAAAGAGGAGCATTATAGGCAAAACCCCACGGTTTGGGGCCCGGGTACTGTCCACTTTGGCACTGAGGCTCCTTGGACAGATCCGGTTAGCCCGCCCTTAATCCCAAGGATGTGGAGCAAAGCTATTCCGTGACCAACACCTAAGACACTGGCGAAAAAACTGAGGGACTCCCTCTAGGGGAGGGGGTTATATAGGGAGGGGACTTCCTGTTTGAGATTGCCAGTGTCCACACCTGAAGGTACTCCATATAACCCATATAGTAATGAATATGCTGCTCTGTGTCCCGTGATGTACGAGAAAGAAAGATAAGTGTGGCCTTTGGTACTGCCAATTGACTAACTTTACCCAAGTATATTGTACATCAAAGTCATTGTTTTATAAGGAATAACATAGCCCCTAGTGATAATCAAGGAAATTTGGATTCACTTTGGGCGACGTTCATAACTACACTCTGCCAGTGGCCTTGCTTATATAACCCTGATGTGAATCCGAACATTCTTAGAATTTTTACCCAATTTGTTAAAAAGGGAAGCTCTGCTTATTTGCCTCCCCCCTCCGCTTCGGTGCCACATTTGGCATCTTTTGAGCGGAGGGGGCACTGATCTCAGCACGGCAAAGTCACCAGAAAATTCGGCCTCCTTCCTCCTTCCCTCGTCGCTGGGCCATTCACAAAGCACAGCAGGAAACCGGCTGTGAAACTGCAAGGCTTCACTGCCGGTTTCTCTTAGTGGAGGTGGCGGTGGCAGCACCCGAGAGACCCGATTAAAAAATTGGTTGAGGTGAAGACACTGCTGCATTTGTGGACAGGTAAATGTGTCCCAGTATTAAAAGTCAGCAGCTACAGGATTTGTAGCTGCTAATTATTTATTTTAATAACGGAGCTTGGCTTTAATGATGCAGTAAACCTTGTTTTGATAATGTTGATGCGTGTATTTATCACAATATAACTGGGGTCTAGTACTGCATTTATTTTCTGTTACTCTACAGTTCTGAATGGGGAGACCTTACACACAAAGGTGCTCATCTACAGGATTCTGGCTGCTTTGATGAGCTTTATTTTTGTTAAACACACAGCAGTATATAGTGACCCTGATATGAATCTTTATAAGATTGGAGTCCCTGGTATGAAACGGTCCTATCTCTACTTCATTGGAACCTGCCTTGACATGTCCTTTACTTAATACATTACAAATTCCATTCAAGCATACACACAGGCAAGGCGTTCCCTCAGCACAGACAAATTCCTCTCCTCTGAGCTACATCTCTCAGAGGTACACTTACGTGAGGGTATTAACCACACGTAACCCCTGCATTGCCACATGGCTTCAAGTCTCATTTACTACTGGGTCCCTCAATAAAACTACGTCACTGATCCATAAGAATATTTTTTTTTTAAAGAAAAAACATGTTTGCTGCAAATATTTCACATTCATTATTTTACATGAGACTGCCATGTACAGGCTTTACCTTACTTACACTAAATAAAGAATGTGTGTTAGCACAAAAATAAGTTGACTATATCCTGACCTAGGACTAAGAACGTACCAAATGACAAACACATTTCAATTTGGAAACAATTATATAGGTCCCATCTTTCTCAAGGAAGCTAGTTCAATGGTTTTCATAAATACACCAACTGTGTCTCATCTGGAATGTAATCATCATTGTTGATGGAGCATATCATTTATACATTATCCCTATACTGTATATGCACTATTTGTTCTGTTTTTTTCTTCTTTTTATAGGTAGCATTTTTATGTTTGAACCTTCTGCTCCTTCGCTTTATGGGAATGGGTGGTGGAGCTCTTTATAATTTATATTAAATTATGAAATTTGATTGTCAGTCTTTAGTAACCACATTGTGATATAGGATCTGGGCTACCACCCTAATCGACACAGGGTACAGAATGCTACTTTGCTTTCATTTTAAATAGTTAAAGTTTTATTGTGCATTAATAAAGTATGTATTTTATATATAAAAAATACATTTTTCTGAAAAGGTGAACTTACATTTTAAGGTGGTACTCAACTACCCCCAACATGTTTGTTTCACCCCACTTAGATGTGATCTTAGTATCCCAGGAGGCTGCAGGACCAGGTAAACATCATTCTGGCCTAGGCTGGAATAGTGTCAGGTGCAGGGGCAAAAAACACTGCAAAAGTGGAAATACACTTTAAATGTACAATACAGCCTAGTTCTCAGCATATATACCACAAGTGTGGACCTGTTCAGTCATACTATTGTTAGGAGAATTATAAAATGGTTTGATTTGTGTTGCTTGATCAGTATTCTGTTCAACTTAATAGTCATGTTTGTGTTTATTGTTCTTGGCATTAAAACCCTCAAAAAGGACCAGGTGAAAATAAATAAAAAATAAAGCACACAGGGTAAATGGCTGTAACTTTTCCACTAAATGTTTTCCAGGCATGGAGAGAAGGAAAAAATACAGGATGTCTTTCACAATACAGTTTTGTAAAGCATTTTGCCAACACAAATTCTGGTATAGAGGATAACAAATTATCCAGTCATAGGTGGAAAGGGAGCTTGCCATCGATTTTTATTTTTTTAGCCGTTTCTAAGACCGTACCTATCCTTAGGCAATGTAACTTTCATGTTGCCTTTCTATTAGGCAATTATAAAAAGAGTATCTAAACAAAAATGTCATTTATTACAGCTTAACAAACTTAAAGGGTTTGTAAAGGTAAAAAAAAAAATTACCCTAAATAGTTTCCTTTACCTTAGTGCAGTCCTTTTTCACTTACCTCATCCTTCCATTTTGCTTTTAAATGTCCTTATTTCTTCTGAGAAATCCTCACCTCCTGTTCTTCTGTCTTACTCCACACAGTAATGCGAGGCTTTCTCCCTGGTGTGGAGAAAGCCTCTTGAGGGGGAGGGGGCGAGCAGGAGGGTCAGGACACTCTCTACTTTGCAGAGAAAGGAGCTGTGTGTTAGTGGGCGTCCTGACACTCCTGCTCGCCCCCTCCCCCTAAGGAGGCTTTCTGCACACCAGGGAAAAAGCCTTGCATTACTGTGTGTAGTTTTTTTTACCTTTACAACCCCTTTAACCACTTAAGACCCGGACCAATACGCTGGTAAATGACCCAAGGTGTTTTTGCGATTCGGCACTGCGTCGCTTTAACAGACAATTGCGCGGTCGTGCGACGTGGCTCCCAAACAAAATTTGCGTCCTTTTCTTCCCACAAATAGAGCTTTCTTTCGGTGGTATTTGATCGCCTCTGCGATTTTTTTTTTTTTTGCGCTATAAACTAAAATAGAGCCACAATTTTGAAAAAAAAAAACTCAATTTTTTTACTTTTTGTTATAAAAAAAAATCAAATAAACTAAATTTTAGTAAAACATTTAGGCCAAAATTAATTCAGCCACATGTCTTTAGTAAAAAAAAAAAAATCGCAATAAAAAAAAAAATAGCTACCTAGCGGGAACAGCGACACTAATACAGCGATCAGAAAAATGATCGCTTAGTGACGCTGGCAATAGGGAGTGAAAGGGTTAACTAGGGCGGTGATCAGGGGGTTAAAACTTTATTAGGGGGGGTGGGGGGGCTATCCTGAACCTAACACTAACTGTTTTTTACACTGCCTGTCACACTGACACTAAATGCAGTGATTAGATCACTGCATTCAGTGACACTGTGACAGGGGGGTGGGGGGGGGGGGGCGATCACAAGGGGTTAATATGCCTATGTGAGTGTGTGTCAGTGTTGTGTTGGTGCACACTTACTTGTGATGTCTTCTCTCATCAGCAGCGCTGGGAAACAGCGCTGCGATGAGAGATTACATCATTTCCTCCTTCCTGTGTAAACACAGGAGGAGGAACTGACACGATGGGAGCGCGCTCCCATTGGCTGGGAGCGATCGCGGGGGGGGGCGGAAATCACGGACATCCGCCCGCTCGTCAGCGATCGCTCCCAGAGGCAGGGGGACCCCCGCACGCCGCGGAGGGGGTCCCGATGGGACCCCCGAACCGCACGAAGGCGGGGACGTAAATTTACGCCCTTGTGCCTGTACGAGCCATTCTGTGGCCGTATATGTGCGTGCGGGGGTCCTTAAGTGGTTAAAGAGGAACTGCAGTCTGCTCACATAATTTTTAACAAAAACATCTTTGCCATTCCGAAGCTTCCCTCCAACCACTGCATAGAATTTTATATATACACTGCGATTCTGTAGTATGCTGCAAAAATCTTCCTCCACCAAGTCTGGATGCAGTAATTTTAACTGTGGGCAGCTGAAGCTGCTGCCTGTTCACTTCCTGTATTTACACACCTCCAGCTCTGCAGCCAACAGAAAGTGGGCTGTATAAGGTATTTACTGGCAGAAAAAAAATGTTTTACTTTCCAAAGTTACAACAACAAGGGCAGGAGATTTATTAGCTGGAAAGATGAAAAAATTACTAAAGCTCTGCTTTAAGAGGAGGTGACTGCATTGGTTTTCCTTTTCCCAGTCTCGTCCCTCTGCGAATAACACACTTTTCTGTTCTGTACTCACGCCACACCCTTTCTACTGTATCAATAGAGAGAGCCATGGCTGTCACCCTGCTGGACTTCAAACATGTCTTCCTCCCTTCATCTTCATTACATGGAGGTGGGGTTAGTGGTTTACAGGAGGAAGATAACATTGTGTTTGCTTTCCATTCAGCTCACACAAATTAACAAGGATTGTATTTAACTACTTCACCCGGGTTGACGTCATTTGACGTCAGGGACTTGAAGTGGAGAAATCTGAATGATGCTTGCAGCTACAGGCATCACCGAGGATGGCACTCAAGTGGTTAAAGACATCTGCGAAGACCCATTAAATTGAAGAACAGGGGCAATTGTTTAATTATGAGCAAAAGTGAAGTTACACTTTAGTGCCTGGTGCACACTAGGAGTAAAAAATTTTTGTTTTGCCCAGCGGGCTGAATGAAGAAAAACTGAAGAGCTTGGGAGGATCGAGGTTGCTGTGCAATTGAGTACAGCAATCTCCCCACTGAGCTATTGTGTTCTGACAGGGAGATTCCCCCCCCCCCTTCCTCCAGAACACACCACCATTGGCTTCAAACACTGTTTGGATGTCGATCGGCAGGGCGCGGGAAGTCATCCCCGGCAGTCATCCTGCTAAACCGAGATTTAAACCATCTATGGCCACCCTAAAAGGTGAATTCACTAGTGTCCGTTTATACAAGTAGTTCAGTTTGAATAAAGGACGTTAAAACTACGTGATTCAGTGCTGAGAGATTTGAGCCCATTCATTGTGAATGAGCTCAATTCACACCACATAACACCAGAGTTGTGCATGCACCAATTCTGGAACCGCACGGCAATCGGATACAAAAGTACTATGCAAACTGGTGCAGACAAACGCACTGTGCTTGCGATCTAGGTTTGGGGTATCATTAATTTTGGACTGACACCCACTGTAGATCGCAAGGGCAGCAGTGTGGGAGACGCACATGTATCGTGGGGTTTCCCGCACTGCATTAGTCTGAACCTAGACCTAATCTTGACACCCGCTGCAGATTCTAGGTCAGTGATGGCGAACCTTGGCACCCCAAATGTTTTGGAACTACATTTCTCAGGATGTTCATGCACCCTGCAGTATAGATGAGTATCGTGGGAAAACATCTGTGGTATACAAACAGGCCATTACACTCTGACAGGTCAACTTAATTACCTAGAGCAGTGATGGCGAACCTTGGCACCACAGATGTTTTGTGATGAATGCACAACACGTTGGGCTTTAAAAGTCAATCAAAATTTGCCTTGCAGTGCTGTTCAGGGAAGCTATGGGCTGATCTTCATAACATTTTGGAAAATATGAAATCGGTCATTTTCACTAAAGATCAGAATTGCTCACGCCATTAAAACTAGCGCTTCTTCTAAGACACGCATTCACAAAAGCCCATATTACCCTTTTTGGGTCACATTTCTGTACTGATTGGTGCTGCAAAACAAACATTTCTGCTCCTGTCTTTGAAAGCTTTGGAAACAAGCCCAAATGTAGTTTCTTGCGCATTATATTCCAAAGTGCCCGTCTAATATAATAATAGTGCACTGTCTATTATTTCAGATCTAGTCACATAACTACCTACAAAAAGGGAAAGAAATGACATATATCCGTGGCTGTGACAACTAAAGCGGAGACAAGAAAGCAAATTACAAACTTTTAAGCCACTTATGACCTTCAGCTATCTCCAGAAGCTGCAACAAACTGTTAAAAGTAATTTGGCTTGATGGCAGAGATATAACTAAGTGAGACAGAAAGAAGACAACATGTTCCTGTAAGTTAATAGCTGCAAAATTTGATACCTTTCCAGCTGCAGAGCGAGCAGCAGAGTAAATCTTGCTAAACAACCAGAGTATGCTGTTGTTCTGGTTTCTACCTTGTGAAAGGGATTCCAGCCTGAAGATCTGAGGGTCATTTTTTATTTTTTTTACTCATGAGTCAGCAGCATGCTGTTTTATTTATGCTCTGCTTAACACATTTTGTATGTATGCTTGTTCCGAAATACTGATTGTACTACATTCATGGAAACATGTACAGTATGACTGATTTATTGCAGTTTACGTAGATTTTAAATTGTACCCATTGAGAACCTTATGCTGACCTTCACCAGGCTCCTCCACAAGTCTGTTGCTTTATCAGAATCATAAAATCCCTGGTGCTTTCAGGCATGAGGCAGCACAAGACCCAGTCTCATGATGCATGGCTTGGACCTAAGCCGTCACTGGATAGACCTGTGCCTTTTTTCAAACAGACTAATTATGTAACATGAGAGGGAGGGTGACATCATGAAACCTTTATAAAGTCTAACACAATAAGACATGGGGCTTACAAAGGGTTAGGACTCTGCCACGAATAGGCAATATTACAAAGTCTCATAAAGGGTTCGCTCACAAGGACAGACAATTGACTGTAAAAGAAGATGGTTGAGCCACTGTGTTACCGATACCCTGACCACTCATCTAAAGACATATGCAGCTGTACACAGGCCTAGGAAAACACTTTTACTGTTAATGTAGCACCAGCCTTATGGGGCGGACTGGGCTGAGAGTCTAGCGACCCCATAAAGGGGCCGCACTGCTTCAGGTATGCAGGTGGCCAGCATTCCATAGCTCTGTGTGTGTGTGTGTGTGTGGGGGGGGGGGGGGGGCGCCACTTCTAATTTTGACTGTCCCATTATCCTGGACCACAAATCTTCCCCACTGTGCTCTATGTTTCCTGCTGTACCACTGGCATGGTTATATCTTCTTAGTCCTCTGCATAAAATCATCAGAAATGTGTGCTTAAAGTAGAACTATGGACAAACCTTTATTCCCCCCGATTTGGATAGAGTAAGGGAGGGTTATAGCCCCTGTCAGTTTATTTTTTACCATCCCTGTCCCATTGCATAGATTTCCCTTCACTTCCTGCCCCATAATCAAACGGGAAGTGAGAGGAAATCTATGCAAATTAATGGAATCCTCCCCCCCCTCCAGGCCCTCAGAACTAGTGTTCCATCGAATATTTCAGGGTGGGTATCAAACAGCAAGGGGTGTGGCCTTGACAGGAAGGGGTGGGTCATTTAAATTAGGGGGTGCACGAAATTAGTCAGGCCTAGGGCAGCACAAAACCTAAATTCACCACTGGGTGCAGCAAAGATTGAACCGCATGTCACATTTGGTGGGCAATATCACTGCCGAAAGCAACCCATTCAACTGAATGTGGCTGGACCGAAACCCCAATTCAGCCGCATGCAGCGCAAGAAGTAGATGTAGCGCAGGGTGTGTGTGTACGCGTGTGCGGTTGACATATTGAGGGTCAAAACAGGCAGTAGGAAGGCGACAAAACCCATCACTTGGCGATGAACCACAAACCCATCACTTTTCAGAGAGGTGGCAGTAATAGCTTCTTGTGTGAATGAGCCCTAAAGGTTTTATATAGCAATTTTCATGTTTTGGGATTCTTTTTAGCTATAGATACAAAAGAAAACAAAAAAAAAAGACAATGTAAATAATTTTAGTAACGTGTGTTTTTCTATTTATTTTCCAATTATACAGCACATCAGGGCAGCAATACATGTAAATTACATGAGAAAGCTCTACATTGCTTTGCCGTACCATACATGATTGCACTCCACTGCTCCTTCTCACAATGTACATCTCTCAGTCTGCTAACCCTATAATCCTCTATATAAACAATGCAATCCCTATATGGAGAACTAACCTCAACAGTTGTTAATAAGACGGCAAAGCGATTTAAGTAGCATACCGAGCACCCCCTCCTTTTGTCTTACTAAAATAATTTTAAAATACAACAGACCTGTAAAAGTCTCATTAATTGTTAATTTCATGTAAGCGCTGCAATAATAAGCCAAAAACTGAAAGCAGACCAGGATGCACTACACAGTGCAGCTTTTGCTACAAGCAGATATCTTATGTATAATTCATGGAATCTCCATATTGCCTTTTGCTTCAGCTGCATAAACCCAAGTGCCAGTGGTTGTCTTGCATATTTGGTGTCTTCTGCCTACCATTATTATTGTTCACATCTTGTATCTCGTTTCATTGATTCAACGTATTGCAGCATGAATATTTAATAATATTTGTTTTGTATACTTGTCACATGAACATAATAAAAGATTCTGTTAGTATACATTTGGTGTGCTCTACCCACTAATTTTGTAGAAATGGATATGAACGTTTGCAGCTCTTTAAACACAGAAGTGTCGAGCATTGGTTCTGCAAGCTGTTCAATAAAGCACAGTTTCCTAACAATGTTGTGCCACCTAGTGGTCTTTCATACGGTTACCATCCAAATCAAAAAACAACCTTATGTATACTTATACTGTAAGATTGGTCTTTAGGTGGGAATCAGCAGCAGGGGTGCGCTATACCCATGCACCAAACCCACTATTATCTAAATCTTCACTTTTATTCATATCAGTCTAAAAATCTATAATGAAGAAAATTAAATTACGTCATAAGAATGCTAGGTGTATAGTCTGATAAGGCAATGTGGGATTAGTGCAAAAATACAAAATATTGTATATACAGATATACAGCTGCTCTCATAGGGAGATAACAACCAGAAAGCAAGTATGTCTTTATCCGACGTTGGTTAATCTTTCTGTCCGGGTAGAGATGTGTATAGGGTAGGGTCGGTATCCTTGCCACATACCACAACCCAAAAGGCATGGATTAATATTAAGGGTAACTGTAGTTACCAAAAAGCTCAGATGCCCATTAAAATCAAATATTCCACCGTACCCTTCCAGCCTGGGAAAAGAATGCACTGCTATCAACCCACTATCTCGAATGGTCCACCAAACTCTCCCTTTTCTTCTGAACTAAATCCACATTGCCTCGATAAATCTGCGCCTATAATGAGATTATATACAGTGCCTTGCGAAAGTATTCGGCCCCCTTGAACTTTGCGAACTTTTGCCACATTTCAGGCTTCAAACATAAACATATAAAACTGAATTTTTTTGTGAAGAATCAACAACAAGTGGGACACAATCATGAAGTAGAACAAAATGTATTGGCTATTTCAAACCTTTTTAACAAATAAAAAACTGAAAAATTGGGCGTGCAAAATTATTCAGCCCCTTTAATTTCAGTGCAGCAAACTCTCTCCAGAAGTTCAGTTAGGATCTCTGAATGATCCAATGTTGACCTAAATGACTAATGATGATAAATAGAATCCACCTGTGTGTAATCAAGTCTCCGTATAAATGCACCTGCACTGTGATAGTCTCAGAGGTCAGTTTAAAGTGAAGAGAGCATCATGAAGAACAAGGAACACACCAGGCAGGTCCGAGATACTGTTGTGGAGAAGTTTAAAGCCGGATTTGGATACAAAAATATTTCCCAAGCTTTAAACATCCCAAGGAGCACTGTGCAATATTGAAATGGAAGGAGTATCAGACCACTGCAAATCTACGAAGACTTGGCCGTCCCTCTAAACTTTCAGCTCATACAAGGAGAAGACTGGTCAGAGATGCAGCCAAGAGGCCCATGATCACTCTGGATGAACTGCAGAGATCTACAGCTGAGATGGGAGACTCTGTCCATAGGACAACAATCAGTCGTATACTGCACAAATCTGGCCTTTATGGAAGAGTGGCAAGAAGAAAGCCATTTCTAAAGATATCCATAAAAAAAGTGTCGTTTAAAGTTTGCCACAAGCCACCTGGGAGACACACCAAACATGTGGAAGAAGGTGCTCTGGTCAGATGAAACCAAAATCAAACTTTTTGGCAACAATGCAAAACATTATGTTTGGCGTAAAAGCAACACAGCTCATCACCCTGAACACACCACCCCCACTGTGAAACATGGTGGTGGCAGCATCATGGTTTGGGCCTTCTTTTCTTCAGCAGGGACAGGGAAGATGGTTAAAATTGATGGGAAGATGGATGGAGCAAAATACAGGACCATTCTGGAAGAAAACCTGACGGAGTCTGCAAAAGACCCGAGACTGGGACGGAGATTTGTCTTCCAACAAGACAATGATCCAAAACATAAAGCAAAATCTACAATGGAATGGTTCACAAATAAACATATCCAGGTGTTAGAATGGCCAAGTCAAAGTCCAGACCTGAATCCAATCGAGAATCTGTGGAAAGAACTGAAAACTGCTGTTCACAAACGCTCTCCATCCAACCTCACTGAGCTCGAGCTGTTTTGCAAGGAGGAATGGGCAAAAATTTCAGTCTCTCGATGTGCAAAACTGATAGAGACATACTCCAAGCGATTTACAGCTGTAATCGCAGCAAAAGGTGGCGCTACAAAGTATTAACTTAAGGGGGCTGAATAATTTTGCACGCCCAATTTTTCAGTTTTTTATTTGTTAAAAAAGTTTAAAATATCCAATACATTTCGTTCCACTTCATGATTGTGTCCCACTTGTTGTTGATTTTTCACAAAAAAATCAGTTTTATTTCTTTATGTTTGAAGCCTGAAATGTGGCAAAAGGTTGCAAAGTTCAAGGGGGCCGAATAAATATATATATATATATATTAGGGCTGTTACTGATCAAAATGTTTGTGTTCGATTAATTGTTTTATTTTTTAATCGACTAATTCCGATTAATTATAACGCACATACAGATCCATCTACTTTTAGCTGATCTCCTTGCAGGCTGATTTCCAGTGCAGCTACCAACCACTGGAAAAATGGATAGCAGGATACAAAACACACACAAAGGCAGCGCTCGATGGGAATAGCATTAAAACTTTTATAGTCCAAGTAGGTAACCAAATAAATATTGCACTGGAGATAAAATCGATGTAGCTACATAAACTGTAAAAATGGTGCGAGTAATACCAAACGGTAGCAAAAGCAGTCATAAAAACATGTAGCCAAGTATGATACTGGTATAAAAAGGTGTACAACGATACCACTGCTGAATCCAGATGAGGAGGGGTTAACATCAGTCCGTTGGCATGTAGATGTCCCATGAAGGGAACTATCACAACTCCCAGTGCATACAGTAGTTGTAGAATCCCAGGTTGATAGAGGGAAGTGATAGAGGGAAGTGTATCAGCCCTTGCGTGTGGCAGATAGTAAGGTTCCGCCGGCATGCAGATATGAAGGCACAGCAAAGGAGCCCTTCAGATGGACACAGCAAGCCCCGCCGTGTCTGTGACATTACCGGATCTCCGACGGAACTCCCTGAAGGCCCAGAAGCCGGCGGAGAGGTGAGTACCAATCAAAAGAATTTTAATCGATCAAAAAAATTAAAGATTAATCGATTAATTACCAAATATATATATACACACACACACACACACACACACACACACACATACATACATACATACATATATATATATATATATATATATATATATAAATATATAAATAAAAAAAACACAAAAATATCTCTTAACCCAACATGTTTTGCCTAAAAAGCAAGGCTTCATGAGGTGTGTACAGTGCATAAAGTGCATTTAAAAAGAAAAACATGGAAAATGGCGGCTGCTTGCATTGCAGATCTATTTGTTATATGGGGCTGGGGCATGGCTACAACATCTCCTGTCGTGTACATGCATCATTATGTTAAAATAAGTTATTAAGGATGAGCTTAGGTGTGTTCGCAACCACAGCAGCAGATCGGGAAAATGTCTCACTGCCTGTAATAAGCGCTCCGCAGTGCCATCTTCCTGGAGGGCTCTACATGTGCAGTTGCGAACACACCTGAGCTCATCCTTACAAGTTATACAGTGGGGATCAAAAGTTTGGGCACCCCAGGTAAAAAATTTGTATTAAAGGGGAGGTTCCCCTAAAAAGAAACTTTTAACATTGCCTGTCTCTTCTTAACATGTAGAATCGGCTGGTAGTTTAAAAAAAAAACGTCCGTACATACCATTTTCGGCATGTAGTCTCACCGTCGCTTCCGGGTCTGGCGGCCGGGGATGGGCGTGCCTACTTGATTGACAGGCATCCGATCGACGCATACAGCGCGTCACGAGATGCCAAAAGAAGCCGAACGTTGGTGCGCATGCGCCGTATAGAGCCGCACCAACGTTCGGCTTCTTTCGGCATCTCGTGACGCGCTGTATGCGTCGATCGGATGCCTGTCAATCAAGTAGGCACACCCATACCCGACCGCCAGACCCGGAATAGAAGGTGAGACTACATGCCGAAAATGGTATGTACGGACGTTTTTTTTTTTAAACTACCAGCCGATTCTACATGTTATTAAGAAGAGACAGGCAATGTTAAAAGTTTCTTTTTAGGGGAACCACCCCTTTAAAGGGGTAATTCCCCCAAAAACCTTTTTTTACCATTGATTGAGGCTCGTTATGTTAAGGGGAATCGGGTGGTTTTTTATTAGAAACGAAGCAATACTTACCATTTTACAGATGCATCGTCTCCGTCGCTTCCGGGTATGATCGTCTGGTCTGGGCGTGCCTATTTGATTGACAGGCTTCCGACGGTCGCATACATCGCGTCACGAGTAGCCGAAAGAAGCCGAGCGACGGTGCGGCTCTATACTGCGCCTGCGCATCGTCGTTCGGCTACTTTCGGAAAATCGTGACGCAATGTATGCGACCTCGGAAGCCTGTCAATCAAATAGGCACGCCTATAGTCGGAGCCCATACCCGGAAGCGTCGGAGACGATGCATCTGTAAGGACCGCCGCATGTACATTTACGTCGGCAGAATGGCACCGACAGGCACATCAACGTATATATACGTTGGTGCCTTGGGGGGGGTTCGGGGGTCCGACCGGACCCCCCGTACATGCGGCGGTCCGGTTACCTGGCCGAGCGATCCGGGATGAGGGGGCGGCTATTCGTTTTTGTCCGTCCCTTCCGGATCGCTCTCAGCCAATCCGTGCGCTCCCCCTGCGTGTCATTTCCTCCTCCTGTGTAAACACAGGAAGGAGGAAGTGATGTGATTGCTCCCTCTGCGTTTTTTTCGACCACCGCTGAGGAGAGATCACATCACATATTAAGTGTGCACAACAGCAGACTGACACCAGGACACATAGGAACATTTAACCCCCCGATCGCCCCCCCACCCCCTCCCCCCTGTCACAGTGTCACTGAATGCAGTGATTATATGTATGATCACTGCAGTTAGTGTCAGTGTGGCAGTTAGTGTTGGGTTCAGGGTAGCCCCCTACCCCCCCTAACAAAGTTTTAACCACATGATCACCGCCCTAGTTAACCATTTCACTCCCTATTGCCAGCGTCACTAAGCGATCATTTTTCTGATCGCTGTATTAGTGTCGCTGTTCCCGCTAGGTAGCTAATTTTTTTTTATTGCCAATTTTTTTTACTAAAGACATGTGGCTAAATAAATTTTGGCCTAAATGTTTGACTAAAATTTAGTTTATTTGATTTGATTGTTTATTAAGAAGATAGCAAAGCGTTTTCAGATGTCAATATCCTCTGTTTGGAATGCAAATAAGAAATGGCAGTCATCAGGCACAGTGGAAGTTAAAGCAAGATCTGGAAGACCAAGAAAAATATCAGACAGAACAGCTCGCAGGATTGTGAGAAAAGCAATTTAAAACCCACGTTTGACTGCACGAATTCTCCAGAAAGATCTGGCATACGCTTAAGTTGTGGTACACTATTCCACTATAAAGAGATACTTGTACAAATATGGTCTTCATGGAAGAGTCATCAGAAGAAAACCTCTTCTACGTCCTCACCACAAAAAGCAGTGTTTGAACTTTGCAAATGAACATATAGACAAGCCTGATGCATTTTGGAAACCAGTTCTGTGGACCGATGAGGTTAAAATAGAACTTTTTGGCTGGAATGAGCAAAGGTACGTTTGGAGAAGAAAGGGCACATAATTTAATGAAAAGAACCTCTGTCCAACTGTTAAGCATGGGGGTGGATCAATCATGCTTTGGGGTTGTATTGCAGCCAGTGGCACATAGAACATTTCGCGAGTAGAAGGAAAAATGGATTCAATAAAATTTCAGCAAATTTTGGATGGTAACTTGATGCCATCTGTGAAAAAGCTGAAGTTAACCACTAGAGGTCCACGCTATTGACATAATACGTCAACAGCGCGGACCTGAGGCGCCGGGGTCACGTCTTTGGACGTGATGTATTTGTAATTCCCCGCGCGTGCCACTGGGTGGCGCGCGGCGGGGAAAAACAGTCCCGTCGCATCATCGAGGATTCGATGCGTGTACCCGGCGGCCGCGATGTCCGTCAGGTACACGCGATCGGCGGTGACAGAGCAGGGACGTGGAGCTCTGTGTGTAAACACAGAGCTCCACGTCCTGTCAGGGAAAGAGGAGACCGATCTGTGTCTCTTGTACATAGGGACACAGCATCGGTCACCTCCCCCAGTCACCCCCCTCCCCCCACACAGTTAGAACACACCCAGGCAATACATTTAACCCCTTCCTCACCCCCTAGTGTTAACCCCTTCAATGCCAGTCACATTTATACAGTAATTAGTGCATATTTATAGCACTGGTCGCTGTATAAATGTGAATGGCGCCAAAAATGTGTCAAAAGTGTCCGATGTGTCCGCCGCAATATCGCAGTCCAAATAAAAATCGCAGATCGCCGCCATTACTAGTAAAAAAAAAAAATATATAAAAAAAAATCATAATTCTGTCCCCTATTTTGTAGGCGCTATAACTTTTGCGCAAAGCAGTCACTTATTGTGATTTTTTTTTTTTTTACAAAAATACGTATCGCCCTAAACTGAGAATTTTTTTTTTTTTAAATTGGGATATTTATTATAGCAACAAGTAAAAAATATATATACATTTTTAAATTGTCGCTCTTTTTTTGTTTATAACGCAAAAAAAAAAAAACGCACGGGCGATCAAATACCACCAAAAGAAAGCTCTATTTGTGGGGAAAAAAAGAACGCCAATTTTGTTTGGGAGCCACGTCGCACGACCGCGCAATTGTCAGTTTAAACGACGCAGTGCCGGAAGCTGAAATTTCACCTGGGCACGAAGGGGGTTTATGTGCCCAGTAAGCAAGTGGTTAAAGAGAGGATGGCTTCTACAAATGGATAATGATCCTAACCACACCTCAAAATCCATTGGGAATTACATCAAGAGGCGTAAACTGAAGGTTTTCCATGGCCTTCACAATCTCCTGACCTCAACATAATTGAAAATCTATGGATAGACCTTAAAAGAGCAGTGCGTGACAGACAGCCCAGAAATCTCAAAGAACTGGAAGACTTTTGTAAGGAAGAATGGGCAAAGATATCTCAAACAAGAATTGAAAGACTCTTGGCTGGCTACAAAAAGCATTTACAAGCTGTGATACTTGCCAAAAGGGGCAGTACAAGATATGGTGTAGAGCAGTGTTTCTCAACCTTTTTCCAGTCGGGGCGCCCTTGAAAAGTATTTTCAGTCTTGAGGCACCCCTGTCCAAGACTTGGTTCACGTCGAAGTGTGTTGCGGAACACGTGCAAAATCGCGCTCGTTCTTGACACACAGACAAATGCTCTGCTCTTTAGGGGTGCCATTAATTGTTAATGGTGCCCCATCCATTGGCAAACATGGGTTGCTTGGCACAATTAAAAAAAAAAAAGGGTCGGGGACTTCTTTCCCCGCATTACTGCAGGTAGGGAAATGAATGGGCTGTCCTACACACAGCACGCATCCACACAGAACCAAGAGCTTGTTCACATGTCAGGCTGGAGGGGCAGTAAAACCACATGGTTGAGCTGTTTTTACCACCCCCAACTTTTGCCCCTTTAGCTGCAGAGGCAACAGCTGGGGGTGTAAACATGCTGTGGCTGCAGCTGGAGGTATACCCAGGGTGAATGGGGCTGCACTGCAACTACCCCCCAATTGTGTGCATTGCATTTACGGGCTTAAAACAGGTAGTGAGGAGGCAAGATATGCCTCTTTACCGGCTGACAAATGCCCCTGAAAAGCGATATGAACACAAATTGCTTTTCAGAGGAGAAGCAGTCCTTGCTGCTATCTCGAACCCTACAAAAGTAGTTCTGATGGTACAGGAATAGGGGGGGACGGATTAAAAGTAACATACATACAGACAGATGCGCACGCACACACAGTGTGTGTACGTGTGTCTGTTTGTGTGCGTGCACATCTGTCTATATGTATGTTACTTTTAATCCTGACCCCCCTATTCCTGTACCATCAGAACTACTTTTGTCACACACACACTAATAGACATGTGTACACATACACTGAAAGAAGAACTGTCAGAGCTGCACAACAACCAATCAGATCAAGAGTGCTGTAGCCATGAATGGAGGATGTGGGGTGTCAGTGACTGAGACAGCTGGTTATTCATAGCAGAGCCCCCCTCACCACCTTAGCCTCGCAGTCAGCGCAGTACTTGTTGTCCTTCTCCCTCAGCATACGAGACAGGATGGCCTGGTGCTGCTCATTCAGCTTCAGGGACTTCTCCCTCTCTGAGCAGGTGGCAATGTCTGCGGGCAGGGGAGCAGTGTCGGTCACGGTGACTCTACTCTTTCTTCTTTCCCCTCAGGGAAAAGCGTGCCAGGCAGAGTTCAGGACGGTACCCGCGGCTCTCACATCACAGAAGCAGTGTGTGCGTCCGACCCTCCCATAGCAACCGATGACTTATTCGGTTGGCAAGACGCGGTCGAGAGGCCCACACAGCCAGCACAGCTTCCTGAGTGCCGGGAAATGAGTTTTACACAGCGGACCAACACTGCTGTAAAGTCAAATGATAACGAAGTGCCCAGCAGTAGTGTTACATTAGATAGCAGCCATAGCTGCCAATATTTGGGGTCAATTTGCCGCGACACACCTGGGGACTCTTCGCGGCACACTGGTTGAAAAACGGTGTAGAGAAGGGAGCCCATGCCACTGTTTATTTTGGCAGTTTGGGCAAGGTTTTGCAGAAAACAGGTGTGTGTTGGGCATATGTTAGAGCCAGAATAAGAGGTGAGTGGCCCCATCCTCCCGAGGGGGTCAGTCCGTGAAAAGGAGATGTGAAAGGCTGAACCTGCGAGGAAGTAAGCTGCAAGGAGCTGCAGGAGAATCAGTCAGAGCTGAGAAAGGTTCTGCATTTTATGTGCAAGCATTAGGACTGTGTGTTTGACGGTCTGGAGCACCAAGGCAAGAGGCCTACATAGTAAAATTGCAAAGAAGAGCCACGAGTATCGTTTGGTTATCACATTGATGGTGAGAACCCCTGCGAGGGAAACTATACCAATGTGAACTTTTACTTTGTTTTCAATTAAAGTTGGCAGTAAAAGCCCTAAAAATAGGATTTTTGTACTCACCGTAAAATCTTTTTCTCTTTCGTTCATTGACGGACACAGCCTTAATCTTGACAAAGTGGGTATTAACCTTCATTGGGAGTGACTAGGCAAAATGTGTTAACATCAAAGCTGAACAGCCCCACCCAGGGGGTGGTCCTACTGGCTATATCCCCTGAGCCTGCACTCAGCAGCTCAGTTTGTCAAAAGCAGTACAACTTAAAAAGGAGGGGTGGGTGCTGTGTCCTTCCATGAACTCAGAGAAAAGGATTTTATGGCGAGTACAAAAAAACGATTTTCTCTTTCATTCATGGACAGACACAGCCTTAATCTTGACAAAGTAAGACGTCCCAAAGCAGTGTCAAAAACGAGGGGTGGTAACAGCATAAAATAAACTTCACCTCAAAACAAGAGCTCCTCAACCGAGGAGTTGCAACTCTAAACAGCCACCTGCAAAACTTTGCGGCCGTAAGAAGCATCTGAAGATGCACTCAAATCAGCCTTGTAAAATTTAGTGAAAGTGTGAACTGACCACCAGGTCGCTGCCTTACACACCTGGGAAACAGATGCTTGATGTCGGAAAGCCCAAGAGGCACCTATTGCCCTGGTCAAATTCGTCGTGACAGGAAAGGGAGGCGCCCGACCCCTTATGGCGTAATTCAATTTGGAATAAACCTCCAGGCCTATGGGCCCGAAGGAAGCCATGTCTTCTTTGCTAGGCAGGAAATAAACTGAGCTGCTGAGTGCAGGCTGAGGGGATATAGCCAGTAGGACTGCCCCCTGGGCAGGCTGTTTAGCTTAGATGTTGTTAATACATTCTGCCTAGTCACTCCTGAATGAAGGCTAATACCCACTTTGTTAAGATTAAGGCTGTGCCCGTCCATGAACGAAAGAGAAACGAAAGTGAGTAAACTCACTGTTTAGCGCTACCAATGAGCTAAAATACCCCCAATCATCACAATGGTTACCATCACCTGACCTGCATTTTAAATGCAGTCAACTATGTATTATGCAATTTTTTTAAATGAAATTATAAATTGCTCTAAATGTTTTTTCAATATAAATCTGCCATTATCATCAAGCTGTTCAAGTTCTGAATAGGTAACAATACATAGTTTATATATCCATGATTCTGTTAACATTTTTGACCAAATGAACTGCAGGATGGGGAGGAGAAAAACTGTGCAACTACAAAAGTGCTTATTTAAAATGACCTCTTTAGACTGACCTCCTGGGAAGTATTTTGTGAATTTTTCTTAACAAGGATATGTAAAACAAATGGTATTATACTTCCAGAATAGTTTCAGGGGGTGGAGACAGTCCAAGTTCCGTAATATTGAGACTCAAATCAAGATCTAGGAAGGGAACAGGATGCTTGCACTTGTCAATGTCCTAAGGAATGTGATGGCTCAAACATGACCTAGTGAGAGGGCCCTTATCAGAAGCAGCAGAGGGAACACCACCCTGTTAATCTCTCAGCCCACCCTTGTTTTCGAGGCATACGAGCACGGTCACTTTGTACGCATTTCTTTTACTTAACTTGAGTTGGAGATATTTAGGAGATATAGTACATTTAAACTGCAAGACCTATTTTGAAGAACTATAGCTAGTGAATACAAACTGGCTTTACATTAACAGTAAGAAATGCCAGAGATGACAGCTGTCAGCATTGTAGCTTCAACTGTATATTTGAAGTTCCAGTACAAACACAACCACACAGGAGTGGTAGTATCAACCTACGTCAGACAATGAACACCATTCAAATAGGAGGTGTTACTGAGCTATTGCAGGTTAGAATATAAGGTTTAAGTATGCATAGCCAATGTGTTTTTTTTTTTGGTAGAATAAGAAAGGGTTAAAGTGGTTCTAAAGTCAAGGAACACAAAGCATTAAAAACCTAACATGGGTTCCAATTTTTCTTCAAGTGATAATAAAAGCTTTTTTTTAAATGAAAACATAGGTCATACACTCCTGCTCCATTCAGTGGTTTTGCACAGAGCAGCCCCGATCCTCCTCTTCTCGGGACCCTCACCGCCTCTACCGAGTGCCCCCAGAGTGAGCAGCTTGCAAGGGGGGGCACCCAAGCAGGCTCATTCCCGAACCATGGCTTTGCCCCGCCTTCTCTCGCTCCTGATTGGCTGTGATTGAAATCGGCGTGAGCCTATGGACAGAGACTCCCCTGGAGAGCTGGGACTCTTGTGCACATCGTTGGATCGAGGTGGGGTAAGTATTCGAGGTGACTGCAGCACAGAGGTGTTGTTTTACCTTCATGGATAGAATCCACAAAGGTAAAAAAAAGAACGTAATTCCCTGTACACACGATCGGTTCATCCGATGAAAGCGTTCTAATGGATTTTTTCATCAGATATCCGATGAAGCTGACTTTCAATTGGTCTTGCCTACACACCATCGGTTAAAAAAACGATCGTGTCAGAACGCGGTGACGTAAAACACAACGACGTGCTGAGAAAAATGAAGTTTAATGCTTCCGAGCATGCGTCGACTTGATTCTGAGCATGCGTTGATTTTTAACCGATGGATTTCCCCACAGACGATCGTTTCTATCGTTTTTTTTAACCATCAGATCATTTTAAAACAGGTTCTAAGTTTTTTCACCGAAGGGAAAAAAAAGCGATGGTGCCCACACACGATCGGTTCGTCTGATGAAAACGGTCCACCAGACTGTTTATCAGACGAACCGATCGTGTGTACGCGGCATGAGAATTTAGCTATTAAAAATAGAATAGTTTTATTTTTGGTCCTTCGCTCGCTCTCCCTCTTCTATATTATATATATATATATATATATAATTTTAATGTTGAACACGTTCACTTTAGGCAGAAAGCTCTTCATTGAAAAATAGTTTGTTTCAACAAGAACCATCACAATTATTTAGAAGCGCCATAACAATAACCTACAATACATTAACAATGCAGTTCCTAGAAAAAGTCACATATATGATATTACAATAATGTCGATTACAAATGAATTCATAATCCAATGAGAGCAAATTAAGGGAGTAAAAGTATAAAAAAACAAAGTACTGTGTAAGCCATCTTACCCAAGAGACCTGGAGGCACTTGAAAACTTGCGGAAGGTAGTAATAGTCCATGATCTTAACGCATTAGACAGGACAGGTCATTGTTCTACAAGCTTCAGAACTTCTCGATGTAACATCTATAATTTAGATATTCTCCAGCACAGCACAGACACTTCCTCTTTCAGCAGCACAGCATCGTGTTGGAGACAAGCCGGTCATGTGACACACACCTCGCTATCTATCAGACCACTGACCTAAGAAATTGTATCTGTAATGTGCATAAGAAGCTGCTCACTTTATGTATTACTAATAAAGCAAAATCATTATGTGAGATGAGTAAAGCATAGTCAGTCTGCTGCCTTCACAGAAATTGCCAAATGTCTGGCATGCTCAACTCTTACAATTACTGGAAAAGCATGACAGTGTAAAAAAAAATAAAAAATATATATATATATGATTTGCTGTACAGAAAGACATCAACGCATCATTTACAGAAGAAGATGCCATTCACTACAGAGGCTGGCTGTTTGTGGATAAGTCATGAGCCCCTTTAAACACCCCCCCCCCCCCACCCCCCTCGATTGTCTAATTGTTTTAGTAGAACGCAGGCACAGTAAGAAAACGCACACAGCTTCTAGTCTGCATTATCGAACCAGAAAGGAAGTGCAGAGGAGAAGAGCAAAGTATTTAGCCACACTAGTCGGTGATTGATCAGCCGATACCCCAGAGACAGCATCCTGCTTTAATAATGGCTTTCATCCAAGTCTTAGACAATTTTCATTCCAGGAAGAAAACATTTTTCTATCATCTATATTTCTTCTAGTCACAAAAGTATTAAGATCTTAGGAGCTAAAAGGAAATATTACAATATGTTTATGAATGAGTGTATACAGGCAGTTCCCGGGTTACAAACAAGACAGTTTGTTCTTAAGTTGAATCTGTTTGTAATTTGAAACTGGCACATTTTAAAAGTGTGGCTCCAGCCAAAAAAAATGATTTTTAAGCTTTTTGGATATCTTAGGGAAGGGTCATCACCCCTGTCACCTCCCTTTCTGTCCCAAAGGCAATCGGATTTGGGGTTGTTAGGGATAAAGCATCAGTGGAGAGGAGATACCTTTTTCCCATAATAACTCTTACAGGAGAGCATTTCCCTTCCTAGGGGTAGATTTCCTCTCACTTCCTGTTCTCTAACTCTAGTAGGAGTTGTTTGTAAGTAGGGGACCGCCTGTAAAGGGATGTTGCAAATTCCCTTGCATGATGCTATCTCACTTTTCTCTAGATGAGGAAGGACATATACTACCAGATTCTCACCCACATTCTGCAACTCTACTGTATGAGTTACTGAAGTAGTAATAGGATCCCTTAAAATATAACTAAAAAGGTACAATTTTTTTTTAGTTTGGGATAGAGTAGAGAGAGATTAGAACACCTGTTCGTTTTTATTGCAGTCTGTGCCCCCCGTAAAGAGTTTCACCCTCTTTCTCCTGTTTACCACGATCACTGAAAGTAAAAGAAAATCCCAAATTTTGTGTTGTCCCCTGAGAAGTAATAGAGGGGAAATCTACCAATGGGGACACTAGTGTTAATTTGCAGGGATTTCCTCTCACTTCCTGTTTGGCTATTGGACAGGAAGTGAAGGTAAATCTCCTCAATGGGACCTTACGGGGGTTATAACCCTCTCTCGCGCAATCCAAAATGAAGAAAAAAGGTTTTCCTATAGTTCTACATTAAAAGTAGAACTAGAAACAAAACTTTGTTTTCCATTTTACAACCCGTGTCAGGCTTCTTTTCTTTTTTCTTTTTTGACATGTGTGTCCAGTTAGGAAAATTGCCCCTCACTTAGACAAAATAAGAATTCCAAGGAAATCCTTCCAAAGTGAGAGAATCCCTAGTTGTCACCAGAGCTAGTGTCCCCATTGGAAGATTTCCCCTCCATTTCTTTCACTCTCTGTGATAATGGTAAACATGACAGACAGAGTGTATCTCCCTGAGGCGGCGTACACACGACCGAGGTTCTCGCTGGAAACCAGCGAGAACCTCGCTGGAAGCTGCATTCCAGCGAGGACCTCGGCCGTGTGTACGCTCTCGGCGAGCTTCCCGTCGGGAAGCCCGTCGAGCAGAAATAGAGAGCACGCTCTCTATTTGCTCGACGGCCCGCCTGGAAGAATGGCTGGTTGCCATTCCCGACGGGCGGGTCGCCGATTTCGACAGCCGGCAGGGAACCTCGACGGGCGGAACGATGTGTTCTGCCCGTCGAGCTTCTCTGCCGCGTGTACACGGCCTAACAAGAGCACAGTCTGCAATAAAAACCTGACAGGAGTTCTAATCCCTCTCCAAGACTAAAACAAATAGATTTGCCTTTAGCTATACTTAAAGTGAAAGCAAAAAAAAACCCTAACCAACTCTAAGGCTCCATGCACACTGGACTTAAAAAACGTTGATTCTACAGGCGTTTGACGTTTTTTTCTCCTGCCTCTAGAAGCACTTCTATTGTGCTCTATGTGTCTTTGCACATTATTGACTGCTACAGGCGTTTTCTGTCAGGGATGTTCAGAGGCAGGAAAAAAAGCCCCTTTTCTATCGCATTTCCTGGAGGAGTTTAGGAGCTGTAAAAACGTCAGTCTCTCCTAAACTCCTCTTATCTCTTCTGAACGTCAAGTGCCAACTTTTTTTAGGTGTGTTGTGGGAGTAAAACATTTTGCAGAGGGGAGTGTAGTGCAAAAAACGCCTATAAACTAAACTCTCATAGACTCGCCTAAACTTTGTACAATATGCTTTGATTTTGTATCTTATGCCAGGTTTTTCAAGCTAAAAACGTTGAAGTTTTTTCTGCTCCTAGTGTGCATGGAGCCTAAACCTACTCCCACCCACATTCTAAGCCTAACCTATCTAGCCCTGTAAAAAAAAAATAACTATACTTACCTATTCTGCAGCCACTCTGGTTCCAGGCTGAGCGGTCAGTGGTGGCCTCAGTGTGTATGAGGTGGTATCAAAAGTTTTGTAAACTAGGAGACGACGCCACCAGATGGCAGCACAGGGCTGCATGCACGTCAGTGTGCCAAAAGACATTGTCATCTATACATCAGGAACTGTGCAACTGGTGCTATTCTGACCATGTGCATTACCATGTCTGCCATTTCATCATGGATAGTAAGTTAGAACAAAGAGCAAACATAAAATTCTGTGTGAAACTGGACAAACCTGCCACAGACATGACACAATTCAGCAAATTTACGGCGATGCTAAAATGAGTCGTTCGAGGCGTTTTGAGTGGCACGCATGCTTCAAGAGCAGAACACTGGAAGATAACGAGAGATCAGGAAGACTCAACGAGCTCAACCCCAGAAAACATCAAAACTATTTGGTAACTTGTGTATGATGATCCTCTATGGACACCTCAAACCTAACTTGCGTTTTCTCTTTGTTCTAACTTGTTAGAAGTTAGAACTTGTTATAGTTAACAATTCACACTGGTGCAATGTTATCAGAGGCGTATCTAGTGTAAATAGCGCCTATGGCAAGCACTGAAACTGCGCCCCCATCGAAACATTTGAAACCCATCTTTCAGATAACTGTTTTTTTTTTTTTGTTAAGGTTAACAAAACTAATGATATTTATCATCCCTTATAATACCTTGGGTAGTGACATGTCCTCTTTATGGAGAAATCTGGGGTTTATTAGACCCCTGATACCCCCTCTGCCCTCCAAGGCCAGGTAAATGCAGAACCAATACTGAATATGATGAAATCTTCATCACTTAAGGCCTCAGTTTTCACAGAGGAGAGGGAGAAACTGATGTTCCTTCTTCTACTTTATGCACTTCTAATCTGACCAGATGGAATGGGAGAGCCTGGGAGAACAGGGGAGGGCTGTGGCTGAATGCAGCAGGGATAGCGCTGCCGTTGTCCATTAGTAAAGGTGCTGAAAAGGAGATCCTGCCTATGCTCGGGAGGAGGGAAGAAGAGACCCTCAGACCCTGGTAAGTGCCTTGCTGCCCAGCAGCTCACCAACAGCGCCCCTTTCATATGGCGCCCATGGAACTTGCCATGGCTGCCATACCCTAGATACGCCACTGGATGTTATACATCGCATGTGATTCACACCACACTGCTGTACAGATCACATGCGATGTCTGTGAGATGCAAATTTAGCCATACATTCGCACCAAAATGGCGCAGGACCCTTTTTTTGGTCCCCAATGGAATCGGATCGCATGGGTGTTCACACCCAATGTGATCCGATTCTTGCACCATTTAACAGTTTGCACTGCGATATGCAAACTGATCTGGGGGTGTCATTAACTTTGTATTGACACCCGCAGCGGTTCACATAGGGCAGTGGGAACTGCCTGTGAGTTCTATGTGATGCGGGATCGCACTGGAATCGCACTGGTGCCCGCATTGCGCTAGTGTGAACCAACACAGAGAAATAATAATTCTATATATGCAGGCATTGTAATACCAACTGTCACTTTTCCAAATGGCTTCCTAAAAGTTTTCTGCAACAATCCTGACCTCAAGATATTTTTTGCTGCTAGATTACTACTTTTAAAACTCAATTACCTTAGCCAATTAACATATTTTTCATATGCCCTGCACGTCTTTCATCATTGTTATAGCCTAATGTATTGTTTCTAGTCTGCTCTACAATTTCTCCACGGTGTGGTGTTGGCTTACAACACATCCTAAATCCCTATATATTGATATGAAGGTTTCCAGCAATACATCATGGCTCTGTAAAGCTAAGAAACATATACACAGGATGCAGGAAATGACCTAATTCTACTGTAAAGGGATTTCCATACACTAGGTAAATAATGGGAAGTGGCTGAAATCATACTGTGTATTAGAGTCTGGGTTATTCATCTGGTTTGCAAATCAAAAAGGTGCTAACCAAGTTGTTGTTTAGCAGGTTTAAGACCCCTTTCACAGAGGGGCGTTTTTCAGGTGCTTTAGCGCTAAAAATAGGGCATGTAAAGTGCCTGAAAAATGCCTCATCTGCAGTCCCAGTGTGAAAACCCGAGTGCTTTCACACTTGGGCAGTACGCTTGCAGGACGTTAGAAAGGGTCCTGCAAGCAGCATCTTTGGGGCGATTTGCGAGTGGCTCCTCCACTGCCCCTGCCCATTGGAATGCATGGGATGCGCTTGTAGCGGTGCTATATGGGGCGCTTTTAACCTCTTTTAAAAAGCACCCCGCTCTTAGCTAAAACTAGCCCTCACTGCCACAGTGTGAAAGGGTGCTACAGCAAACAAGTCAGTCAGTTCTACTGTTTATTGTACATACATGTATTTTTTTCATATGTTCAGGAATGATGACATTTTAATAATATTAATCCAGTAAATGTATATATATTATATTTACTAACTGCAACCAGAACGAGGAGTGTGGAGTTCAGAAAACTAAAGAAACATAAAAAATAAATGAAACAGTTTAAAAATCAAGTAAAAAACATGATATACTTTCCTCTCTATTTACAATATATACTCGAGTATAAGCCGAGTTTTTCAGCACATTCTTTTGTGCTGAAAATGCCCCCCTCGGCTTATACTCGAGTCACCTTTTTGCGCCTAATCTCCTGGACTTTGGTGACCCGGTACTGGCCGGCCACTCTTCCTCTACAAGTGGGCAAAGTTTGTTGTCCAGGGGACCTACGGCAGGGGAGCACCGATTTTTCAAAGTTGGGCACCCGTTCTATAGGCTCCCATGTTAAACGGTCATTTCTCCAGTAACTTTGGGGACCTGGTACTGGCTGGTCGTAGGTCTCCTGGACCCAAAACTTGGCACACATGTAGCCCCAGTTCTCCTCTACAAGTGTGCAAAGCTTGCTGTCTGGGGGACCTACGGCCGGGGAGCACCAATTTTTCAAAGCCAGGTACCCCTTCTATATACTCCCATGTTAAACAGAAGTCTAGTCATGGGCACAGTGAGGCATGCACATGGGCACAGTGAGGCATGCACATGGGCACAGTGAGGCATGCACATGGGCACAGTGAGGCATGCACATGGGCACAGTGAGGCATGCACATGGGCACAGTGAGGCAAGCACATGGGCACAGTGAGGCACGCACATGGGCACAGTGAGGCACGCACATGGGCACAGTGAGGCACGCACATGGGCACAGTGAGGCACGCACATGGGCACAGTGAGGCACGCACATGGGCACAGTGAGGCACGCACATGGGCACAGTGAGGCACGCACATGGGCACAGTGAGGCACGCACATGGGCACAGTGAGGCACGCACATGGACACAGTGAGGCACGCACATGGACACAGTGAGGCAAAGTGAGGCATGCATATGGACACCCTAGGCTTATACTCGAGTCAATGTGTTTTCACAGTTTTTGTGGTAAAATTAGGTGCCTCGGCTTATATTCAGGTCCGCTTATACTCGAGTATATACGGTACTAATGCTAGCATCAAAAAATATTCAATGTTGGCGGACAGAGTAAAGTTTTGCTTTAATTTAACAGGAGGGTGATTTTTTTTATATTTCCTGTATGCAGGAGTAGTTATCAAGTGCAGAACTAGGTTGGGCTTTCTTATGAAGGAGCCCATCATTAATTTTTGGCGACATGCTCTCCAAGGCTCATTCTCATCTGAAGGGATGCAGACTGCAATCTCTCTCATTTCAACATTGAGCTTGCACTAATACTTTATAACGTTTCCCCCATGTATCATGTCAGGATCCTATTCACATGCACTATTCATATTCAAGTAAATTAAATTGTTTCTTCCCCCTTCAACTTCTTCTTTTGTCCCACAGCCAAGTCATAGTTATACCACTGTAACATAGAGCTATAGTTTCTCCTGCAGCCAAATCATAGTTTTGCCACTGAAAGGTAACGGTATATTTTTTGTATACTTACAGTGAACTTTATCATTATTTGCTGTGATAACTATATCATTGTGCTTCTGTCTGTTTATTTTTTGAGGTTTTATTTCCTTTCCTTGAAATGCAACAGAAAGTGAGGGAAAATCTTTAGAAAATAATGTGAATTCACCTCCAACGCTGGGTGCACATTACTGAGGGTGGTTGTGGGTATCGCACCTGTTCCTGCAACCAATGGCTGCCAAAATGCACTGCTCTTTAACCACTTGCCTACTGTGCACCTACACCCCCTTCCTGCCCAGACAAAATTTTAGCTTCCGGCACTGCGTCGCTTTAACTGACAATTGCGCAGTCGAGCGACGTTGCTCCCAAACAAAATTGGCGTCCTTTTTTCCCCACAAATAGAGCTTTCTTTTGGTGGTATTTAATCGCCCGTGCGGTTTTTATTGTTTGCGCTATAAACAAAAAAATAGCGACGATTTTGAAAAAATACACAATATTTTATGCTTTTTGCTATAATAAATATCCCATTTAAAAAATATATATATATATTTTTATCTCAGTTTAGGCAGATACGTATTCTTCTACATATTTTTGGTAAAAAAAAAAAAAAGTAAAAAAAATCAATAAAAAATAAAAAATAAAAATCGCAATAACCGTATAGTGACTGGTTTGCGCAAAAGTTAGATTGCCTACAAAATACAGGACATAATGATTTTTTTAAATTTATTTTTTTACTAGGAATGGCGGCGATCTGCGATTTTTTTTCTGGGACTGGGACATTATAGCGGACACATCGGACACTTTTGACACATTTTTGGGACCATTTACATTTATACAGTGAACAATGCTATAAATATGCATTGATAACTGTATAAATGTAACTGGCAGGGAAGGGGTTAACCACTAGGGGGTGGGGAAGGGGTTAAATGTTTCTCCTAGTTTGTGTTCTAACTGTGGGGGGAGGGGGGGTGACTGGGGAGGTGACCGATTGTGTCCCTATGTACAAGGGACACAATCGGTCTCCTCTCTCCCTGACAGGGACGTGCAGCTCTGTGTTTACACACAGAGCTGCACGTCCCAGCTCAGTTACTCGGCAATCGCGTGTGCCTGGCGGCCATCGTGGCCGCCGGGCACACACACGGGGGTCCCAGTGATGCGACGGGTGCGCGCGCCCTAGCAACTTTCTATGACTGCACGTCATATGACGTGCAGTCAGGACAATGGAGTTACCCGCCGTCATATGACGGTGGGCGGGTGACAAGTGGTTAAAACCATGCAGAGCTGCCATGTATTCTTAATGGCACCCCCACACATCTAAAAACGCAGCACGTTTTCGGGTGCGGTAACCATCTGGAAATGACATGGTGCAAAAAAAAGTTATAAATTGATTTGCCTTTAATAAGTGAAATAAGTAGATCCCCTATCAATCAGCAAGATTTCTGGCTCCCAGGTGTCTATACAGGTAATGAGCTGAGATTAGGAGCACTCTCTTAAAAGGGAATGCTCCTAATCTCAGCTTGTTACCTGTATAAAAGACACCTGTAAACAGGTTCACACTGGGCTGCGGGAGTGAAATCGCACGATTTCAGCTGAACTCGCGCGATTTCAGTCCCGATTTCGGCGCGATTTAGGAGACATCTGTACAGGAACTACTTTTTGAAATCGGTGCAGCGCCGCACCGATTAGGACGGTGTCATTGCCGGCAATTGCCGCTGATTTGAGATGCGATTTCACATGTGAAATCGCATCTCAAATCGAACTAAATCGTACCCAGTGTGAACCTGGGCTTAATCACATTCCAATCTCTCCACCATGGCCAAGACCAAAGAGCTGTCCAAGGATGTCAGGGACAAGATTGTAGACCTACACAAGACAGGAATGGGCTACCAGACCATTGCCAAACAGCTTGGTGGGAGAGTGACAACCGCTGGTGCGATTATTCCCAAATGGAAGAAACACAAAATAACTGTCATTCTCCCTCGGTCTGGAGCCCCATGCAAGATCTCAGCTTGTGGAGTTTCAATGATCATGAGAACGGTGAGGAATCAGCCCAGAACTACACAGGAGAATCTTGTCAATGATCTCAAGGCTGCTGGCACCATAGTCACCAAGAAAACAATTGGTAACACACTACGCCATCAAGGACTGATATTCTGCAGCACTCGCAAGGTCCCCCTGCTCAAGAAAGCACATGTACAGGGCCGTCTGAAGTTTGCTAATGATTATCTCAATAATTCAGAGGAGAACGGGGTGAAAGTGTTGTGGGCAGAGGATTACAAAATCGAGCTCTTTGGCAGTAACTCAACCCGCCATGTTTGGAGGAGGAAGATTGATGCCTATGACCCCAAGAACACCATCCACACCATCAGAGGTGGTAACATTATGCTTTGGGGGACAGGACAACTTCACTGCATCAAAGTGACGATGGAGTGGTCCATGTACTGTCAAATCTTGTGCGAGAACCTCTTTCCCTCAGCCAGGGCATTAACCACTTTAGGCCCGCGCTACCGTCGGATGACGGCAACAGCGCGGGCCTGAATATCCAACATGCCGTCATTTGACGGCATGTCAGTCTGGCGTTCCCAGCGCGCGCTGTAGAGCGCGCTGCGGGGAAGCCCTGTGTTGTCCGTGTCCCTTGGACACGGCCAATTACAGATCCCGGCGAACGGCCAATCAGAGTGGCCGTTTGCGATGCGATCTGTGGGCCATCTCTCATAGATCATCTCTCATTGCCGTGTTACACAGAGACAGCGTCCTGTCTCTGGAGAGGAGGAGCCCGATCTGTGTTCCTTCTTACATAGGGACACAGATCGGTCACCCCCCCAGTCACCCCCCCCTCCCCCCACAGTTAGAACACACCTAGCATACACATTTAACCCCTTCTTCACCCCCTAGTGTTAACCCCTTCAATGCCAGTCACATTTATACTGTAATTAGTGCATATTTATAGCACTGATCGCAGTATAAATGTGAATGGCGCCAAAAATGTGTCAAAAGTGTCCGATGTGTCCGCCATAACGTCGCAGTACCAATAAAAATCGCTGGTCCCCGCCATTTGTGGGGAAAAAAGGACGTAAATTTTGTTTGGGAGCCACGTCGCACGACCGCGCAATTGTCAGTTAAAGCGACGCAGTGCCGCAAGCTGAAATTTTACCTGGGCAGGAGGGGGGTGTAAGTGCCCAGTATGCAAGTGGTTAAAAATGGGTTGTGGATGCGTAATTTAGCATGACGGACACCCTAAACACACAGCCAAGGCAACAAAGGAGTGGCTCAAGAAGTCTCCAGACCTTAATCCTAGAAAATATGTGGAGGGAGCTGAATGACTTGGAGAGGATCTGCAAAGAGGAGTGGAACAAAATCCCTCCCGAGATGTGTGCAAACCTGGTGGCCCACTACAAGAAATGTCTGGCCTCTGTGATTGCCAACAAGGGTTTTACCGCCAACTACCAAGTCATGTTTTGCAATCGGATCAAATACTTATTTCACCTATTAAAACGCAAATCAATTTATAACTTTTTTTTAAATGGATTTTTCAGGATTTTTTTGTTATTCTCACTGTTAAAATAAACCTACCATTAAGATTATAGACTGATCATTTGTCAGTGGGCAAACATAGAAAATCAGCAGGGGATCAAATACTTTTCCCCTCACTGTAGCTTTGAAACTGGCAGCAGTTTGATACAAGTAGGAGTTTCCACAAGGAAAACACTACAACTGCCCAGTTTTGCTCTCTGAAGCTGCAGTACTGAATGATGCCAATTGTGCACCACCAACATAAATCCTTATCACTATAAATGTTTGGCAAGCTTTCATGCCAGGCTGTCGTAGCAAGCAGAAAAATCTGACCTGATGCTCAGATCAGATCTTTAACATATGCCATATTCTCTTTCTTCTAAAATGGGAGGAAGAAAGTCTTAACAGGTCCTTTAACCACTAGGCGTCCACGCTATAGCCGAATGACGGCCACAGCGCAGACTCCAATTGCAGAGAGGCCCCTTACCACGTGATCAGCTGTCAGCCAATGGCAGGTAATCACATGATGTAATAAAAAGCTTGGTAAGCGGTTTTACCAATCACCGGCTTATGTGCAAAGGACATTGGTCCCAAAGAGGAAGAGGCAATTCTGCCTCTTCTGTGCAAACCATTCCCCCTGCCAGTGCCACCCATCAATACCCACCAGTGGTGCCAATCAATGTCTCATCAGTGTAACCTACCAGTGCCCATTATTGCCACCCATCAGTGCCCATCACTGCCACCCATTAGTGCCACTTCTTAGAGCCCACCAATGCCACTTCTCAGTGCCCACCAGTGCAGCCCCATCAGTGTACATCAATGAAGGAGAAAAATTACCTGTTTGCAAAATTTTATAACAAAATATAAAAAAATATACAATTTTTTATTTATTTTTTCGGTTGTTTTAATTTTTTTTTTAACAACAAATAAAAACCGCAGAAATAATCACATACCACCAAAAGAAAGCTCTATTTGTGGGGGGAAAAAAAGAACGTTGATTTAGTTTGGGAGCCAGGTCGCACGACCAATGCATCTGTCAGTTAAAGTGATGCAGTGCCGAATCGCAAAAAGTGATCTGGTCTTTGGCCAGCCAAATGGTCCGGGGCTGAAGTGGTTAAGTAGATGCAATGTAAATGATAAAAAATTTATTTGGGTACAGTGTTGTATATCAGCGCAATTGTCATTCAAAGTGCATCAGTGCTGAAAGCTGAAAATTGGTCTGGGCAGGAGGGGGTTTAAGTGCCCAGTAAGCAAGTGGTTAAAAAATCTTTACAGATTTTTTTATATTCTTTAGGGCCTATGCCGAAGGGCTTTGAGCGTGTTGATGACATCAGTTTGTGACGCTCCTGGGAATATTCAGAATTCATTGACTTTGCTTTTCAAGGCCAATGACGTTTGAAACATTTTCAAGCCACTGTTTGAGGTAGCAACTTTGCGGTTATTAATAATTCAGAAATCCTATATGTACAGAATATATTTTTTCCTTAAAGTGGTTGTAAACCCTGTTACACCAGCATATAAAAAGGCTTACCTGTAGGTACTGTAAATATCTCCTAAACTTGCACAGTTTAGAAGATATTTACTTCATGCGCTGCTGCCGACGTCATTGGCGCATGCGCACTCGTGCCGTGACTGAGTGAGAGTGACGTCATTGCAGAGCCCAAGAACCCAGAACTAACACCAGGCATCGTTCTAAAAGTAAGTATTTCATAATGAGTATGCAATGCATTTACTAGCTCATTATGCCTTTGTCTTGCAGGTTTTCGTTTTTTTCAGAGGTTTACAACCTCTTTTAACAGAAATCAAATTTAATATTATCTCACACTGAACTCTGCAAATCCCTCAAATTGTATATGCCAGGGCTTGACAAATTTGCTTTGACTCTAGGAGCCAGCTAAGAAAGTTAGGAGCCAGTATTTTTTAACCAACAAATCTTATGGATTTAACATGTTCCCGAAGGTAAACTTATCCTTTAACCCTTTCACAGCCAGAGCCATTTTTGCACATTTAAAACAATCATTTTAGGCCTGAAGATGACCTTAAACCCCCAAACGTTGTATATTTTCTTATAGCAGACACCCTAGAGCAGGGATGTCATGGAACTACAAGTCCTATCATGCCTCTGTCTTTCGGAGTCATGCTTGGAACTGCCAACCTTGCAATGCCTCATGGGACTTGTAGTTCCTTAACATCTGGAGGGTTGCCCTAGAGAATAAAATAGTGGTAGTTTCAATTCTTTATGGAACATGATATTACCGAAAAGGTCTAGAAAAACACAAAATGTCAGTAAAAAAATAAATAAAAAAAAATAAGGACAAAATATAAAAGCAGAGGTTGCACCGAGTACATAGATACCAAACATATCAAACCTTAAACAAGTCAGTATCCTATATTTTCCCAAAGGCGACGCTTTACAAAGGAGGTATGGTGCTAGAATTATTGCGCTTTTTCTGGTGTGCAACATGTGTATTTTCAATCAACATTTTCAAGTATAGGCGCCCTGCCATGTGCGTTTATGTTTGTACATGTGGGAGGGGTTTTGGGCGATTGGGTGCAACTTTACATTTTTTACAATAAAAGAATATTATTTTTTTAACGTTAATTATTTTTTTCCCCCATTACATATGGGTCAAAAAGTTCTCTATGTAATGATTTTTTTTGGTGACCATTTCTCTTTAATAAAACATAAAAAAAGACTGCATTTCATTCTTCCCGGCCTTGATGGCCAAGGAAATGGTCAACAGGGGGCGCGCAGCAATCGAGCACCAGCAGGGGCACCAGGTTAAACCTTTTGGTGGCAATGATGATCTGGAGCCTGTCGAGCTCTGGTATAATCTATACCAGGGGTCTCCAAACTTTTCAAACAAAGGGCCAGTTTATTGTTCTTCAGCCTTTAAGAGGGCCGGATTGTGGTCAGCGGGGGCAGAAAAAGCCCCGGGCCCAGCATTGGTGAGAATAAATATGGCCTCATAGTTTGCAATCAGTAGGATAAAGAGTAGTGCCCCTATTAGTAGGAGTAATTGTATCTCATCATTGGTATCAGTTGAAGAAAAAGTACCTCCTTGTGGGAAAAATAGTGCCTCATATCAGTGGAAGGAAAAAAGCCCTGAGGGCCGGATAAAGGCTAGCAAAGGGCCACATCTGGCCCTCGGGCCGCAGTTTGGAGACCCCTGATCTATACTATTGCTAATATGGTATATTTATACTTGTGTGAAGCCTTAACTGGTCTCTGCTCTTCTGTAGGATTCTGTAAACTTCCTGTACAATCACTTCCTATTTCTGAACTACACACTACATTGATATAATATATTGAGAACTAAGATTTTTCTTCCCATCTTTTTTTCCCTATGATCTACGTTCTGTCACTTGCCAAATAGACTGTTTTTCTTTGAAAAAGCTGAATAAAAAAAAAATGTAAGGGAAGAAAACTCACACTAAAGACAACTTTCTTTAAATAGAGTGATGAAATAAATAAAACAAATCTTTATGGGCTAAAACTGAAATGTCAAGCCTTGGTAGAATATTCCAAAACAGAGTAAGAGGGGATTATTTTAGTTATTTTCTCTGTGTAGCTGCTGAAGGACAGAATACAAGTGTTGTGCACATTGCTTATTATGGGCTTGTGGAATGACTGGCAAATTAGAAGTTCCTAAAAGAGCGTCTATTGTAAAGTAGTACAGTTTGTGCTACAACACTGTGTTGTAGACAGTGCCACCATGTGGACACTTATTTTTCATTCCAAAAGTAACAAAGTGCATCTATTTTGTGAATCAGGTTTTATTTGAAAAAGGACATTTAAACATTAAAATATCAGCAGAAACAAAAGTTATAGCTGTCCTTCCTAAAAAAGCTTCCCCTGATCAGTTATCTTGAATTTTCTAACAATCTTATTTTTTCCCCCTGTGATTTTTGGTTATGCACTGCCATATTGAGCGAACACAAGATAAATTATCTTTTTAAAAGGCTAGTTTTTTGTAGGACAAACGAGACTTAATTTAGGCGATATGTTCTTGCAAAAAAAATGTTTCTTTTTGTGCAAGCCATAAAAATAAAAACAGATGCAAAAAAAGAAAATACATTTTTTATCACTGTTAAAAACACAAATAAGTGTTTCCGTAGAGAAGTATACATTTTATAATTTTTACTATTTAAAATGACACTAAAAATAGAATTTTTCAAACTATGGTAGGTAGGTAACTATTTAGTTACTTATGTTTTACTTGGCAGGTTGCTATAATGAACAGCATACGCAAATGGAAGCTCATCCCTTTGATCTGCAGATGAATGAGTAATCATGGTAATCACACAGCAAATAGGGGGGGGGGGGGGGTAGGTTTGGCCTTACAGAGCAGCAGAAAATAGGGCGTACAACACATGCACTTTAATAGAGGTCCAAAGCCCAACCTCTCATCCCAGCTAAATTCACCTTCACTATTGCCCCCCCCCCCCACCCCCAGATCCTTTCTCAGCTTTTGCAAAATACCTGGTGCTTCCTGGCAATGGAGAACATGCAACATCCTCCTATGATGAAGCGCTTGAGCCTTAGGCCTCATACACACGTTTCAGCAGACATCTCTGATCGTGTGTATGGGCTAGCGGACAGATTTGTCCACCCGACAGATTTCAAAGCATGCTTTGAAATCTATCCGGTGGGAATCTGTCCGCCCGACATGTCTGCTGGTTAGTACACTTACCAGCAGACATGTCGTCCCGCACCGCCGCCGCGCCGCCGCCAAATGGATTCGGCGCATGCGCGGAAGTGTTTTACTTCCTGGTGCGGTGACGTAGCGGTGACGTGGCGGCGTCAACGTCACCGCCACGTCACCCCGCCGTCCGCCGGCGGGGAATTTGATCCGATGGTGTGTACACGCCATCGGACCAAACTCCAGATCGGACATATCCGATGGAAACGGTCCGCGGACCGTTTTCATCGGATATGTCCGCTCGTGTGTACAAGGCCTAACAGTTAGAAGTTGTACACCATCACATAATGGAGGAGGTTAATGTCAATGTTCCCTGTAAGCTCAGGCACCACTAACAATACTTTTCAGCAGTAGCGGCTGGTGCTCAAAAATGTTGGGGGGGGCACAAAACTAAAAAACAAAACAAAAAAACAAAAAAAACACACAATTGCAGCCTCACTGTACCTATCAGTTGTCACCACTGTGCCATGCCATTAAATGCAGTCACTGTGCCATCAAAATGCAACCACTGTGCCATGCCATCAAAACGCAGCCACCATGCCATCAAAACACAGCTACTGTGCCGTGTCATCAAAACACAGCTACTGTGCCCTCAATTGTCGCCACTGTGCCACAGTGTATGAATCTGTATATTTTATTGGCTGTGAGCGAGCCAGAGGGGGCGGCGCTCCTGCACCGCCACTTTCAGTGTCTGTGATAGAGGTTGGAGCATCTGAAAATGCTGTGAATCTGAGCATAACAGAGTAAGTAGGCTTTATGCAGACTAACTTTTCCCTTGAATGAGCAAGGTGATCGAGTCTCTTTAAAGTTAATCTAAACCCTTTAGCTTGCTAAAACACAAAGTATGAAACAATGCCATGATTTGAATTAACATAGAACTATAGGCGCATTTTTATTTTTTCATTTTGGATAGATAGAGTAAGGAAAGGGTTATAACTCCTGCCCGATTTTTTTTTGTGTCCCATTTCAGAGATTTCCTTTCACCTCCTGTCCCATATCCAAAACAGGAAGTGAGAGGAAATCCCCCCCCGCTCACCAGAACTAGTGCCCACATTGAAAGATTTACCCTCTATTACATTTCTAGAGAAAACCTCAAATGTGTGATTTTCTTTTACTTTCAATGACAATGGTAGACAGGACAAATTGAGGCGGTATGAACAGCTAACAATCGTTCCAATCCCTGTGCACTCTATCTAAAGCTGAGTAAATAAAAAACACATTTTTTTTTTGCCTTTAGTTAATACTGTCATTTCCTTTTTTCATCCTTTTTTCTATCGAAGGACATCCAGTCTCTTTGAGCCACTTCCTGTACACATGCAATCACTCCAGTCTAAATTGCACATCATTGCTTAGGGCCAGGTTCCTGAAAGTCACAACACAGAACAATGGCTGCTCAATGTGTGTAATCAACACCTCCTGCAGCCTCTACCAGGGGCACATGTGCGAGAATGACAATGCAGGAACACAATTGGGAGAAACATGTAACCCCAAATAAGATGTGCTTGAACAAGAACCTCGATAAGAAGGGTCAGAAGGCATTCTCTTAAAGCGGTTGTATAGTTAAAATATATATTTATATTTTTTTAAATACTTACCCAAGAACGAGACGTCGATAACTTACCTGGTCCACACCGAAGGGAAATTACATGTTGCCTCGGCATGTCTTCCTGGTATTGCGGCTCCAGCGCTGTAAGTGGCTGGAGCCGCAATGTCGTCACTCCTGCGCATCCTCGCTGGAGACTTCTTTTCGGCAAGGTCCAACGTCTGTCGGGCCTTTAGCCGAGAATCCCCTGTGCGCATGCGCCACTGCAGTTAGCGGCTCATTGCGAGGGGAATATCTCCTAAACCGTAAAGCTAGACAATGATATTATGTCTTTTTTGTGACAAAGTAATCGGCTAGGACGAATTTATTAGGCCCATTGTTTTAATTTATTTCCTATGCTCTAGTTTATAAACAGGAGAAATGATCTGAAGAAACCGACTAGAAGTCATGTGTTAACACCTGATAGTTTGCAGAAGTAGGCCAAACAGAATTAAAACAGGATTCTAATTACTACTTTTTCTACCCCTATACATTACCTGAAAGTCCTTCTAAAACAGTGGCAATCAAAATATAAATGACAAAAAGGAAAATAGACCTGATCCAAGTCACTAAGAGTGACTTATAAAAGTACACAAAATACATGTTTTAAGCAGCCAAACTTGGAATTAAAAATCGTCTTCAGGGGCAAAACAACAAACGGGCTAAGGAAAAAACAAATAAAAATAAGACTGAACTTCATTTACAGATCATGTACTATTATTGTTAATAATAGAAACTTGTACTTGTAAGGTCATTGAAGGCATTTCTCACTACCAGCTACTCCATTAGACACCTTAACATATATTCTCAAACTCATAGCAGAAACAACTAAATTTGTTACTGATTGGAAAGAGAACATTAACTGTAGTTCCTATTATTGACCAGCAGAGGGTACTAATACTATTTTCTTTTGGGGAAAAGTACACAAACTGTCAACACCAAACATCCTTCCGATATTGAATCTGAACCAGAATTCAATTTTTTTTTTCACATAGCTGTGGGTGTGATTTAAATAAAATCTGTGCCCAGTGCAAACTGATCACATGCACTGCAAATTCTGTAAACAAGAGGCAATAAGCTGCCTGGTTTCATCCCGACAGTGTCTCCCCCATTCCTGATCACCCCAGTAGAGCTTGCATATACCCCCGCCCCCACCCTCTCCTCTGCCTACAACTGTATACTATTTTGTTAACTGAATGACCTATCATCAGTCTGTGTATTTAAAGATCAGGAAAGGCAGGTTGAGCTGTCAAGCTAAATATGTGTTACTGAGCCTGGTCATATAAAAGCTGTATATGACCCTGATGAAGCTTTACCTCCTGTTCTTCATGAATAACTTGTGTTCTATTCTGAGTTGAAGATCTTGGTTCCACTTACGATCTGTATATTCTCGATATATTAACACTGCACAATAATTCATAAACAATTCATAAACAGTACACTCCAAAGAACAGGCAAATCATTGAATAGAGCAGTAAATGTCTCTGCATTGTGTAAAAAGGCAGTTTGATTCTTCTCTTATGCTCCCCTTCTTTTACTGTCCCCAAACCACCTCCTGATAGAACAGAGCCTAGGGGGAACTCTGTGCATGCTCAGTTTGGTGTGTATTGCTAGAGTTTTTTTTTTGTTCTTGGGAGGGTGCATGTGATCAGCACAGGGCCAATTCAGCACTGTCCAAACAGAGGGACAGGGATCCTGCAGCCTCAAAGGACAGTCAGAGGAGAATGAATCTCCTCCTACAAGCTTTATCTAGACACTGATAGAAGTCACAAGACTGCTATATACTGCTGATGCGAAAAGGTATTTAGCAGTTTATATTTACTAAAATAATTGCATTTCCATGTTGTGTGTACTGTGGGAGACCAGATATATTGAATGCAGGGTCCTGGGTTTAGGAACACCAATTTGTAGAGATTTCATCTCACTTCCTATTTGGCTATGGGACAGCAGGTGAAAGGAAACCTCTGCAACAGGACATAGATGTTGAAAAAAAAAATTGGCAAGGGTTATAAACGTCCATTGCTTTATCCAAAATGAAAAAAAAAAAAAGTTCTACTTTAAATCTTGGTGTCCTTTTGGCATTGCTTGTAAATGGTTGCAGTAAAGCAGCCTGAAAGAACATGAGCTTCTGTAATAAAGACAGGTCGATGATGCTCTGGTGCAATAGCTGCCCCTTGTAGTTTTTGCATGCAGTCTGATGCATATGGGCCCTCTATGTTGATCTTCTGGTCTGTCCTGACCTATAAACTGATAGGCAGCATTGGCAAATCGGTCAGAATGATCCTGGCACTGATGCACCCACACCCCACCCAAACTCAGCCAACAACACTAATCAAGGCAGTGGTGGAAATCTTTAAATGGTACTTTCCCTGAAGTCACTATGAAAGGACCAAAGCCACGAAATGAACCCAGCCACAGCTCTACGCTGTGAACAGGCTAAGTGCAGCTTAGTGATGATGTTATTGCTACTTTTACAACGCAACAAGACAATCGATTTAACCGCATTTACAGTCCCAATGATCATGATAACTTGATAAAATCAAGTTTGGAGTTAATTATCCTTTAAAAAAAAAAAAAAAAGTTCTTATTAAAATGGAGTTCTACCCAAGGTGTTAAAATAAAAATAAAAAATTAAATCAGAAGAATACAATATAAGAATCTTATTGTGAATATCTAGCAAGCCAAAGGGAAGGATGTGTAAACTCAAAATGATTCAGCATGTATAGTGCAATTCCTCAAGCGATCCTCCACTGCTTATACAGCCTAGCTTGGAACTGTGAAAACATTAAAACACTATAGCGACTGCACACTGTAAAAGGTAGCCCCAAGTTACAGCTTGGGGTGCGTGCCAGGCATACAGACTCCCATTTACACCTTTTCTTTAGTTAGATGCTACCTTCTGATGTCCAAACCCTAGTTGCAACAAAAGCATGTGTGCTCAGTGTGCTTTTTAAAAGTGGTTAATAAAATCTGTGTAAAGGAGGAAGTCTGGTACACTGGTGACTATTACAAGTCTGAATCACATAAGGAAGATCTGCAAACCATCTTTAGAGAAGCAGAAAACATAATTAGATCTTTATTCAAATATACTGTATTTTATACACTGTAATTAGAATCAATTACAAAAGCGATTGATAGCACAACATAGTTCCTGTGCATCTCATAACAGAACTATAATTCATGTTGCACTTTTTAGCCTGTGCATTTAACCTATTCATTCATATTTTTTATGTAGCAGTGCTCATTTTAATGTCACCCAGTCTTTTTTCATTATACTTTCTATTTCTATAGATGGGCGGGTACTAACTTTCAAACAAAACCACATACATGGAGGACAAATTACGAAGACCGCAGCAGCCAGAATCTGGAGCAGATGTACAGGACAACCAAACAGATCCTTTCAGTTTCAAAACTTAAGGTATATGTAAACAATCACCTTGTAAAACAACCCATTCAGTTTAAAGGGCCGGATTACACTGCTGCGTGACGTGAGGTCGCACGTGATTCGCACCGCAGTGTAAATCACATGCAATGTCCGTGCAATGAAAATTCAGCCATGCAGATAGTATGGCTGAATTTACATCGCATTCGGACCAAAATCCGATTCCTGTCCCGAGTATGCAGATCGCACTGCGATATGCAAACTGATTTGGGTGTGTCATTAACGTTTAATTGGGAGTGGCAGTGTGAACTGCCGCTGGGAGAGATGCGATGCAGAAACCTGCAGTGGATTTGCAGGGTTCCCGCATTGCAGTAATGTGAACTGACACTTAAGTAGAAATGAAGGGAAAAACATTTGTGTATAGATCTAAAAAAAAACAAAAAAACAACAACACACACTATAAATACCCGTTCCCCCCCCCCCTTTTTTATAAGTAATTACTTACCCTCTGTTCTCAGCTGTAGCAGGAGCTAGGGGAGGAGAAAAGGGCAGCACATGGATTTTCTCAGCACAGATCGTCCCAGTCTATGCAGGAGAGGTAGGGTATTAGGACAAGTCTAAACACTGGAAGAGAGCACACAAGTTCCCAGAAGAGCTAAAGAACTGACCACGCTGTGCTCTCATGCCTAGTGTGTCAGTTTTTATATGGAAAAAGCAGAGGGACTGACAGTAACACCAGGGATTTCACACGAAGGAAGCAATACAAAGAACAGGACACATTTCATATAAGTACATGGTACTGCGGGCACATATCAGGAATATGAAATGTTGGGTTTACATACTTTTTATGTGAACAAGACAAAAGATAGAAGCTGATCAGCTGCTATGCACAGCTGCTCCATGTTCTTTTGCAATTTTTGTAAATTTCCACATTGTGTTAAACTGTCAATTTTTGCCATAAGTAATTTTTAATATGGCTTTTTTATTGTTTTTTTGCTCTCCCATATATTTGCATGATGACATGTCTCATGGAGCCTCCTCTGGTAGGTACTAGTATGATACAAAGCAACAAAGCACCTTTGCTTTGGAAAAAAAAAATTTTTAGGCCACTTTATGCATGCACGTGTAGGCTTAGGCCTGTGTGTGCTAATGTAATGGTGTGCTGAGCCTGCCTTGGTGCAAGAAAGATTCCAAGTTCAGTTCCCCAAAGAAAGGCTTTGATGGGTTTCTATGACCAACAAAGCAGTGTTTCTAAATATTTTCTACCCTCATACACTTTGATAAACAAAGCATACTTTAAAATGGAAGCAAAAAATTTACTTTTTACTTTAGTTTTTAACACAATAAGTTATGCCTTGTACACACGATCGGTTTTCCCGGCGGTAAAAAGTCCACCGGGAAAATCAAAGGGAAAACCGAGAACCTGCTCGGTAGCTTTTTCCCCCCCTACATCAAGCCGGGTTTCCCAACAGGAAAACTGCCATGAGAGCTTTGGTCGGGAAACCCGGCCGTGTGTATGCTCCACCGCAGGTTTTCCCCATAGGGAAACTGACGGCTTAAAAAACGCCGGAAATCCCGGCGAAAAAAATGTTCTCTATTTTGCCGGCGGTTTTCCTGTCGGGAAAACTGCGATGGAGGATACACACGGCAGGGATTCCTGCCCAAAAACTCTCATGGCAGTTTTCCTGCCAGGAAAACCGGTCGTGTGTACGAGGCATAAGAATTCTAATTTCTGAGAATATCTGTCTGACCTTATTGGGTCATTCTTTTCTAATTTCCTGTCACCACTAAGCCTGAACAATATATGGGGGGGATTGGCTGTCACTGGGTTAGAAGAGCTAGGAGAAGCAAAACATTCCAACAATGGGGGTTATTTACGAAAGGCAAATCCACTTTGCACTACAAGTGCACTTGGAAGTGCAGTCACTGTAAATCTGAGGGGTAGATCTGAAATGAGGGGAAGCTTTGCTGATTTTATCATCCAATCATGTGCAAGCTAAAATGCTAGGTTTTTTTTTTCCTTGCATGTCCCTCTCGGATCTACAGCGACTGCACTTTCAAGTGCACTTGAGATGCAAAGTGAATTTGCCTTTAGTAAATAACCCACAATGTGTTTTTTGTCTGGTTTGTGACATCAAAAGGCATGTGACAGGTACTCTTTATGGAGAGATCTGGAGGTCCAAAAGACCCCAGATCCCTTCCTTGCCCTTAAAACCAAGATCAGTGTGATCAAATGCTTTTCATTTTTAAAAATGTGTAGTTTACATCTGGGATAAACCGGAAGTGATGTAAGCTCATCAGTTCCAGTCTTTGTTCGCTTCTATGATCAGCAGGCGGAAGCACTGGCTAGTCAATCAAGTTTCCCAGTGGGACAGGGGACATCTCCTGCCACTGCTTGTTAAAGCAATCCAGGGGCTAGATAGCTGCCAAGATTGCTTTTAGAAGACAGCCAACTATTGGCTCTAAAAAAGGCACCGGTATAACCACTTAAAGTCCAGTGATGTACTGGTACGTGGTTATATAAGTGGTTATATAAAACTCTGCATTTGGTCTGCAGGTCAGCCACGATTTAAAGAGACCTAATTATAAAACATTGTAACACTGTCCCAATACATACGCTTCATTCAGAATGTAATGTGTCCAAAATAATGTTTATAGGATACATCTTCACTAGCAGCAAATGAGTTAAACACAACTCCAGTATCTACGTATGGGCTTGGTCATGGACTTTAAAATCTTTAGCTAGATAATGCCTGAAGGCAAAATGCATGTGATCAGCAGTTCACTCTGCCTGAGACTTAATGACTGCTGATTTATGACCTGGTTTTATAACTGTAATTCAAATGATGATCTCCTAATGTGAACAGGCTCTAGTGCCTTGCAGCAAGTATGGAACTAGAACATAAACGTTCAAGCAGAACAGCTCCACAACAAAGGGTTAGGGCCTGTGGCCACTTATCCATTTGTCCATGGAATGTGTCTGAGAGATCCACTCAGCTTGATGAGCCCAACAGTAATTTTTTTAAGAAGATTTCCATTTTGGAAGAATTGCAACATATGGCTAAGACCTTCAGGAAAGTAAAAATGCACTCTTCAAAAAGAATCAATTGTATGCAAAAAATACTGTTTAACGTCCCCAAAGTTCAATTATGTATATAGCGATATGTAAGCATCTATACGAGTGCTCCTTTGCCTCAGTTTCCCAATTTGCATCAGTATAGCACAAACCAGCATGCCTGTGGGGTTTATTTTTGGATACGAGTACCAGTTCATAAATAAGTCAGGAAAGACTGGTATTAATCTGAAAAGAAAAAACACACTTACCCTAAAGTGGCTCTGTAGTCAGAAAAGCATGTAGCCTGCCACTAATGAACTGATTTTCTTTGAGTTTGTTAATATCCTGGCTGCCATGTTTTTGCTTTGGAGTCAGTGTTTTTCAAGTCAGTAACATGAATAAAGCATGGACAGTCTGGCAGTTTTCTGACACTCATTTACAGCATACTTGCTGACACAGCCAGGCAGCCACCATTTTCAAAAGGTGCCAAGCAGTGGCAGCCCCCAGCTCAGAGGCAGCCTCTATAATTTTCTCAAAGACAAGAGTCACTAAATTTGGACACTCAACATACTGAAATAAAATGCATCAAAATTTTACCACATAAACCCAAAGTTGGTTTAAAACACATTTGTTGTATAGGAAATGTCATTATACGGGCATACCCCGCTTTACGTACATTCATAAGTAGGGACATACCCGCAGGTGTACATAAAGCCCCTCGCAAGTACGCACACATTGGCCTCTATGTTAAATCTTGGTCAGATTAGCATGGCGCTGTTAATGGTTTTTACCATTAGCATCCATGTTAAATTTTGGTCATCTTGACATGGCACTGCTCCCGAACCATAAGCGACAGGGACACCAAACTTAGGGAGCACCGAGAGGGGGCCAACTACTACAACATATCCGATTTTGGGGTCGACCAGCTTGCCTAGGTAATCTACCATGTCATAGTCGTTGGTCCCCTTGATGTGCTCCCCAAGTTTGGTGTCCCTGTCACTTATGGTTGGGAGCAGTGCCATGTCAAGCTGACCAAGATTTCCCATAGAGCTAGTTTACTTACTTTGAGAAGTAACAAAAAGGTATTTCTTCACTTTAATTACATATTAGTTTTACTTACAAGCTCTGGTCCCATTGTGTACTTAAAAGTGGAGTATGCCTGTACTTTACAAAATATACATTATAATAATTTATTACACCCAACAAACAAAAGCATAGGTTAGAGCCCTGGTGCCCAGTCTTCAACCATTTGGCATATGATGTGCAGCCCTTGATAAGATTAATAGAATTCATATCTACTAGCCTCATGTAACTTGTTTCCCGTTTCATATTGTCTTCTGCAGCATATTCCCAGACACAAATGTAGCATGTCCACAATCTTTCACCCTCATTTCCTCCATTAGGTCTGCAGTTTAACAGTTCTCAGTATTACATATATTGCACATTATGTGCGGCCCTTTGGTGATGTCATTTGCTGCACTTGAGGCCCCCTTTAGCTCATAAGTTGACCACTACTGGTTTAGAGTCACAAATCTAAAATAATATTTTCTGTAGCAATAATGAAATCAACAACCTACCTCATTTGATCTTAAGTCCTGCTCTCGAGGTCTATTTAAGCTTTTCCTCCGTGGCAGGTCCATGACACTTTCTGGTGCCCGGTGTAGTTTTGTATTTTGTCTGGAGCTCTCTTTTTCAGAATAGTCCTAAAACACAGATAAAATAGGAACTCAAAGACTGTGCTTAAGAAGTGACTCAATTATGCCAATTTGGTTTAATTAGAAGGTTTGTACTTACAAGCCTACTTGCATATATTTTTAACTTGTCTGGTACTGTAAATCCTAAATCTTTACCATATATAAACTTGCTATAATATTTTGCATACCGTAAATCTCAGAGTGGTAGAGCCTTCACTGTAAGTAGCATTAATCTAGCAGCTATCCCAATATATTTTAGGGGACTGGAGGGGCAGTGTATAGCATCAAATAGCAGTGTCTGAGTACATGAAGGGCTTCAACAGCACACTGTACAAGGGGAGCTACCAAAGGCACCATTGACCAGGCAAGAAAATCTCGCAGGTAAAACCGTGAACAGTAAGTATATGCATTGTTAGCATTTGGTTGCCTGTTCACCCTAATGGAATTGTGGTGATTGCACACAAATACCAACCAATAATTCATACCTTGCTCTCACTATATTGCCATTCTTGTTGGCTTTTTAATCTGTGTGTTGACTCAAATTGGTGCTCCACTGGAATGCTCTGCCGCACGCGATGCTGTTCCCTTCGTTTTTCTTTATTTTCTAGCATTAGAGAAATTAAATCGCTAGCCTTTGCTGGCCGTCTTCCTTCAGAAGGTGGTTGCCTTTCTTCAGTTAAAATGGATTTCCTATCAGTTTTCACAGAAACCCTATGGTGAAGCTTTGCAGCAGAGTCTTCTTTATCAACACTCATTTCCACAACTGTTGTTTTGGCTAAGGTACGTGAAGGTGACCAGTCTGCAATTACAGTAGGAGATTCTGAGACCCGTATTGACTGAGATTTATAGTTCTCTAAATTTCTTGTTAATGACTCTTGTGAGAAATCAAAACTTGCTATATTCTGACTTCCTTCTGAACGGGCTTGGAATCCTTGATCTCTCTCTTTTGCTTGATATTGCTCATATTTTGCATCTTTTGGAGACTTCACATGATCTGCAGTATTGGAAATTGTGTGTGCATCTTTTTTAGTGCTTTCTGTTGTTGAGGTAGTGGTTTGAGAAGAATACCATGAAGCAACCGTTTCAAACGGGTAGTTTTCAACGGTGTTAACAAGCTTTACAGAGGGATCCCTCCATTTGCTGCCAGAACTTTTTGAAGTGCTCTCCATAAAAGATTTAGAGCTTTCCCACTTGGGTAGATTATGATCGTCATCTCTGGATATGCTTTCTTTTGAAGGATTTGCATTATAGTCTGCCATTAGGGAATCAATATCAACAACTTTAGATTTATAGGATCTGTCAAGCTTCAGAGGGGAACATTCTGTAGTGTCCAAGTCTGGTGTAGATATTTTTTGCTCAGGTTTAGGATCTCTTGATGAAGAAACTTTCTCAGCTAGGCTTGTTTTTTGCTTTTGCTTCCTGATTAAAGCATCAATATCAATAACACCCTTTTTTTCCAAAATTTTCGCTGGCTTACCAACAGAATCATCCTCAAGAACTCTCTGGTTTCTGTGTGTTTTTAATTCTTTAAAGGCACTTGAGGTTTCTATGTCTCCTTGTGTATTTATTGCTTCTGACCTGTAAGAAATGCTGTCAGTGACAGACCCTGAAATAGTGGTACTCATTTTCAAATCTCGCTTAAAAAATTCTTCTGTTGTCCAGCTGCTGGGAGCAATGTTCTGGCTTTCAAAATTACTATCATTCTTTTCTTTTTTGTTGTCTATTGCAGTTATTGCAAAATATGTTGCTTTTGATTCCGTTGGAGATATTGTAAACATACTCGGTTTTCTCTTTGTTTCCTCATACTCAAAACTGTATAGATCTGACATGATTCCTTTGCCACTGCTGCTTGGGATCTTGTCCTGAAATAGTGATTGCTTTCTTTCCCATTTAGATTGTTCTACATATTCTTCCTTGAACTGCTGCCCTCTTAAACTGTTCGTATCTTTTGCGATATGCGTAGTCAAGTCATTTTTGAATTGTTCAACCTCATTGCTTAACATTTCACTAATCAAATAATTTGATTCGTCTTTATTATCTTTTTTGGTTACAGGTGACTCCTTGTCAGAAAGAAACCTAGTTCGTTGGTATGATTGCTTTTTATCCTCTTCGATGAGTGATGATTTTTTCGTATCCTCTCTCATATTCAAGTTAAATCCCGCTGGCTCAACTTTAAGGGTTCTTATTCCCTTTTCAAACCCTTTCTCTACCAAGTCACTGGATGGTTTATGAGCAGGCCGATTAAAATCATTCAAATATTTTTTCATGTCTTTGCCATCTGTTGCACTAATTCCAAATAGAGACTGTTCAGTGGAACATTGTTCAGAAGCATTTTCTTTTTTCGGTTTGTAGTCCAGTTTATAGGACTTTGGTTGAAAATCAGAGACTGTTGCGTCTACAGTGCTTTTGTTCCCACTAGTTTCATAGTTCCCATCTTCTGGTGCTTGCACAGTGTCAATTTTTGCTGCCCTTAAACTATTCCTACCAAATGAAAAATCAAGGTCTCTAGACGCAAACTTATTAGTTGAGCTTTCTTGTGCGCTTGTATCTCTCCTCCTGTATTCACTCTTACTTCTCTGGAGGCTGCTTACTGGACGACGTGAGATACTTTCATCCAGTTCCAAACTCTTCAATTCCCTTTCTTTCCTGTGGAAAGATCTTTGAGATCGAAGAGTCACAGCTTTGTCTTCAGGTGCCATTTGAATGGATTCACTTAAAACCCTTTCTCCAACTGCCTGGATGACTTCGAACCTTGGCTCTATACGAGTTTTTTCATCAACTTTGAAGTTTTGAAGTATGTCGTGGGCTGCAGGTGATTCAGCCTTTCCAACTCTGCTGTTGCTGAACCTTATGTCCGAGATATCATTTCCTTTGTGGAGCTGTGTGACTGAATGCACACTATCGTCACTCAGCCACTTTGACCAGCTTCCTGAATCTTTTTTATCTTCTGTATTTTCAGACAAAAGATCACTTTTAGCAATCTGGCTGGATGTAGGATTTCTGCCACTCAGCAGTTCAGGGGGGCTATGCCATTCTACATTATGTTCAAACATTGTTGCTTTCACGGTCCTAAATGTGTCATCTGATCTGACAGGTTGTTTGTACTTGTCTTCAGCTTCCTCAGTTGTATTGTTAAACTGCTTATCTTTATAAAGATTGCTTTTTCTCTCAAAAAAAACATCTTCGTTTTGCTGTGGCGGTGAAGTTTCTTTTTTTCTAAATGACCTCCTTGGTTTCTGTAGTTTGTCTTCTGAAAATTCACTGGTTCTCCAATCTTTTTTTTCCTGAAAAAAAATAAATAAATAAACATAAATATGTAAATCTGATAAGGTTATACAGATATCTTTCAATAACATGAGTATCTAAATCCAGACATCTGTCAAAATAAGATGTCCAATCCCGAGAAGGGGAGTGTCTATACATGGCGGGGCGGGCATTACAAGTATTCAAACGAAAGCTTGTAATGCGCGCTGTAATGCAGGGGGATTAACGCGGCGGTATGCGGCGGCATCATATCTACTACTACAGGTATGGGGGACATGGCTGCAATATGGGGGACAGGACATGGCTGCATCTGTGGGGGGGACATGCATGGCTGCAATATGTGGGGGGGACATGCATGGCTGCAATATGTGGGGGGGACATGCATGGCTGCAATATGTGGGGGGGACATGCATGGCTGCAATATGTGGGGGGGACATGGCTGCAATATGTGGGGGGGACATGGCTGCAACATTTAACAAAAGTATCGGTATACGGTATCGGCGACTACTTGAAAAAAAAAGTATCGGTCCTAAAAAAGTGGTATCGGGACAACCCTACTGAAAATGATACAATGGTTTAGTTCCGCTTTAAGCCATAGAAGGCAGAAAAACACATGAAAACAACAATATCCAGAATGTAGTTACAATGAACTTTCTTGCCACCACAAAATTGACTTTGTACCCTACTACACAAATTTTAGCTTGAGTTTGTCTTGTTTTCATGAAAAGTAATTGCGAACAAATAATCTTTAAATAAAGTTAGACTGAAAATAAACCTAACAACAAAGTACATAATGTAATCGTTATGTGCCAAGTGTGATACTCTACATCCCTTGTTACCCCACATGGGGCCCAGAGGTCACATGCAGCCCTCTGTAGCCCCTGCAAACAATATTCTAGGTTTTCCTATTGTACTTTTAAAGCAGTGATCTTCAGCAACCTCATGTAATATGTCTCCTTAACCATGTACCAGTCTCCAAAACCCGCAATGGTAGGTCTACAGTGCCTCACCATCTTCTGTAGCATGTCTGTGCACTCTAAACTTGTGTCATGCCTGTAGTCTCTGACTTCTCCTGCAGGATGTCTACAGTCTTGTATCATCTCCCCAGTCTCGGACAATCTCTGTAGGGTGTCCACAGTCTCTAAACATCTCATGTATCATGTCTGTAATATCTAACTATCTCTTATCATACCGATAGTTTTTGGCCACATGTGTGTTTGAGGTCTCAGACTGTCTATATATGGAAAATTATGTGGGTCCCCTTGGCAATGTCAGGGATCGCACTTGAGACTACAAAATGACAAGAAAAGTGGAGCACCAGTGCTCTATACTAATATTTTTGGTTTGCCACAGTGAAATCAATAAGAGTTATTTTACAACTGGCTACTATGTTGCCAAGCTTTGCACAATCTTCGCTGCAATTGCAATCACTTCTTGCACCTGCAAGCAGCTTTTATGATGAGGCTAGTTGAAAAGATTTTTACAGCAAGCTATGGTGTCCGTTTATGAAGCAGTGAAATCTATTCACTGCTTCGTTCTCCGGCTATCACAGTGAAGATTTTTCTCCTCTGTGTGCCAGTTTATCAAGCGGAGAAGATCGCTTTACCCTCGGAGGAGTGAAGTGATCTTCCAACGCTTCTAACAGTGGAGAACGCCCCCTAATACTGGAATCCCGTGAGACTTTACGAGAGTACAGTACCAGAAATTCACAGAAAGTTTATCACCGCTCAGTACACTGACAGACCGCGTGGTCAGTGCAATTAAAATAACGAGTCCCCCTACTATATTTATATATATATATATATATATATATATATATATATATATATATATATATATACACACACACACACACACACACTATATATACACACATGTATATACACACACACACACACACACGTACACATATATATATATATATATATATATATATATATACACACACACACACACACACAAATAATACAGGGGGACAGGGTTACAGTGTTGGGGGTTCAAAACGAGGTAGAAGGAAGTTGAAAATCTTCCTCCTTCCTTCTCAGAACCCCCGGGATTCTCTCTTCACTCCCCGCTTTACCACCTCTGAGATGGTGATTCGGGGCATGTGAATTCTGACACAGATCGCCAGTGAAGCTTTCAGATCACAGCTTCATAAACTGTCCGTTTCTGTGTCAGTCTATGAGACTTCACTGTGTGTAGAGATAATCGGCGGGAGAACAAATTCAAACACTTCTCCACCCGATTATCACCGTTTCATAAACTTTTTATGGGCTGTGATCAGTGGTGATCCTTGGGATCACCGCTGTTCACCGCTTCATAAACGGACACCTATACCTTTTAAAAAGAAAGTTGTGGTCAAGAGTGGTTACAGAATTGGATTGTCTTTAGTTGCTATTGTAACATGGCCAGTTCTTAAACCCTGTACACACGGGCCCAATGCCAGGCGACATTGGCCGGCTCAATAAAAAACGTCCAAAAAAACACCATGTGTATGGCAGCTGGTTCGACAGAAGCCGACTATTTACCTGGCTTCTGTCAGATGAGCATGCTGGAAAAGCAGCAGCTGATCGGAGTGTTCTGGCAGGAAGGGCATCCCCTTCAGAACACAACAGCTCAGCGGGGGAGAGTGATGTACCAATGTTGAAACGTTAGTACAGCGGCTCTGACCGGAGCTGACAGTTTGTTTTTCAATTAACCTGCTGGGTTGAATGGAAGAAAAAAAACTCATAGTGTACAAGTCTTTAATCATGTAATAGCTATATCTGTTGCTAGTATTTACATCATACTAAATTATACAACAACTTCAAAGTGAACCTATGCTTTGCCAAATTATGGTAAAGTAACAGATTCACTTTAAATGGTTGTTCCACCGGCAGTCTTTTCTTGCCTTTCTCCAATATTGGCACTGCCGTACAGGGGATTATTCAACTTTTGTTACTTCCGTTGCTCAAACAGAGGGGCAAGGAAGTGAAGGGAAGGGAAAGCAAGTATAGGTTCACGTTAAAGCGGAGGTTCACCCTGAAAACAACTATGCCATTAGATCCAGCATACTGCTGACATCTGCAGTATTCGTTTTTATTTTTTCCTGTAATTAATGTTTTATTTTGCTTCGTATCCGGCTCCGAGCGGGGATTCCTGCGGGGAATAGGCGTTCCTAAGACAGGTCATACATGATTGACGTGGAACTCCGCAATTTACGGCGCTATACGCCGCCTGCCGTGTAGAGCAGACTGCGCAGGCGTCGTAAAAAGCCGAGTCCCACGTTGTGTATTTTCGGAAGGCGTGACACGCATGTCAATCATGTACAACCTGTCTTAGGAACGGGGGGGGGGGGGGGGAATCGAGAACCTGGAAGCTGGGTGAAAAAAGCTGAAAAACTAAGTACAGCACCAAAAAAAAAAAAAAAAAAATCCAGCATACCGTCGATGTTAGCAGTATGCTGGATCTAACGGTATATAAATGTTTTAGGGTGAACCCCCGCTTTAAGCTGCAGTTTAATTCAGTATGATGGAAACAAAAGTAAAACGGTAAAGCTACTACATGACTGAGAATTGGCCATGCTACAATATTACTGATTACAATACAGTTCTTCAACTGCTAATGACCATTTTTCTAATCATTTTTCCTGAGAAGGTTTCAGTGCTCCATGTCGTAAAAATCTTTTCAACTGACCTCATCATAAGCGCTTCTTGCAGATGCATCTGTACACAGCTGGTCGTTCACTAGCAATGCAGGAAATGGAAACATATTTACTATAAATTGGCTAGATACGTGCAGCCCAAAGGTTCATGTGCAAATAATAACATAAAAATCACCCCTGGTATCTTTATCCTAGTCATGCATTTTTTGAATGGAAGTGCGCATGCGTGCTGAGCAGAGTGCGGACATGTTTTGATGAGCTCCACTCGCCGCCGGGCTTTCCTAGCAAAAGTCAGCGATACGGGTGCAGTAAGCACTTTCCCGGGCACCGGACCATACCATGCAGCGGAGGACAGCAGGGACAGCCAAAAAGAACCCACAGTGCTACTATAACACAACCTACTCAGAGCGCCATTCACCAGCAGCACACCAGGCTCCCTCTTCCAAGATGGTGCCGGATCACAAGAAGACTGGACAGGCGGCTCAGTCATCTCACAGTCCGGCCTCTCCTCACTCTGCGGCAACCTCACCAAATGCATCTGCCAGCCCGCAAGACACCCAGAGGCAGGACCCATTCTCCTCCCATTTATAGGATGAGCTGACAGCGATGCACGGAGATGAGCCGACAGTGATGCAACTTCCATGGTTCTCTCCTACCGCTGGGTCTCAGGGAGAGGGCCTGGAATATGCAGGGTCCCCGGCCTCCTCTATGGACAGACACATGGCGGACCTTGCGGAAATAGCTTTGGGGAGATTTCCACTGCATTGGGGAGAGGCTAGACATGATTGAAACCAAGGTGGATGGCACGGTTAACCAGAATACTAAGATGATCTCTTCTCTGCAAGACCAACTTGACCAAGCTAATACAAAAATCGAAGATCTGGAAAATAAATCCAGATGATACAATTTTAGGCTGCGCAGATTGCCGGAATCGATCACCGATCTGGAAGATGCAGTACACACCCTGATGCAGGACTTGATTCCAGGAATTTCTCCTCACCATCTGGAGCTCGAGAGGGTGCAATGTGCTTTGACTACCCCGAGAACGGATGGCCACATTTTTACAGGATCAAGGAAAAAATGATGTCGGAATCCAGGAGAGAGAGAGACATAACTTTATTAGGCCACTCAGACCAAAAATATTTGCGGACATGTTTGCAGACATCAAACCATCAACAAACCATCCAGAAGAGACGTGCACTGAAGCCACTAGTGACGCACCTAATTATTCGCCCTGTCCGACAAGCAAGGGATCGATTTCACCTATATGGTCCCAACAAGGCCGCTCCTCATCCAAGTGGTCCAACCCAGCCATGGTAGCATAGGGATGAATCTGAACCGAATTCCAATCTTCTGACGCAGAGTTGAAGTCTTGCATGACAAAACTCAGGTCTGATAGAAGTCTAGTGAAAATCGTCCCTGTTGGCAGGGACATTGTGCCTCCTTGATTAAAATATTTCACCCCCCCCCCCTTTTGATTCTCTCTTTCTATTTTTTCTCCCACATACATGTTCATGGTTGGCACTGTTGTTAAATTAGGATGTGGCCACCTTAATCCAGTTTTTGGACAGGGCGGTACAGGTTTATTTTTTCCCCCCCATCTTGGTCCAAAGCTGAAAAAGATGATCACTTTGGCCAGATAGCAGTCGTATACTGCAGTGGTCATCAAGCACTCAGGGCCCACTAACAGGCCAGGTTTTAGGTATTACTTGGAAAGATGAAGACTATAATACTGCAATCACTGAGCAGCAAATGATATCACCTGTGATGTATTTCAGTTATCTTGCAAACCTGGCCTGTTAGTGGGCCCTGAGGACAGGGTTGATGACCACTGGTATACTGTATTCACTAAACTAGCCTGGTTATACACATGTTGAAGTTTTGTATCCCAGATACTTCTTTCCTTCAAAGTAATAGGAGTGGAAAGACACTCGGGGTGCAAACGCATGCCACTTCTTAGTGAGCTTGTCCCACCTCGTCAGAGGGTGACAACCTCACAATACTTCATGGGAACATTGAATTCCCAGAGGTCACTGACCTACATCACATTACGTGACGTTACTTATATGTTTTTTTTTTTTTAATTGACACACGGATAATCAGTTTTTCGGTACATTATTCTAACTCACTACTTTTTCTTTTCTTCTTTCTGTCTTTTTACCTAAGTGCACTCCATGCTCTATACCCAGAGGTCCCCCCTCAGAGCACCAGGATCTCGGACGAGACAATGGAAATCTATAACAGGCAAGTGCAGTTTATCGAGCCATAATGTTGAGTACGCGATCAACCAAATTCACAGTTTTTTCCCATAATGCGCAGGGTAAAAAGTTACTTTTCCAATGGCCCATAGAAAAACAGGAGGAGTCGCGATATGCATTGCTAAACTCATTCCCTTTACATGGTCATAAAAGATAAGAGGGGAGGTATATCATGGTGGTTGGGAGAATCAACAAACAGGTCATTATATTGGTCTCCTATTATGCCCCCCAACGGGGGACAAGTAAAGTTTTTTGAAACCATGCTAGCAACAGTAATCCCACATGCAATGGGTCAGATCATAATAGGAGGAGACAGTAATGTACCCCTAGACAAGCCCTGGATAGGTCTAATCTATATAAACCAGTTTTTAACATACTCCGGAACAGGGCTGTAAACTGGCTAGGCTGTTACACTCTTACAACCCAATAGATATCTGAAGAGATCTCCACCCAACCACTAGGGATTACACACATTATTCATAAGTATATAAAACCTACTCCCGAATCTATGATGTTTTCACCTTATCACACCTGCTCTCCTCAATTAAATCAGCCAAAATACTGACTATGGCGTGGTCTGATAATTTCCCGGTGCAAATCTGCTTATCATACCTGGGGACAAAACCAAAAACTGATTTGTGGCCAGTTTATTCTAGCCTCTAGGATCAAACGCATACACACAAACAATACAACAACAGGAAACTGATCTACAGGCCCTTATGCAAGAAGAAAAACCTCCAGCTAGATTTGAGACACAATCGCTGCAGCGCGTACGGCACTAAACACTTTTCTCACTACCAAAGCGCAGAAGCATCTTCGCTGGTCCAGACACCGATTCTACACCTTAGGAGACAAGCCGAACACCTTGTTAGCTAGGAAACTTACACTTACAATCCTTCCTTACCAAAGCTATACTTGCATGATGGCAAATTGACCAAGAAATCACAACTGGTGGTACAGGAATGCTGTACCTTTTACTCTAAATTATAGTGCTTGTCCACATCAGACGCAGTTCTGTGCACTTTATTCTGCACCAACTGCTTGTTCAGACCGGGTGCAATCCCATGCGCTTTTTTTTTTTTTGCACCAAGTGCTTGTTCACACAGGATGCAGTTCCGTGCGCTTTTTCTGCACTAACTGCTTGTTCACACCGCATGCAGTTCTGTGCACTACACGGGATGCAGTTCCGTGCACTTTTTTCTGCACCAAGTGCTTGTTCACACTGGATGCAGTTCTGAGCTTTTGGAAAACACTCTGCATGCATTTTTAATGCAGAAAAAAAAAGGATTTTTTATAACAGCTTACCTGTAAAATCCTTTTAAAATCCAATCCTCCGAGCCCAAGGGTGACCTAACTGGCGGACTTATACACGTCACCCCTTGTATAAAGGCCCAGATCAAGAGTGTGACACAAGCGACCTTTGACAATATTGACAAGGCCGAGATCGGATCCTTGATGGAACTTAAGGCTAGCTCCATCTCCTTTCCAATGTAGGATGGCAAGAATTTTACCTATGACACACTACCAAGGATGGCACCCCTTGAATTTACACCAGGAACGTGGGCCTTCCAGATCCTAGGATGTCTGGTCCTGGAGGCCAGCTCTCCCGTATAAATCAAGGTAACTGCCGCTGATTCTGAAAGCCCCGATCCTCAAGAATGCGGGCTAAAACAGCCAGACCATTAATACCCATGTATTAAGACAGGATGTTACCCTGCGAAGCAGGCCAGTTCAAGCTGTAAGGGACCCTGGGCCCTCTACTATCACCTCTGCTGTCCCTGCACAGTGAGGTCGTATGGGCTATGCCGGAGCAATTAGGCCAGCTTCTGTTCGCCTCTGATGTAGCATGGAAGCCACGAAAGTCACAGCACCGGGGGAGAGAACACATAAACCAGCGAATACTGGTCCCCCAGGATCACTAACACATCTGTCCCGCATGCGGGTGTATCCTTTGTCCTTGACACAAAGCTGTTCAATTTCTTGTTGAACCTGGACGTCAATACCCTTTATGTACAGGGTACTGTTTCTGTGACATTTGGTCATAAAAAAGTCAGGGTGTAGAGGTCAATCTCCCGGACACAATTGTTGACGGCTCCAGCGAATCGCCTGCATTCCATGAAATGCCGATTGTCAAATAGGCAAGGCCCAAGCTCCTCCCTGGTAAACAAAGTAAACCACTAGAGAGGCATTGTCAGATTGTATTCTGACAGAACAAGCCTGTAACCTAAACTTCCAGGCCCTTAAGCCAGATGCTCCCATCCATAGCTCTAGAAAGCTGATGGATATGGCTAACTTGGAGCGTGACCACCTCCCCTGGGCCGTGGTCTCCACCAGGCCTGGCCTCTATCCCTAGAGGCCAAACCTTGCAGCCGCCACCTCCCAGGTAACGGGTATGAAGGATCTTCCCTTCTGCCAATCATTTAGTTAAGAACCATCAACTGAAATTCCAGCATATCCCTGGGACCAGACTCCTTGGATAATGCAAGGTTAGGATCCACTCATTCCAGGCCGACAGAATAATGTTTATATCAGCCTTGAATAAGACTGAGCATAGGGAACAGCCTTGAATGAAGCTGGTATATTCCCTAGCACCTTAAGCAAAAGGTAAAACGTAAGTAACTGTTCCTTGCCGTGAACACATAGACCAGCTTTCTCATAGCGATGATCTTGTCTGAGGCCAAAAACTCTCCCACACATTCCAAGCTTCTTGTCAATGAACGAATGTCCCTTTAGACTGGGATCCTAATCCAGGAGTTCCAGATACTTAACCATGCTGGACTCCCCTAGGCCCAGTCATGCTACTGACTGATCCTTCAGCAGGAGCTGCCTTGGTATGCCCTTACTGCTATACCCTGGGCCTCTGGATCTGCTAGAGGTGGGCCCTAGCACCCTACTGACCCAGGCATGGAGGCTAACCCAAGGGGCAAGACCACCAACTGGAGACAGTGCTGGTCCCCTGCGAAATGCAGACAACCTTTGCAATCCCATGTAAACACACACATATGCAAATGGCTCCCCATATGTGCATGTGGCAAGCTTAAAAGCCATATGCCTCCATGGAAGCGTGTGTTTATGGAAGCGTGTGATCATGGAAGCATGAATTCATACAGATATGTTTTAGGCAAAAAACATAAAAAAGGGGCGTGCTGTATACACGCATACATATAGCATGTGAGCTATGAACAAGCATCTTGCAAGCAAGTATGCGCTCTGAACGTGTTATGCAGTTTGGTGCAACATGTACCCATGCAAACATGTATTCCTATGTAAGCCCAAGGAATCCTGTATAATTAAGGCAACCTACTTATCATGCCTCATTAGGCAACCACGCAAAATCTGGGCAAGCATGCATCCTTATGTGATTCAGCAATTTTCATGCGATCAAACATCTTATGCATTTTAAGCACTCCTGTGCGGACAAGTACCCTTGTATGACCAAGAACTCTTGTATGATCGAGCACCCTGTGCGATCCAGCAACTTTATGCAATTAAGCATCTTACTGCGATTTTTGGAATCTCTGTAAGAACAAGCCTCTCTATGTGATCAAGTATCCCTGGGTAATCAAGGACTCGGTTGATCAGGCTTCTTTATGCATTCAAGCATTTTTTGCAATAATCCAGTACTCGGGTGATCAAGTAACCATGTGTGATCCCTCATCTTTATGCACTTCAGTATTTTTATGCGATCTTAGGCATTTCTGTGGAAACAAGCCGATTTTAGGCACTTTGATGAGATTAACCATTTTTATGTGACCATGTAAAATCATACCAACAAAAAACATGTATCTTTATGTGATCAACAATAAAACATGCTTTGTTACTTGTTTTTACCCCACATTCATTTTGAACATTCCAAACTCATGCGTTTCATGCAAACATGTGGACTGGTAAAGAGGCAGTTATGCTCTGCAGATGTGCGCCTCCGCGAAACTGCAACGTTGGCCATGTGCACCAGCAACTGTGCATCCCCCAGTTGTGCATTTAGTTAGCCTGAAGCCAACACCAGGATGAGGACCTTATGGAGACAGAGGCTCTGGCTGTCTAGGCTGAGGGAAGTTATATGCAGCTTGAATCTCTGAAAAGACTGCAGCTGCAAGCAGAGCTTGTGGGGCTTCTGATAGCTTCTCCTCATTAGGCACCTGTTACCTGTCCTCTGACAGTGAACCTTCATCCTCAGGTCTTTCAATCCCCCTGTTTGAGTATTTAGAGCAGGGACAGGGGCACACCCTGTTTTCTGCTTGTGAGGATGCTGCAAATATAGCAGTTGACCTCTTAAAGACCCATAAATGCAATGCAACAAAACATATGCAGAGTGACTGCAACATCTGACAGGGCTGATAGCTCATTCTGTGAGCCGTCTTAAAGCGGAGCTCCACCCAGTATAACAACATTTTACAATGTTGTTTGAAAAAAATAAAAAAAAAAAACCTGAAAAAAAAAAAAAAAAAAAATACTCACCCGAAATAGCTGTTGCTATGCGGAAGTCCGTAATCTGCCTCTTCCTAATCCGCGGTGTGTTTTCTTCTTCTCCTTCTCCTTGTGAATGGGCGCGCTGCTTCCTGGGAACTGTGTGTGTTCTCAGAGAGCAGCGCGCCCATTCACAAGCCAGCGTGAGACTCGCGGAGGCGCAGTAGGAAACGGGCAGTGAAGCCGTACAGCTTCACTGCCTGTTTCCCATAGTGTGAATGGCGGCGCGGGACCCGGAGCGATCGTGGGACCGGCATCGGGGGGGGGGCCGTCAGCGCGGGCGCCTAGGACAGGTAAGTGTCTTTATTTAAAGTCAGCAGCTACACTGTTAGTAGCTGCTGACTTTAAAAAAATTTTTTTACCGTGGCTGGAGCTCCGCTTTAAGTCTCTACAGGGGAGGACAGTATCATGCAAGCATGATGAAGGGCCACCAGATTCAGGTGGCGATACCCTTTATATATTCCTACCCCTGGACCCTGTTTTACAGGTAGACAAAAAATCCTAAGCCAAAAAGCAGAGGAACTTGACCCTGGTGCATCAACAGCTGCTAATCTGCACAGCTAGATGCTGAGTAGGTGTCTTGAGGCCCATACACACTGTCGGACTTTTTGCCAACAAACTTCAAAATCTGCAAGTTTTCAAATTTGTCCGATTGTGTGTACGCTCCATCGGACCAACTTTTTCGGATGGTGCCTTGTCCGACCGTATAATACAGCAAACCATCGGACTTTTGTACAAAGTGCAAATACGCATGCTCAGAACCAATGTTAAAATCAACCAACAATAGCAGAAGTTAACCAAAGGGTGGCGGTAAAGAGCAGAAAAAACATGTGATGTTGGGAAAGTAATAGAAAAGTTTGCAGAAAAGTCAGAGCGTGTGTATGCTATGGGTGTGACCGGACAACTCCCTTCGGACAAAAATCCAAGGGAAAGTTTGTCTGACCGTGTGTATGAGGCTTTAGATGAATCTGTATCCAATACACATGAGGTGCTTACGTGCCCCAAGCTACCGTGTCCCCCTGGCTTTACAGAGCTCTGACGTCTGGGCCCTTTGAAGGGCCGTCCTGCGTCTGCACCATGAGCCAGGGAGCACGTGCATCAGCGGCAACCACATCGCCCCCCGCCTACAAAGCGCACACGCCTGCGTAGGGTATGGTGGAGGTGGGGGGAGAGAGGGATCCCCCAAGGAGCGCTGTGGATCTGGACTACGAGGGACCCCCCCATCGTGACAGAGCCTGAAGCGGAGGAAGTAAGCCGCACCATAGATCAGCTAAGACTCTTTGCCCAGGCACACTTGCATTATAGGCAAGACCCAATAGCCCCATCAGGAGAGGACTAGGACCAGCTAGGGGAGGTATATGGGTGCCAGAGCCATCCTGTCTCAAAAGCCATAGTGGTTAAGTTGCCCATGCATAGAAGCATAAAAAAATAGGCAAGACCCATAGTCCCCAATGGAAGACCTACTGTCGAACCGTAGGTACCTCCTCTTACCTTTCCACGCCGCAGGGTGTTGCCAAGCAAGAGGCCCAATCTTCACCCTTCACCGTGGGTACTGTCTCAGACCTTCAGGGACCGGGGTCCATGGTCAGGAACACCACTCCCCTGAACCTATAAAGCACCCTGGCAGCAGAAAACATTTGGTCCTTGGTAAGGCACAAAGTACTGGAACCCAGGGTCCAGCCCTCCGAAGAGAGGCATTATAGACAAAACCTTGTTCTTCGTACCGAGGCCCGGGTACCATCCACTTTGGCTATGAAGCACCTTGGACAGAGACGGATTTTATGGAGGCTTTTTAAATCCAGCATGAATCCCTCCAGTGGAGCTCCTTAGAGCACATGTTCACTCGTGACCAACACCTTAGACACTGGTGAAAAAACCCGAGGTGCTCCCAGTATGGGAGGGGTTATATAGGGAGGGAACTTCCTGTTCTAATTGATTACACCAGTGTGCAGCACCTGAAGGTGGAACATATAACCCACTTAGGGTTCTTTCACACGGGGCGGATCAGTAATGATCCGCCCCGTGCATCTCCATTTGCTCAGCGGGGATCGCTCCGTTGATCCCCGCTGAGTCGGCGGATGACAGGGCGGTCCCCGCACACTTTGCAGGGACCGCCCTGTCTTTCCTCCGCTCTCCCCTATGGGGGGAGCAGATGAACACGGACCGTATGTCTGTGTTCATCCGATCCGCCAGATGGATGGAAACGTAGGTTTTTTCCCCTGTCACACTTTGGCGCATCGGATGTCAGCGGGCATGTCACCGCTGACATCCGTGGCTCCATAGAGGTGCACGGAACGTCCGTTCAGGTCCGCCTAAAAAACTAGCAGGCGGATCTGAACGGTCCGCCCGTGTGAAAGAGCCAATAGTAATGAGTAAGACTCTGTGTCCCGTGATGTACGATAAAGAAATAGCCCACAGAACTGCATCTGGTGTGAACTGGCCCTCAAACCAATACAGAGATTTACTAAAACTGGTGCAGCTGTGCATAGTAACAAATCAACTGCCAACTTTAGCTTGTTCAATTAAGCTTAGCCAATAAAACCTAGAAGCCGATTACCATGCACAGCAGCGCCAGATTCTGTGTGCCCCAGTTTTAGTAAATCTCCTGCAATATCTGCGGCCAAAAAATAAGACACCAGAGGAGGTCACTGCACAATACTAAACCATTACTGCATTTGTAAGAGCTGTAAATTTTAACTACTTACCCACTAAAAGAAGCAGTAATGGTAATCTCTATCTGTACATAGAAAATATCTGAGTAAATAATTCAAATGATGGCTGCAAGACCGACACAAAGTGCAGACCATAAAAGCTTATCAGGGTGCCAAGGGACAGTAACCTGCTTCTTGAAGAGCATGACTGTAGAAAAAAAAAACATTTCTACGCACATGACAGAGTCAAAGTACAGGGGGGGTAATAATTCAGGCCTGTATTCCAAGGTGAAAGCCAAGGCTAATGAACGCAGTGGTAACATACAGCTGCAGTATGTAAAAGCAAGAGAACAAAAGAAACGTTGATACGATTGTAGAGAGGAGGAGTACAGTTTTGGAACTGGTAAAATATACAGCAAAATTGTGGTGAAAACACCGCCACAAGAATATATGAGAGATCAATCATAAAACCTGTGAACAGAAAAGATTAAACAAACCCTAGCTTATTTTGTAAACTGCAATACATTTTACTGTGGGGAAGAATCTGGGCGATGTTTGGCCCCGTTTCATCTTTTCTAGCTAGTCAATGCAGCAGTGTAAATGAACCCACTTGGTAAGCATCCAATGACTTGCCATTGTATTAGTACAGCTTGGAGTGGCTTGTTGAGCAACTTTATCTATCTCTGCATCAAACCACTGAGCCTGCTGCAAATTCTTTTCCTTTTGCTCCGTAATTTAACTGAACTGATTTTCGCCCTCTGCAATGATATTCTGAGAAATGCACTCCCAACACTATGCAATTATACCAGACCAGTAATAAAGGGAGGGGGGGGGGGGTTGAAGTAGGGAAAACCCTATGTAGCAATAATTATCTGCATCTATGTGCTGAAAAGTAAAAACATATGATATTAAAGCTCCGGGTAGAAACTTTAAATCAGCATTTTTTTTAAAGTCCATGCCTACCTTTAACAAATATGGTTTGTAATCATCCTAGATTGTAAGCTCCACCGAACAGGGCTCTCTGATTCCTCCTGTATTGAATTGTATTGTAACTGTACTGTCTGCCCTCATGTTGTAAAGTGATGCTTAAACTGTTGGCGCCATGTAAATCATGTATAATGATAAGCAAAGCAGCAGCAGCTAGCCAATCTTATTAAATGCAGCATTTTCAGCTCTCAGTGTAGCCAATATTATGTAAGTAAGCCCAGTAGCCACTGTACCCGCTCTTCCCTGAGCCACCAGCAGTGCGACTTCCCCATTCTAGTTTATTTCTAACAGTTACGGTGTTATAACATTGCCACTCGCTGCAGCGGGAGGACCATGGCATCTCAGACTCCAGGGCTGCCTCATCCTCCATGACGTTGTACCTTGACTGGCAGACCAGGTGATGGTCTCTGATCTCCTACTCACACCCTTTAAATGCACCAATTTCCACTGCATGATGAGAATTGTATTTTGATACATCTGCAGCAAAACAGAAAATGGGAATGGCCATCAGTGCTTAACTGATCCCTCCTCATGACGCCTGGACATAACTGCTTTCTCCCTTGTAAAGGGATGACCTTGTGCACAAAAAAAAATGTACTTATTTAAAAAAAAAATTATATATATATATATATATATATATATATATATATATATATATATATATATATATATATATATATTACAAAAAATGGGAAGATTCCCAAACTATTCATCCTCAAAATTAAATGCACAGCAGATGTGCAAAAGCAAGCGTAATGCTAGTGTGTGCAAAAAAAAAAAAATGGGAAGAATTTATTGTTTTTTTGTAAGTAAACCTTTAAACTTAGAGTGTACATTCCTCAGCATTCTAACTCTGAACCCTAAACAATCTTGGGAAAGAAGGCAGGAAATGCTTTCTCTAGTCCACGTGAAATAACAAACCAAGCTTTTCAGACAGCATTTTATTAACTACAGCCAAAAATACCCCACAGGCCCTGCAGCAAACAAGTCTCTCATTCCCGTGACCTCCATGGTGTGTGTTATGTATGAAAATGTAACTGCAAGCAGCAGAAATCAAACCAAAACACATCATTTCGTTTAAATGTTTTGCTACACAAATAAACTCTTAGTATTAAAGCTGCAAGTAACCCATTACTTTGTCCCCCACCACACCTACAAAAAAACACAGCTGAATTTGGTATTTTCATATTAAAGTACCCCAAAGGTATGGTGCTCCCACAGAATTCTGAAAGACAACCTGGGGGCATCTACTATACCAGGGCTCAAAATTTCAAGTCCTGAGCTACTAGCCCACACTATCCTGCGGTCTCCAGTAATAATTTTCTACAAAATGCGAATAGGCGAGTGGAAAATTTGAGGGCTGTACTATACATCTAAGAGGATGCTGTTCTACCACATATGCAGCTTAAAGAGGGTCCAAAGAAAGTTTGTTTTATCCTTTTATGCAGCAAGATAAAAAAAAAAAAACTTCTGTGTGCAGCAGCCCCCCTCATACTTACCTGAGCCCCATCTTGATCCAGCGATGTTGCACAAGAGTCTCGGCTGTCCGGGACTCTCCTTCCTCATTGGCCGAGACAGCAGCACAGCACAATGGCTCATTCACTTTGACAGCAGCGAGAGCCAATGAGGAGAGAGAGGGGGTGGGGCTGATCCCCAGGTCCATGTCTGAATGGACACACAATGCAGCGGCTCAGATCAGGCGCCCCTATTGCAAGATGATTGCTGTGGGGGCACTCGGCAGGAAAAAGGGGCCAGGAGTGCCTGTGACGGACCCAAGAAGAGGAGGAGGAGGAGGATCTGTGCTGCTCTGTGCAAAACCACTGCACAGACCAGGCAAGTATAACATGTTTGTTATTTTTAAATGAAAGAAAACACGACCTTAGTATCACCTCAAGTGACGTAGCACAACTTACAATGTAGAACAATATTCTGATGTTGACATTTACGGTAATAAAATCCATAAATAGGCAAATTATGGTTCCATCACCAAGGACGTGACTGGACACATAATTGGAGCCAGGCGGGCAATACATTTAGGAAGCCATAGCCGATGTATAACTTCTAAAGCCCTTTCTAGATTGATCATATTCTCGGTCTCCTTAAAGAGGTTCTAAAGGCTTTTTACCGTAATGCATTCTCTGCACAGCACCCACCCAGCCTCGATCGGGCACTGTGCATGAGAGCAGAAGCTCTCTTTGCTCTCTCCCTCCTGATTGGCTCCTGCTGCTGTCAATCACAGCCAGTGAGAAGGTAGCAGGAGCCAGGTCCGAGCCACATTCTGTGTGTCTATTGAGTGCCAGCAGGGGACTCAGGAAGAGGGGGAGGGGGGCAGGGCTGCTCTGTAAAAACCCATTGCACAGAGAAGAAAAGTATGACATGTTTGTTATTTCCCCCCAAAAAATAAGGGTTTACAATAACTTTAAATTCACTACTGAGCTTGTGCAGGAATCTGGCTAGATGGTCTATTTTTATTGTACCCTTGCAGACTTACAAGCGATTTAGATTTCCCATGGATACAGTTAAAGTGTCAGGCTGAAAAAAGTAGGGGCTGTGTCAATGGACTTCCATGAGCAAATGCTGCATGCCTTTGTCATCAGTCAGATGTTTCGGAGATTATTTAGAATTCATTGCAGGTGCAGTTGACTTGCATTTGGCCTGCTTCAGCTGCTTTTACATCCCTATAGACTTGTATGGGACGAGAAGCAATTCTGAAGTGATTAGAAGAAAGGCCCTTTGAGACCCCTTTCACATAAGTGGACTGATTGGGTCGACCTGTCAGTTTTTTTAGGCAGACCCGATTGGATCCTCCATTATCTTCTATGGAGCGGCGAGTGTAAATTAAATGAATGTACACCCACCATCACCCAATCTGATCCGATAAAAAAACAGGCAGATGGGGATCCGTTCCTCATTAGTCTAGCAGATCACATTAGATAGCAGTCGAGTCTAACCGCCCATACAGGAAGGGAGGCTGTGCCTGTGTCTGCTCTGCATAAGTGGAGCGGACATGTTCCAGCCATCTGCGCCGTCCTATCCTCACCTCCCCCTATATGCAGTGGATAGATTCACGCATATCCACGACCACACCGTATTCATGTGTCTGGCGCCTTTTGGGTCACCGGGCATTTGAATTAGAGCGGGCAGGTTTTTTTTTTTTTTTAAAGAACCCGATTAGAGCCATAGGCTCATCGGGATGCAACGCATTGCGACCGGAGCCCACCCAGGTGTGTTGCAACAGCGAATGAATATTCGCTGTTGCAACACTGATCCTTCTCCCGGCCAATCGGGAAGCAGGTATGAAACCTGTTTCCCGATTGGCCAAAACGTCAGGCGATCCTATTGGACGCCTAGGGTCGGGAGGAGGAGACCCCATGGAAGCTTTGCTCCAGAAGAGGACACCGGAGCAGCTTTCCCCGAGCCCGCCACGCTCTCACCGCCTGCACCCAGGGTAAGGACAGTGGGAGGTGGTGGGGCTGTGTTAGTGCTGGTGTCATAACCGATCACATGTGCAGCATCATGGCAGTTGCAGAACAAAAAGAGGCTAGGATTGGCAGAAAAGAATAGTAGGGTTTAGCTCCACTTTAGAGGCCAGTTTTTATGCACATTTCAGTAAATTTTATACAGGTTGCAGATTTCAGCGCAGAAAAAAAAACTGCATGTGATATCAGTGCTGTGGTGTGAATAGGACACAGAGAACAAATGTTTTCTTTGTACCCTTGCAGAAGGCATGTAGAAAAATGCTGGCCTCTGCACATGATGTGAACGAGGCCTTACTTTGTATATAAAGTTAGGCAGTTGACACGCAACTGTCAAGGCTTCGGTTGGGCTTCAACGAAGTTCTTTTCAAAACTGTCCATTGGCTGCTAGTTTGACCATGTACACTCTTTCAGTTGCTTGAGAGGTTATCCAACACAGAACACACATGGTCACAGAAGGAAACCTAACCTTTTGAACTCCAACATCTTGTGAGGTCAGGGCATTCCTCTCTTCATCTGTTTTCTCTGATCTTGGCTCCACATTTGAAGAGGGTGTTGAAAACCTGTAGGAAAAAAAAGTGTCAATTTAAAGTGCCTCTGATTAACCCCAAATAAAGTTCAGTTGATATCGACTTCCTTAAATTGTTTTAATCCTACACCCTACAGCAAAAGCCATGGTCCATAGAGAGCTTACAAAGCTTCAAATGGTATCAGTCAGGAGAAGGGACAAAAGAATTTCCTAGGCATTAGATATACCAAGGAACACAGAGAAGACAGTCATCATCAAGTGGAGAAAATATGACACAACAGTGACATTACCAAGAACTGGACGTCCCTCCAAAATTTATGAAAAAGAGGAGAAGAAACTGGTCAGGAAGGCTGCCAAGAGGTCTACAGAAACATTAAAGGGGCTGCAGAAATATCTGGCAAGTACTGGCTGTGTGGTACATGTGACAACAATCTCCCATATTCTTCATATGTCTGGGCTATGGGGTAGAGTGGCAAGACAGAAAAAAAAACATCCAAGCCAATTTTGGTACAAAACCTTCAGGCTTCTGCTAGAAATCTGAATATGAAGAGGAAATTCATCTGTCAGCATAGCAACGACCCAAAGCATACATCCAAATCAACAAAGGAATGGCTTCAACAGAAGATTAAAGTTTTGGATTGGCAAAGTCAGAGCCCAGACCCGAATCCGATTAAAAATATATGGGGTGATCTGAAGAGGGCTGTGCACAGGAGATGTCCTCGCAATCTGACAGATTTGGAGTGTTTTTGCAAAGAAGAGTGGGCAAATATTGCCAAGTCAAGATGTGCCAGGCTAATAGACCCATACCCAAAAAGACTGAGGGCTGTAATAAAACCAAAAGTTGCTTCAACAAAGTATTAGTGTAAGGGTGTGCACACTTATGCAACCATATTATTTTATTTTTTTATTTTTACTTCTCTCCACCTAAAAGATTTCAGTTTATTGTTTAACTGATTTGTACAGTTTATAGGGCACATTAAAAGGTAGAAATGATTTATCTGTCTCATTTTTTAACTTCACAGAAATCTTTTTATATCTACTGTAGATAAGAAGGCCCGTGAACTCAAACCAGGATTACGAACTGCAAATCATCAGTACTATATTCTGTATACCAACAAGGAAGAGTACAAAAACTGACCAATTTTGCTTTTTGAGAAAAAATTAATTACATCTCATGGAAATTTTTGTATTTTCCTGCAAACATTAGATCATAATTAAGACAGCATTTAATGACAATACCTGAATAGAACAAGAGAATAATAATTCTCTAATAATATTTAGAGAATAATAATTAATAATAATTAATTCTTCATTAATTATTCAACAGAAATATTAATACACGTAATGGTGTACTGCGGAAAATATAGCTACACCCGTGGCATTAAAAGCTGGTATATCCCCCTGTGGTAAAAATAAATTTTTAGGCATTTTGTATAAATTGCCCACCAATCTCTGATGCCGCGTACACACGATCATTTTTCAGCATGAAAAGAACATAGTTTTTCAAAAACGTCGTTTAAAATGATCGTGTGTGGGCTACACATAATTTTTCAGGTTCTAAAAAAATAAAAAATAAATCGAACATGCTGCATTTTTTAACGTCGTTTTAAACTATGTAGTTTTTCGGTTGTAAAAATTGATCGTGTGTGGGCTAAAATGACGTTTTAAACCCGCGCATGCTCAGAAGCAAGTTATGAGAGCGCTCGTTCTGGTAAAACTACCGTTCATAATGGAGTAAGCACATTCATCACGCTGTAACAGACAGAAAAGCGTGAATCGTCTTTTACTAACACTGAATCAGCTAAAGCAGCCCAAAGGCGAATTGAACTTCCCCTTTATAGTGCCGTCGTACGTCGCCGCGCTTTGTTAGATCATTTTTTTTTAAATGATGGTGTGTGGGCAACGTCGTTTTTAATGATGAAGTTGGGAAAACTTTGTTTTTTGGACATGCTGAAAAACTACGTTTTTTTTCATGCTGAAAATTAATCGTGTGTACGCGGCATGATTCTTTGAACACTTCTCCATGCAAAACTTATTAAAGCGATATTAAATCCTTAGTATTTTTAAGCATTTTCAGTAGCTGATTTAATCATTTAGGGCTCATTTACAGACTTTGAAGAGGGCATTTGGGGGCATTTCAGGGCGCATTTAAAAAGGTGGTGAGGAGGTGGCGTTGCATTGCTTCCTCACTGTATTTTTTAACCCCCCTAAACCCTGCACCAGCACATTGACTAGGTCACATACGGTGGGCAGTACGCTGAACTAGACAACAGGAATAATTTTTGCAGCTCCGAGATCCAAAGCATGAATGTGCATTTTTACTGCCTTGCCCACAACCATAAGTGTAAACAAGGCCTCAAAGGGTGGGCAGTTTTATCTCCCTTGCCTATGTTCCCATTTAAGCTGATGCCATGAACACAAGTCCAGGTTTCCTGTTTTAGGTTGGCTCCTTTCTCTTGCAGCATCCCATGGAGCCACCCTTGCATGTAGTGACTAGAGTTGTATCTTCCTACACTGACCGTATCAATAGAAACACAACCCAGCAGCCTAGGATGTCAAGGCACACTCCTGCTCCTTCCTCCTCATTTCCCCTTCCTTCACAAAGCCAAGAGACTGGCTGGAGACACCACTGTTCACTATTAACTCTTTCCCGTCATGACAGGCAGCAGCATTGAAAAGTTATAAACTGCAAGTGCTGGGGTAAGAATCTTAAATCGTTTACAGGGAAATGTTTTATTGTGCTCAACTTGTTAAACTTGTCAAATACTTTATCCGCTGACTTAATATAAGGACAATTACCTATCCAGGGATCCAGAGATGTCCTCACCCCAGCCAATTCTATGGCTTCACAGCCAGTTTCCTAACCTGTGCATACGCAAGCAACGCTGCACCTTGTACTGTAAATGGTCCCATAATTGTCTGGATCTGTTCCAGAAGGCTACAGGGAAAGGAGGGGGAGCTGAACTTCTGTCTCAGAACGCCACGGCAATCTGAGTCGGGAGTGGGTACCTGTTGAGCTTTGACTATGGCAGTCCATAACCCTATATTTATTCTTTATGAATGTGGATTTTAAGGTTTTGCTTTAAATCAACCTGCTGCTGCCATGAACAAATGCACTTTAGAATCCAAAAGCACACAATCTTTTACCCACATCCCTGTCAAAAAACCATAAGGAAAATTGCTGTGTGGGCAGAGTAGGAAAAACAGAATTTAAATCTTAGTACGGTCACAATGCATCAATACACTTTCTTGGATATCTAGTTGTCTTTCAGCTTTAGAAATAGCAAGGCACACCTTGTCTTTTGAATGAAGGTCATTACTTTACTCCCCCCACCTAACAACTATACGTTTAGAAATGTGTATTAACCCATACATACTTCTTAGTCACGTCTGCAGTTTGATATTGTGATGCCGTCTGTGGTCTTCCCAATTCATTACGTTTATCAGAACCGATTGCTCTAGTCATTCTCTCAGCTGTAAAGGCAAGTTTGTCTTTACTTGTAGGTGAATCAGGTAAATCCAGCGAAGAGCTGGTATTGGCAAGATAGAGACTGATTCGTCTTTTTGTGATCCCAGCAACAATGCCAATGCCACCCCCATCTTCGTTCTTTACCTCACTGCTTGAGTCATTAGTGGAATCAGGAAGAACTTTAGAATCTTGGTTCTTATTATTATTTACCGACCTCTTCATTATAGAGTCAACCTCAGTAGCAGTGTTTTTTCCCTGCTCCGTACTGGATCTTGTTTCTGTAATAGCGTCTTTTGTCCACCTTTCAGAAAACAAATTTCTTGAAGAAATCCTATTTCTACCTGTTCTTATTTCATTGCTGGCATTTTTAGCACTACTAAAATCTCCCACTTTGGATGCCAAATCAGGCTGGGCTTCTGTGATGCTACTGTTTAAGGAACTTTTGTTTAAAGGTCTATTTTCCTTTGTTTCTTCAGAGGGACTCTCTTTTTGGTTCCCAAGAACTCCACTTTCAAATAATGAAGTAAGGTCCTCTGATAGTGGCCTTCTATTCCAAGGTCTCTTGTTTTCTGTTGTTATTTTACTATCAGGTGTTTGGTCACTTACAGGGTCGAGAAACATAGATATTGGACGACGCTTTGGCCTTAACTGAGCTCTAACAGTTAAGCTGTCCATTGAATCAGACAGGAATGTGTTATCTTTTGATTTTTCCACAGCCTCCATTTGTTCATCTGTAGCATCTGCTGAGGGTCTCCTGAAGGAGCTAGCATGGACTTTTTCCTGCTGTTGTAAAACATCTGTTTTTTTGGACATCAGTGGAGGTTTTGATGTCACTTTCGGTTCATTAGCCTGTGACGTTAATTTAGATTCTCCGATGTCTGTAGATGTCCAGCTAGAGCTTGTCTGTTTTCTATTGAAAACGGAAGAAGAAAAAACATCCGACTTATTTAATTGGTCCTCTTCTGTGTCTGTCTGATATTTGGAAGTAAACATTCTACGACCTACTCTTTCGTGGTCTTCAGTTTTCGTATCAGACAAGGAAATGCTGGTAGAAGTTTGAAATGGCACATCACTTTCTGAATTCATATCTGCAGACAGAGCAGACAGTCCCACGGTCCTTCGGGTTTCAGGAGGTTTTTCCCTTGTAAATGGCTTTGGTGAAAGTCTTGGCTTCATTCCTACGTTGAACATGTTTACCGATTTGGAGGGAACTCTTGCAGTCTCTTCAAAAATAAGAGAACTAGAAATGGACTCACTGGACTTATTGCTTGCGTCTGATAGAGGACTAACATAAGACCTGGTAGATTTCCCCTCATTCACAATATCACTCCTTGCGTTCCTCGTTGTTAGTTCTACCCGTGTAGCCATGACATTCCTTAGTTATGAAGCCATTTGTAGTTTTTTAAGCAATGGAGTGAGTGACCCAGTCCGTAGCTCTAAAGAAAAACAAAAAACAGAAATAAATTAACCGGCTGCACACTTATTGTTAGCGCAACTCCATATAGTTTATACAGTATATATAGTTTTTATACTCATGGATTATTTACATTAAAGAGAGATACCTAGATACACCATTAAATACATAAACAGGAGTCATTTTACCTGCCAAATGATATGTAATTGTGTCCAACCACTGTTAAAGCAGCATTAAACCCAAATGCAATGATTATATTGCAGCTTACCAATTTTTAAATGTTGTGGAAGCATTGGTTTTCTTTTCTGCCTTTATTTTCATGACTGTTTGGCTTCAATTTGTTAGTGTATTGTTAGTGTATCTAAATCTGCTAGTACAACTAACACTCCCCTACCCCAGGCTGACAATACTGCTCTCAGAAAATGGTCCTGTGCTCCTCTTCGTGCAGAGTGGAGGCACTCTAATACTGTAGGTAAGTTACTGGTCACATCACAAGTGATAACTGAGGGGGAAAAATGGTAATTTGTAATATATTACATGTTTGGTTTTGGGTTAAAGAGGAAGTAAACCCTCTTAAAAAAAAAAAAAAAAAGTATAATGAGCTAGTATGCATAGCATACTAGCTCATTATGTATTACTTACCTGAGATCGAAGCCCCCGCAGCGGTGCTCATTCCTCTCCTGCATCACAGCCATCTTTCCCCGAGTGTCTTCCCCGTATCGTGGTTCCGGCGCTGTGAGTGACAAGAGCTGCGATGACGTCACTCCCACGCATGTGCGCGGGAGCCACCACTAACGGCACACTCAGTGCGCCTGCATGTCGATGTATACGGCGCATGTCTTTTGGAAGTTGTAGGTTTAGGAGATATTTCTTGCACCTACAGGTAAGCCTTAGTCCCCCCCCCCCCATATAGTTCATTGATCTTATTCATGTATTCTCCTATTGCAGACAGTCCACATACACGCTCCTGATGAGCGTCTCAAAGCCGCAAAATGCGTCACGCTACCATGATATCGTGTATGAGACCTACCCAGATATGTGTCCATACCACCTTTACCCCACAGGGATGCTAAGACTGTTGAACGTGCAGATGTTAGGCCGCGTACACACGATCGGTCCAACCCGATGACTGAAGTCCAGTTTCATCGTTCCAAACCGACTGTGTGTACGGCCCATCGGTCTGTCGTCCTTCGGACCAAAGTTTTAAAACTTCCTTTAAAATCGGACTGATGACATAGCGAGTCAGATAAAGCTTTGAACACTGTCAAGTAGAGTAATGACCACTCCACTAGATGTTGCTTATGTGAATGATCTTACATGTATATGTGTATTGGAATTTTCTAAATAAAAATATTATTGATAAAAAAAAAAAAAAAATAAAAAAAAAAAATAAAAAAAAAAAAAAAAAAAATCGGACTGATGGGGGCCTGACCATCGGTCCAAACGGATCGTTCGTACGCAAAAGCATCGGTTCAAAAACCCGCGCATGCCCAGAATGAAGTTGACGCATGCGACAGCACGTCGTCGTGTTTTACGTAACCGCGTTCTGACACGATCGGTTTTTTAACTGATGGTGTGTACGCACATCAGACCACTTCAGCGATGACCGGCTAAAAACGGTCCGTCGGACCATTCTCATCGGGTTGGACCGATCGTGTGTACGCGGCCTTACTATTTTAACAAGGTTACTCAATATTAACATGGTGGACTCCCCTTCTTTAATTACCATGAATATTAATGTTTGATAGGCATGTTAAGTCAGAGATTGGCACCATGTTATAGGTGCAGCAAGGGTTTCTCCAAGTACCAAGTTATGTTTTGCTTGGGGATCAAATACTTTTACTCACTGAACTTGATTTATAACATTTGTACCATGTGTTTTTATTGGAGATTTTTGGTTGAGATTTTGTCTCCATAATTTAAAATATACCCATGATAAAAATTATCGACCATTCATTTCTTTGTAAGTGGGAAATCTTACAAAATCTGCAGGTAATCAAATAATTTTCTCCACTGTATACACGCACACACAATTTAGTTTAAGGGGCAGTACTTTTTCTTACCAGCCTTAACATAATTCCCCACCTTGCCAAACTGGATATAGGTAGGTACATGGTAATACGTAGTTTGCTTCCGGTCCATAACAAGCAACAGTTATTTGTATCCAGAAACAGAACTGATTTGAGACAAGTCCTTGCATATATGTACTGTATGTATAGGAAAACAACATACTAAAAAGCAAGTTTGCATTTTCCCAGCTGGTAAAACCACATTTTTAAACACAATCTCCATTTTGCAAAGTGTGGGAAAGGTTTAGAGTCTTTATTAGATTTTCATTACTTTGTGTCCTGTTGTAGAGAACTCCCCTCACATCAGGACAGGAAGGACACACATTTTTAGTACAGTAAGGAAGGGTCAGTATGTCTGAAAATGGTTTAATTTGAGGTCTATGCCTTTTTGTCCTGGTGACAACCATATTCACCATTTCTTATTCAGGAATCACAGGGACAAGAACTGAGCGCAAAATTTCCCTAATTGGGTAACCTGACAGAAATGTTAACGCTTTTGCATTCTATACCAAAAAGTGGTCGGAGTTAGGCCTTAAAGATTCATAGAAATATATGTAAATCGAGAGATTTAAACCTTTGTATTTGGCTTTACATCATGGGAGCAACTGCACAAAATCAAGGAGAACTAGGATTACCACACACAGTTACTTTATAATATTTTAATACCCCAGGCATTTAATATGTACTTTTATTAGGGGTTATATTTTCTTGGCAGCCATTTTAACAAGTTATCCATGTAAATGTTACACCAAACTACAAAGCCATTTAATAGAAGATAAATACCATGCAATTTGTGCAGGAATAACTTGGCCAACGAGAAATAACATCTATTTATTAGCATAATAAATAAACCTGGGTAGCTACTAAAATCAAGGTGTGGCCTCGGTCATGGGGAGTGGTTTGCGGTCGGCACTGTCTGGTCTCTTAGACACTGGTGCCTTGCTCACACTTGTCAGCATCCTGTTACACAGCAGGATGCCAAACAGTGGAGCAGGGGCCAGAGATGGAAAGGTTAAATCTAGGTTGGGAGGTGCAGATAGAATCACTGGCATTGCAGCCTAGGTCCAGTTGATGATGTCATGACGTCACCCCTGCCCCGACAGAACAACAGAGAGCTGGTGAGGTAACCTGTCATCCAACACATAAGATGCATCTGAGGTGTCTGCTCCCAAATGCAGAAAATAGGTGCCTCCATTATTATAAAAGGAAACCTATTTTAACAAAAGGGTTTGTGAAGAGTATTAAAGTAAAAGGTAAAAAAGCATTCAGCCATTACACTTTTCTGAAAAACGTGTGCTTGTATATGACCGTTCAATAACTTAAACTGGACAGATTCATGAGTTCTACTTTAACCACTCGCCTCATTTAGGAGTACATGATCCAGCACTTCAGGGTAGGGGGAGCGCACGCCGGATGTGCTGCGATTAGTCACAGCACAAACTGATCAGCAGGTACCGGCCAATAATTGACCTATTGCACCTTCTGATCAGCGAAGAGGTTGGCAGGACATCTGTGAATGTAATCAATACAGAGTTCTGTCCTGTTAGCGGAAATGTGTCAGTTTTTGTTTCCCTGCAAAGAAGGCAATAAAAACCCACACATCCCTTAGTAAAAAGCAGCACACAGTGAATGTACCCAGCACTGTTAGGCACATATTTAGACGTTAACTAGATGTTAACCTTTTCCTAACCATTGTCATTAGTACAGTGACAGTGTATATTTTTAGCACTGATCACTGTATTATTATCACTGATTCCCACAAAGTGTCAGATTGTCCATTATACTATCGCAGTCCCGCTATAATAATTCGCTGCCCGCTGCCATTAGTAGTATGAAAAAAAAAAAACACAGATTGGGATTTGTTTTTACCAAAAATATGTAGCAGAATACATATTGAACTAAATTTATGAAGAAATTTGATTAAAAAAAATTATTATACACACACACACACACACACAATAAACCAAAGTAACGCAGTAAAACCAAAGTAACGCATAAACCAAAGTAACGCAAAAAAATGGCCTGGTCAAGTGGTTAAAGGCCCATGTACATTAGAATGCCGTACAGGAAACCAACATTCCGTGCCAGTATTCTGCACCGCATTCAACTCACACTGGTCTTGAAAACTGCAGCGGGACAACATCCCAAATACAGGTCACAAACACAGTGCATTGCCTGCACCGAATCAGATGGAACAAAAGTATCATGTGATCCGGTTGCAGTTTCCAAAAGTACTCAAAATAAATTAGCTGAAATCGTACTGCACATAACTGCATGTGTGCGGTTGAGCACCAAAATTCCAACGGTTTCTGCTGAACGGGCTGTGATTTCAATTGCGTTTTTCATGTTTTGATTAAAAAATCTGTTAAAATTGAGGTGAAAAAAACATCATAACCAATGCATTTAACAATGCAATGCAAATCATTGGAAATATTAGGTCACTAGATATGGCGAGTAGAAGATTAATGTGGACAGAAGCTCCACAATCACCAAAAAGGTACTACCAGTATATACTGCCCAAGCAGGGCTGGCCTTTGCGGTGTGCGGTCGTACAGGGCGCCATAGCAACATGGGCGCCTGGTGACCGGCAAAAATTCTCTAATATCGCCCGCGTACTAAGTAGTGGGCGGGGGCCGTCCCGGCGCCCCCCCCCCCCTCCGCGACCGAAGAGGACTTTGGGCGGCATGACATGGTGACAGGCGCCTGGCTTTGCGGGGGTGCAAGCAGGAACCCGAGCGAGCCATCGGCACACTCGGGACACGGCCGCAATGATCACCCTTCCATGTGCAGCGCCGCAGGTCTGAGTCTCGGCTGCCTGTCTCACAGTCACAGGCAGCCGAGCAGTGAAGACGCCTGCCCCTTGTCTGTACTGTGCTGTGCTGTGTGTGTGCAGCACGCGGCAAGCACATTACCTGAGCCTGCTATACAGGTCTGAAGGGGGGTTCTGTATTGTGGGGGGGGGGGGGTTGGCACTGTAGAGGGGGTTCTGTATTGTAGGAGGGGGGTTCTGTATTGTAGGAGGGGGGTTCTGTATTGTAGGAGGGGGGTTCTGTATTGTAGGAGGGGGGTTCTGTATTGTATTGTAGTAGGGGGGTTCGGTATTGTAGGGGGGGGGTTCGGTATTGTAGGGAGCTGGGGGTCTGTATTGTAGGAGGGGGGAGCACTGTAGGGGGGTTCGGTATTGTAGGAGGGGGGATTGTGTATTGTAGGGGTCTGTATTGTAGGGAGGGGGTTCTTTATTGTAGGGAGAGGGGGCTCAGTATTGTAGGGAGAGGGGGGCTCAGTATTGTAGGGGGGGTTCAGTATTGTAGAGTGGGGTTCTGTATTGTAGGTGGGTCAGCTCTTTAGGGGTGAATCTGTATTGTAGAGGGGGTTCTGTATTATAAGAAGGGGTCTGTGTTGTAGGTGAGGGGGGTCTGTATTGTAGGTGGGGTCTGCACTGTAGGGGGGTGTCTGTGTAACATACAGGTGTCTAGAGCTGTGGGGGGCTGTGTAATGTAAAGGGGTGCAGGGTGCTGTGTAATGTAAAGGGGTCCAGAGGTGCAGGGTGCTGTGTAATGTAAAGGGGTCCAGGGATGCAGGGGTCTGTGTAATGTAAAGGGGTCCAGGGGTCTGTGTAATGTAAAGGGGTCCAGAGGTGCAGTTGTGGAGAGGGGTACACAGTAGTGACAGAGATATTGAAGGATACAGGGGGCACAGTGGGGTGTTTTTACATTTTACCGTGGGGGGGCAGATATAGGATCCGTCCCGGGTGCCAAATGCTCTAGGTACGTCTGGCAGGCCACAGGCGGATTCTGGCGGAAAGACGGCGTGGGCGGCTGCCCTTGCCTTGCTATGAGGAGCTCATATGCCACGCGCACTGAGAAGACAAAGGAGGGCAAGAATCCACAGACGCAGGCAGCAGACGTAAAAACTTTTTCCTGTAAGTAAATTATTGTTTTTATAAGTGCAGTGTACTGCTTAATGTCCGTTTTTGTATTTTTTATTGTTTAAATAGGGTGTTTCTTAAAGGAACAGTATATACAAAAGTTAAAAAATAATTTATTGTAATTATGTTTGATATTTGATTGTAAATTTACAGGTAGTGGTATTATAGCGTGTGATTTGCAGTATAGGTGGCGTTATTATAGCGTGTGATTTGCAGTATAGGTGGCGTTATTATAGCGTGTGATTTGCAGTATAGGTGGCGTTATTATAGCATGTGATTTGCAGTATAGGTGGCGTTATTATAGCGTGCGATTTGCAGTATAGGTGGCGTTATTATAGCGTGTGATTTGCAGTATAGGTGGCGTTATTATAGCGTGTGATTTGCAGTATAGGTGGCGTTTTTATAGCGTGTGAATGTATTTTTATCATAGCTTGTAATCAGTTTTTTGGGAACTTAACAGAATGGAAAGCTAAAAAATGGAGCCAGTATTGTAGAAATGGGTGTGGACACTGAAAGGGTGTGGTTACCGAGGGGCGTGGCCACTAGGGTGCGCTGTAAAGCTTCCTCGCACAGGGCGCCTAAAGGCCTAAGGCCGGCCCTGTGCCCAAGACAGTGCTATATTGAAAAATTGTACATGGCAATCGGTTTTATTTTGCTTTTCACTTTAGGTACCAATACGTCTACCTGAAAGAATTTTATTGCAATAAAGAAATCTCCATAAAGAATATACAAAGAGTAAAAAGCAAGCCAACAATCTCTAATCAGAGGTAGTAGAACATTTGTTACATACCGAAGATGTGTGTGCTACAAGATAATGCATTGCCAGTCACCAAGGTCCAGCTTTCCTCCAATCAATACACAACATTTAGTAGCCATGATCTCATGGACCAAACAAGGAAAAAGAAGCTAGAATATTTCACATGCACACCATCATAAGGGTGATTGATTTTCTCTGAAACAAGGAAGAAAATCAATCATATGTAATATAGATCCAATGTCAAAAATCAAGTAAAGTGGATATTCTCTTAACAGCCTATGGCAAAAAAGAATTCATCAAGAAGGATATGAACATTTCTCAAAGCGCATAAGCCAATCTCGCCGATTTTTCGTATAGTGTATGGCCAGCATTACAAATGAATAAAAATGGTATTCTTTTAGATATTGCCTCAAGGAACTCACAAAGCAATACTAGCAATGCCTTCGGGAAGGCCATATACAGTGCAAATGTCTTTCCTGCAACAACACGTTGCAGGAAAAGAGTTCAAGCAGTGTTGACAGGGGAATCAGTAATTGTCTTCTCACGGTTGGGGAGCTGGGGTAAAAACGGGGGAATCCATTTCTGCCGGGGGGAAGACAGTGACTATAGCAGCCGCTAGCAATATCTGCAAGAGAATCTGGCAGGCTGGTTGTACCCAAGTTGATTGATCGGCCAACTTGGTACATTCAGCCTGGTAAGCCGGCCCGTTAATGGTTAAAATCTCAGCTGGTTCTTGCTGTACCAGCCGAGATTCGAAGTGTGTATGGCCGACCTCAGTCATACAAATACACAGTACATTTTTGGGAACAATTTGGTTGTCAATTTACTTACCTAAAAGCTTTTGTGCTGCAAAAAAAACCCCCAAAAAAACAAACAAGGATCTAAAACAAGAACACAAAGAGAACATGCGAGAACTGTAAAAGATAAAACTTCATGTCAATCATACATTAGCATTCTGCATTGCCCTAGCTTTACAACTTTTTAAGCAAGGTATGCTGTGAGAACATCAACCTGAGTGTCTATAAAGATTTGTGGAAGTGATCACAGCAGGTGAACTTTAGATTGTAACACTAGGTGTGGGTGTGTGGGGCTGAGGCTTAATTACTCACTGGAAGCACAATCCTGCTGAATAGTTTACATATAAAGCAAGCTATGAGCCTCAACTGGTTAGATAAGATGTTTCTTCTTCATGAGACATAAGAGCGCACCATACACACCCAAAGAACAGTCGTGTCAATGAATTACTTTTTTTGAAACGCACAATATATACGCGTATGGAACTGGGGTGTGACAATAGCCTCCTGACTATTAGAGACATTCAGCATTCCAGCTGATCAATATGTAGAAGAAAAATCATAGAAGTACTGGTAAATGAGGACAGTTGGATTGTGCCTGCAAATGCAGCTAACCTCTACAGTTATTCTACAAGCAGTTTAGGGTTCAGGATGCTTGATGGATAAATCGCTGAGATATATATATATATATATCTCATTTTTTTTTTTTTTATTATTAGACTGCACTCCAGCAAATGCATATATAATCAGATCACTTGGTTTAGGATCACCCAAGGTCTCCAGTGTCACTATACTGATGAATAGTTGTTGGATTTCGTACCATGCGCTGGTACAAACAGTGTTGACTAGGATCAAACATGCCATACAGATCAGAGGAAGTGATGTCAGGGTATGATAATTTGGATTACCTGATATCTTCTATACAGGTATTAGGTGTTGAGATAGTTTTAGCCTAATTAACATTTATGACCAGCTACAAAAAGTTTTTTAATTTTCTGATGTAATGCACACAGGATTACAAGCACGCAATGTCACATGTATTTTCTGATTGCTTAAACCTTAGGCCCAGTACACGCTATAAGAAAATCAGACGAGGATGTTACTAATTGTATGAAAAATACTCAGACAAAAAGGTATATTGTTTTTGATCATGCACAGTCTTTCGCATCAGATTTTCTCATATGAAAACTGTACACGTTAAACGAAAATCGTTAGTTCGGTTCACGTACGAGGAAAAAAAAGTTTGGGAGGCTGTCCCTTTGGAAATTTTTGTTTGTAAAGTTCGAAAGTTGGGTACACACAATACAAAAATCAAATGTTCATGCCTCGTACTGTCTTTTTCTTCCCATTTTCTCATAGTCTGTAACCAGCTTTAGGCCTGGTTCACACTTAACGAATGCGATGCGTCAAAAACAATTCTAAATTCGCATGCCATCCATGAAGTCATTGTTTTCAATGACGGTCGTTCACATACATGCGATGCGATTACTCTACGAATGCGATGCGATAAAAAAAAAAGGGTATTGTACGAGTTTACAGTGTTGCGAATTTAGTCTCCATAGACATCAATGTAAATCGTTCTGGAATCGCATTGGCGGTTCACATATGTGCAAATTCCACCACACTACTCTCCACAAAAAACAGGAAGTACACAGGAAGTTAACACCTTTTTTTTTTACATTATGATTCCATTGGCCAGAACATCAATCGCAGCTATGTCCAACTCCTAAAATTCATTGTAAAAATCACGGTAAATTCGCATCTCACACAGGACAAAAAAAAAACTGAACAAATTCACAACGCAGCAGTGTGAACCAAACCTTACTCTGGCGCTTTGTACTTGGGTTAACCACTTAGCAACCGCCCTATAGCAATCTCGTGCCAACGGCGGCTCGCTCAAGTTGTGATTACACAAAGCAGGAGCCGATCGACAGGTACCACGGACCGCGGCGATCATCATCAGAGAGGCAGAACTGCAAACTGCCTATGTAAACACAAAAGATTGCTGTTCTGAGAGGAGGGAAGGGGTGGATTATGCGTCTCTGCAAACCTCCCACAGTTTAGTAAAACACTAGCTAGGCACACAGTTAACCATTTGATCGCTCCTGATAATAACCTCTTCCCATCAATTGTCATTAGTACAGTGGCCATGCATAATTTTTAGCACTGATCACTGTATCAGTGTCACTGGTTCGCAGAAATGTCAGTGGCAATATACCAGCCGCAATATCACAGTCCCGCTATAAGTCGCAGATCGCTGCCATTACTAGAATTTTTTTATATATATATATATATATATATATATATATATATATATATATATATATATATATATATATATATATATATATATATATATAGTGCGGAAAATAAGTATTTGAACACCCTGCTATTTTGCAAGTTCTCCCACTTGGAAATCATGGAGGGGTCTGAAATTGTCATCGTAGGTGCATGTCCACTGTGAGAGACATAATCAAAAAAAAAAATTCCAGAAATCACAATGTATGATTTTTTTAACTATTTATTTGTATAATACAGCTGCAAAGAAGTATTTGAACACCTGAGAAAATCAATGTTAATATTTGGTACAGTAGCCTTTGTTTGCAATTACAGAGGTCAAACGTTTCTTGTAGTTTTTCACCAGGTTTGCACACACTGGAGGAGGGATTTTGGCCCACTCCTCCACACAGATCTTCTCTAGATCAGTCAGGTTTCTGGGCTGTCGCTGAGAAACACGGAGTTTGTGCTCCCTCCAAAGATTCTCTATTGGGTTTAGGTCTGGAGACTGGCTAGGCCACGCCAGAACCTTGATATGCTTCTTACAGAGCCACTCCTTGGTTATCCTGGCTGTGTGCTTCGGGTCATTGTCATGTTGGAAGACCCAGCCTCGACCCATCTTCAAAGCTCTAACTGAGGGAAGGAGGTTGTTGCCCAAAATCTCGCAATACATGGCCCCGGTCATCCTCTCCTAAATACAGTGCAGTCGCCCTGTCCCATGTGCAGAAAAACACCCCCAAAGCATGATGCTACCACCCCCATGCTTCACAGTAGGGATGGTGTTCTTGGGATGGTATTCATCATTCTTCTTCCTCCAAACACGGTTAGTGGAATTATGACCAAAAAGTTCTATTTTGGGCTCATCTGACCACATGACTTTCTCCCATGACTCCTCTGGATCATCCAAATGGTCATTGGCAAACTTAAGACGGGCCTTGACATGTGCTGGTTTAAGCAGGGGAACCTTCCGTGCCATGCATGATTTCAAACCATGACGTCTTAGTGTATTACCAACAGTAACCTTGGAAACGGTGGTCCCAGCTCTTTTCAGGTCATTGACCAGCTCCTCCCGTGTAGTCCTGGGATGATTTCTCACCTTTCTTAGGATCATTGAGACCCCACGAGGTGAGATTTTGCATGGAGCCCCAGTCCGAGGGATATTGACAGTCATGTTTAGCTTCTTCCATTTTCTAATGATTGCTCCAACAGTGGACCTTTTTTCACCAAGCTGCTTGGCAATTTCCCCGTAGCCCTTTCCAGCCTTGTGGAGGTGTACAATTTTGTTTCTAGTGTCTTTGGACAGCTCTTTGGTCTTGGCCATGTTAGTAGTTGGATTCTTACTGATTGTATGGGGTGGACAGGTGTCTTTATGCAGCTAATGACCTCAAACAGGTGCATCTAATTTAGGATAATAAATGGAGTGGAGGTGGACATTTTAAAGGCAGACTAACGGGTCTTTGAGGGTCAGAATTCTAGCTGATAGACAAGTGTTCAAATACTTCTTTGCAGCTGTATCATACAAATAAATAGTTAAAAATTCATAAATTGTGATTTCTGGAATTTTTCTTTTTGATTATGTCTCTCACAGTGGACATGCACCTACGATGACAATTTCAGACCCCTCCATGATTTCCAAGTGGGAGAACTTTCAAAATAGCAGGGTGTTCAAATACTTATTTTCCGCACTGTGTATATATTATATATATATATATATATATATATATATATATATATATATATATATATATATATATATATATATATATATATATATATATATATATATATATATATTACATATTGGCATAAATAATAACAACATGTTTCCCATAACAGTCTGTCCTTTTTTTTGCTTATAGAGCAGAAAAAATAACAAAAAACATTAAGGGCCAGTTCACACCAGATGCAGTTAAGTTTTTTCTGCACCAATAGTCAGTTCTGCACCGAAAAATGACTGGAAACTGACTGCATAGTGTAAACTAGAGCCATTGGAATACATGGAAAACACTGTGCATGCATTTTGTAGTGCAGAAAAAAATGCGCACTGAACTGTGTCTGGTGTGAACTGGTCCTAAAAGAAAAGCTCTGTTTGTGAAGGACATCAATTTTATTTGGGTACAGCCAACGTCACACGATCACGCAATTGTCAATTAAAGTAAAGCAGTGCCTTATTGCAAAAAATATCCTGGTTATGAAGGGGGGGGGGGTAAATCTTCTGGAGGTCAAATAGTTAATAAAGCTTAAATTCTTCTGCAATAGAGTTAGGATTATAACCTGCATTACTGACAGTGGTATAGAGAGGTTTTACAATAAAGTGTAAAAAAAAAAAAAAAAAAAAAGGTCAATGCGAATACGCATGGTGAAGCGTCTTACAGCAGTCAGAGTTCACAGTTTATGGTTGTGATTGATCTAGTTGCTATGATTTTTACTTATTCATGATAGACATTTCTTTTTCCCATGTGTACAATGTTTTACCAAGGTCAAATCAGAATCATCTGTCAGAGAAAAAAAAAAAAACGATCATCATTTCTGAGCTCTCCTCCCTGAAAATGCTAGCTTAGGGTAAGCTGAAGACCAAGCTGTTTTTCTTTTTTTTCATTCAAAGTCTTTTATTGAAAGGTAAAAAAGACAAAGGATATACTGTACAAAAAGTGTTTGGTCCATCGCAGACGCAGCTGGATAGAAACCCAGAAAACGTTGCCAACTATCAAATTGTACCACAATAAAACAATACATTCTCTTTTTAAACGTGAAATGAGGAAAAACAGAATGTTCACCATAAAGATATGGAATCCAAGCTAATGAACCGGCTATGAGATAATGTAGGCGGACAACAGCAACAAGGCCTTATGCTAAATTGCAACTACGATTATGATATCAGCTTCCGTGTTAGATCGGATATGGGTGGCCACCAGTAGCCATCTAACCCACATCCACAGAGCTGAGAGGAGAAAACAGAGAATAGGGCCAACGCCAGAAAGTATAGAAGAAAAAGGGGAGTGGGAAGGGAGGGGAAGATGTTCTGTGATGTACGGTCACCTTGCCTCAGGCATCGTCCCAGCACAGCACAGCACCCCAGGGTGTGGGACGCGCTAGGCGATGTTAGCGATCAAGTTGAGTAGGTCCTCCCGAGCTCTACCGGCCCAAAGCCTCTCTGTAATCTCGAGAGTATCTGAAGAGAAACCACTGCTGCCAAGTATCATGAAAACCTTCCACCGACCCCCTGTCCTGAGCCCAAGCTGTTTTTCTTAACTACAAAATAAGAAAAAAAAGAGAGGTCACTGACCACCACGTTATGTTCTCCAGCTGGATAGTTTCAAATAAACAATTATTAAGCCTTGTTAGGTTTAACAGTTTTGGAATACTAGATGTATTTCAACTGTGCATTCTGCGGTTTGATTACAGTTCAACATTTAGGATTTCCTAATAGGCAAATTCAATAGCACTGCCAATACAGAAATCATATCTACGTTTCATCTGAAACACAAAGGGCATGAAAGGTGTGGTGAAGAATGCAGTGCTCCTATATGACTCAACGACTGACAACAAAGACACCTTGCACATGCTGTCAAGTAGAGTAAACAAGAAACAAACATCTAGGTGACAAAATACAAGAGTGCCATTCATAGCACTCTTCTACTTATTTTTAGAGAAAACAAGTGAATCTGATTGAGGGTTCAAAAGAACAAGAAGAAAAATATAAAACATGCCACAATCATTTCCTATAAAAAATAATTAACTAGCAAATCTAATGAAAATACATATCCTCGAAACCCAGCATAATAAAGTTAGCCCAATCCATTGCAACACAATTGTAATTAAAAAGGGAATCAATTATACCATATGCTACTTTACATAGTGAAGGCACAACAGCTTAGAATCTGACAAACTTAAGCCGCGTAAACACTATTAGCTGGGTTGAATGAAAAAAAAAAAAAAAAACCCAGACTGCTCAAGTCAGAGCCACTGTACTAGCATACCAATGTTAGTACAGCGAACTCCCCTGCTGTGCTATTGTGCCATAGCCCCCCCCCCCCCCCCCCCCCCCAGAACACTTCGGCCAGTGCTTTCAGCCATTAGCAGAGAGCGCTGATCGGGAGTCCGTCGGCAGACCTTTTTCGGTTATGACCCTTCAACAGAAGCCGGCCGAAAGTCAGACCAGCTGCCATACCCAAGGGATGTCCAACATTTGGCCCATGTGTACTAGGCTTTACCATGAGTTTATAAAAAGGTCCAGCAGATCTATTCCAGGCTCTCCCAATAAAAATCCTCAACTCTTTTCCTAGGAGAAATGGGTAAAGTGTCTCGTATTTTTTGGTCCCATATATCCTACTGGATAAACAAGGTTTTGCTTTCCCTGCCCAAACAAAGGAAGATCATAGGTTTTCAAGACCATATCCAGTACCATAATGACTCACATGGTGTGAATATAAGGCTTCATGTACACGGGATGTTGTTCAACCTCTCCTGAACAATTTAACTTGACAGCTAAAAACCGGCATCCAAAAACTACAGTTTAGCCGCGTTTGAAAAAAAATAAAATGTTTTTTGGGGTTAAAATGAAAAATGTCTGTAAACAAAACTCTGCGAGTTACTGCGTTTAGCCGCGTTTGGTGCTTGACATGCCTCAGCTTCTGAACGCATTTTTTTGGGTTCCAGAAAAAGCCTCTAAACTCGACTGCCTAGAAAACTAGTGAGGGCCAGTTCACAGCAGGCGCAGTTCCGTGTGCTTTTTTTCTGAACAAAATGCATGCAGTGTTGTTCATGTATTCCAATGGCTCTTGTTGGCTCTAGTTCACAGCATGCAGTCAGTTTCCGGTCAGTATCTGCACAAGAAACTGACTGCATGGTGTGAACTAGAGCCAACTAGAGCTATTGGAATACATGGAAAACACTGTGCATGCATTTTTAGTGCAGAAAAAAATGCAAACAAAACTGTATGGAACAGCGTTTGGTGTGAACTGGCCCTAAAAACGACCCTGTGTAAATGTACTGATAAGATAACAGAGAAGAGTTCAGGAGCAGTTGAAAAAAAAAATGCCCAACTGCTCCTAAACATGCGTTTACTAGCAGCAGTGTACATAAGGCCTTATGCCGCGTACACACGTTCATTTTTCGGCATGAAAAAAAACATTGTTTTTGAAAAACGTCATTTAAAATGACTGTGTGTGGGCTACACATCATTTTTCAGGTTCTGAAAAACGTTAAAAAAAAAAAAAAGAAATTCGAACATGCTGCATTTTTTAACGTCGTTTTAAACAATATTGTTTTTCAGGTTGTAAAAAATGATCGTGTGTGGGCTAAATCAACGTTTTAAACCCGCGCATGCTCAGAACCAAGTTATGAGACGGGAGCGCTCGTTCTGGTAAAACTACCGTTCACATTCATCACGCTGTAACAGACAGACAGAAAAGCACGAATCGTCTTTTACTAACAAGGAATCAGCTAAAGCAGCCCAAAGGCGAATAGAGTGCCGTTGTAAGTGTTGTACGTCACCGCGCTTTGTTCATCATTTTTTTTTAAACGATGGTGTGTGGGCAACGTCGTTTTTAATGATGAAGTTGGAAAACCGTCGTTTTTTGGACATGCTGAAAAACGATCGTGTGTACGCGGCATTAGAATCGTGCGCTCTTAAATAAGAAAAGTGCTGGATCCAATTAGAACAGGGAGCACTAGATCTCCATCAGAAGCACTCTATGACCACTGGCACAAAGCAAAGAGATGACCTCCAGCACAGTCCGCCTCTCTGAAAAAGACTCTGGTCATAAGCCATCCCCTCTTCCACTCAAGCACCTCAGATAGGTCCTTCAAACCATTACCTTTAATGGCTTTAGATTAAAAAACACTTATGGATTGACGCAAAAGTCTTTATCAGATCTATGAACAATGATAGCCCTGCCGCTGGCCATTTGGCAGGCTGAGCAGCTCACATTTTATTACCACCATCACCCAAATGCTTACCTACCCTTTAGCAGTCCACCTGCTTCAAAGTCACTAACTAAGATGGTGCCCATATAAAATCGCACTGCTTGTCTAGATCTAGAACTATTTTTCCAACTCATTCAAGTAATCCATACCTGAATTTCTGAATTTTGTAACCACTCTGACCTCAGTCAGATCATGCCTTATTCTTTGCCTGTCGGGGCTTCAATATGCAGAAAAAATCCAGGAAACAAGATACAAAATCCAGTCTAGATGATATTGGAAGTCAGTTGCCCTCAACGTGTTCACTAACCGTTTACCTTCAAATGAGTAAAGCAAGATATATTAGCACACACACTGAAAATAATTAAAATGAAACATACTCCATTCATAACCATGGCTATTTTTAATATTATCACTGAAGTATTCCACCCCTCATCTCCTATGCTGTTCTACAAAATTATACAAATAAGGGTAATACAGAGAAGAAATATCCAGAAGCAAAATTATATATATATATATATATATATATATATATATATATATATATAGTCCTAACGCAAATTCAAATAAAGCAACAGAAATCAACAGAAAGATGCAATTGATTAAAGAGAGCCTGTCCATTTCTAAACCGAGGGTTCCACAACAATTCACCATAGTGGCGGATGTAGATCTACCCAATGGTGGTTTCAACACACACCGACAGTGAGTACTGCCAGGACACATTGACACCCGATACACTTCCCCCCCTATGGTTCTTGCTCCCGAGATGTCACTGCAGAGGGCAGCACAGGATTAGAGTGCATGCAGCATGGGAGAATCCTGTTCCCCTCATTTATTGCTGTTGATGTGATGCCATCTGGGGAATATGCTGTAGCCAGGTGAGCACATTTTTTTTAGGTTAAACAGATACCGAGGTGTATCTGTAGAGCAGCACAGGGAACAATACTTAATTGTACTGTGCTGATCCCCTCAGGCCCTCCTCTTCTGTCCATCCCAGGTGCTTGTATGTGACTTTAGCTGTGATGGACAAGAGGCGGGCTGGCAGGGATCAGCGCTAGGACAGACAGCAGCTTCCCTGCACCACTCTGCATGTGGAGGAAACTAAAACACTACTACAGATTTCCTGTGCCATGCCCTGGTGTACCTCCTTGGCCTTACCCCAGTGACAGCCCTGTCTTATTCAGTTGAAGATGAAATCCATGTGTGCTTATCTAAAGTTTGACTCATAACTGAGCATTAATGTGCAGAAAAAAAGCAAGCCCTAATTCTCACATTGGGGGAAGGAAGTTTTAATATTTTTTTCTATTTAAAGCCATTTCTCAAAATAATCGTTGTTCTATTAAACAGTAGGCTTGTCCCGATACCGATACTAGTATCTGTACCGATACCGAGCATTTCACCCGAGTACTTGTACTCAGGCAAATGCTCCCGATGCTTCATCCGATACTTGTACAGTCAGCGATGATCAGTGCGGTGGGGTAGTTACAAGCACCAATCACTGCTGTATAGAGTTAAAAGTCTGACAGCCGTTTCTCCACTTCTCTCCACACTCCTCCCCCCACGCGCCGCTTTTATCTGCTTTAGTGAAATCAGCGGTGATCGGTGCTTGTAACTCTCCCACACACAATCACCGCCGACTGTCCCAGTATCCTCCCCCTCCATGCTCCTGTCCCCCCCCTCCATGCTCCTGTCCCCCCCCTCCATGCTCCTGTCCCTCCCCTCCATGCTCCTGTCCCTCCCCTCCATGCTCCTGTCCCTCCCCTCCATGCTCCTGTCCCCCCCTCCATGCTCCTCCTCCACCGCCTACATCTGTCAGGATGCCGGTAAATCTGGCTCCTTACTGTTTGGAATGTACAGAGTTAGTTATCACTGACTCTGTCTATTCACATACTGAAACATCGTAAACTGTGTTTACAATGTTTCAGTTTATGAATGAAGAGGAGCCGCCGTCTTCTCTCTATTAATTTTCAGCGCAGCTGAGGCGAGAAAGGGACTGAGGAATCTGTATCCCTAGTCCAGTGCTTCTCAAATAGTGGGACGCGGCCCAGAGGCTCTGTAAAGGGGGGCTCGTTTAACTACTTGCTCACGGCCGTACGACTTTGTACGGCCGCAGAGCAGCCCTGAATCCCCAGCGCGCGCTCCCGAGCGCGCAGCGGGGAACTCCTGTGCTGGCCGTGTCCCTCGGACACAGCCAAACACAGATTGCGGTAAATAGCCAATCACAGCGGCTATTTACAGCGCGATCTGTGCGGCCAATGGGAGATGATCTCAATTGTAAACATATGAGATCATCTCTCATTGCCGACTCTCCGCTCCTCACACAGACAGCGCGTGTGAGGAGGGAGAGAGAACGGAGAACTGAGCGACTTGGAAAAAAAAAAAAGGTAACAAATCAGTGCCCCAGGATCACGTGCGCCCACCAGTACCACCGTGCGCCCACCAGTACCACCGTGCGCCCACCAGTACCACCGTGCGCCCACCAGTACCACCGTGCGCCCACCAGTACCACCGTGCGCCCACCAGTACCACCGTGCGCCCACCAGTACCACCGTGCGCCCACCAGTACCACCGTGATGATACTATTTACAGTCGCGCGCGGGGGGGGGGGGGCGCAAAATGTTTTCTTCTTCCTAGGGGGGGGGGCATGACAGAAAATAATTGAGAAGTACTGCCCTAGTCCCTTTATCAAAAGTGGAGATGTCTGGGGTCTGTTAAGACCCCTGATATCTCACCAAAGCCCCCCAGGAGGGCTGATAAAAAAAATAAAATAAAAGAAAGACACACTGACACTGTCCATCCCCCCTTATAAAAATTGTAAAAAAAAAAAAAAATATACCGACATGTGCCACCGTCACATGAGATAAAATCAATCGGTAATTGATATCGGCGAGTACTTGAAAAAAAAAAAAAAAGTATCGATACTTAAAAAAGTGGTATCAGAACAACACTAATAAACAGCTTACTGATCACACTAAATGTTCCGTAAGCTGTAGAGCGAAAAGTTATTTCAGGGGTTCCCCGAGATCTCAAACTTTTTGTCAAGCGCTCTTCCAAGGTAAAAAGGTTGAGAAGCCCGATCTAAAGAGATAAGGGCTATAAAAAGGTCAAAGGATAAGCCTAACAGCCAGGCAAAGAGCATTTACTGAATGAGAGGCCTGTAATGGCAATGACTACTTTAAATGAGGAAATGTTTTCCTCATCAAAGTGGAACTTCACTCTCTCAAATCAACATTGATTCTTTTTTACTTGTTTTAAACGTTTTCTGTATTTCTTCAGTTACTTCCTAGCTTTCAGCGGACATCGAGTCTGCTGGACCCACCAATTGGCATTCCCTGTGTCCAATCTGCATGCAATCGCGCCTCAGTGGCTATTGCACGAAATGTACAGGTACGTAATTTTGCGCAATAGAGCCAACCTGCCACAGTAAATACGCTGTAGGCAAGTGGTTAAAATGACTATAGAGATATCCTAATAAACCATACACATTCACAACTTAGGCCGCGTACACACGAGGAGACATGTCCGGAGGACCGTTTTCATCGGACATGTCTCCAGGGATATTTTGGTCTGATGTGTGTACACACCATCAGACCAAAATCCAGAGGACAGAGAACGCGGTGACGTATAACACACCGACGTGCTCAAACAAGGAAGTTCAATGCTTCCACGCATGCTTCGAATCAATGCGATGCATGCGCGGGATTTCTGTCCGATGGTTAGGCGTACTAACCATCGGACATGTCCGATGCATGCTTAGAAACTTTTGTCTGCTGGAAACCTGTCCGCTAGGCCGTACACACGATCGAACATGTCCGCGGCCTTAACGGCCCTGTAACCTATTTTTCATGAATTTGTTTCTTACTGTATTTTTCTGCCTTCATGTAGAGTCTTCCTTGTGCCCCTGAACCTCTACCCCCCCCCCCCCCCCCCCAGTTCCATTGGTCTTTTTATGTCAGTTGCAGTCACGTGCACTGCCATATGCACACTACAAATCCATAGTCCATCTTGGAAAATACATTCCTATACATATTATGGGACCATGGCAGACAAATGTAGCCACCCCTAGAGAAATATGGGGGAGGCTAAACACAACAGAAGGAACTCCTATGAGTTTGACATGCAATAGGATTTTCTTTTCTTTTTTTCCCTTTTAACCAGAGTTTAGTGTCACTTTAATAAAACACCTAAAATCTTTCACATACACATTTTTGCTGTCTTTACATGAAGTATGAGATCTGCAAAATAATACTTCCAGTGTTCACAAAGTGCACCCTGCCTTCTGGTCTTTGAAGCTTATCCTGCTTAGGTCATGAGTTCAGCTGAAACAACTATGCTACCAGATCTGTTTGGACAGTGACAAGCCTGGTTGACAGCATTTTACACCTGCAGATTCATTATTCTCCTACTTCTACATAGAATCATAAAAAGGAGTATTTCAAGCCGTATTGGAGGCAAAAAAACAACAACATATGAACCACACTGCAATACTGTGTATGTGATACCTTACAATATGAAGCTTCTACGTCATTATCAGGCAACACAACACTGCCAATACCTGGTGATATATGGACCAGCCCTGTGGCAGCAAGCTAGGTAGTATAATGCGTGTTTCATATAAATGTGGATGGCTGCATGTGTGCTGTTATTCCCACACCCGCAGTGAAAATGCTACACTGCAAGAAAAATTCATTCTGAATGTATGTATGTATGTATGTATGTATGTATGTATGTATGTATGTATGTATGTATGTATGTATATTATATATACATACACACACACACACACACACATTTACAACCACTTTGTAGTCACAGGGAGCTGTTACTCGGCTCAGATGCCCCATAAGACTGAATGGGAGGGAGGGGCTAGGAACACAGAAGAAGGATCCAAGAAGAGGAGGATCTGGGCTGCTCTGTGCAAAACCACTGCATAGAGCAGGTAAGTATAACATGTTTTTTATATTAATGGGGGGGGGGGGGGGACAACGACGAGACTTTAGTATCACTTTAAAGTGGATGTAAACCTGATTCATGAAATTTGAGCTGGGCACATATCTGCAGTATTTTGTTCTCTCTTTTCAAAGAGCTATGTCCTGTAGCTCTCTCCTCAACCATTCATCTGTTATCAGCCAGGTAACTCCTGACAAATTCTCAGACACATCAGATAAAAGCAGCCTGACATTTCTGTCAGGAGAGGTTGCTGTAATTAGATTAGCAGGGAGCTGGCCTTGTTACAAAACACCTCTGAGAGTCTCTGCCTATGTGAAGAGGTGGCGTGTGCCTTTCCTCCAAATCAGGAATTTTAGCTATCTTGGCTGTATACCCAGACATCAGACTCTGTGTTAAACAGGAAGAGAAAATCTCCTAGCACGATCTGAACTTTCTAAACAATATATAACATTTGAAGACAGCAGATATACACGTAAAACATATGTGGGGAGATTTGGTTCATCAATGTGTATCATCTGAGGCTGTTCACTTCACTGGGTGCATGGAGGGTTTACATCCACTTTAAAAAGGGAAATCTCTCTGGTGTGACATACACGATAAAAATAAAAAACACACAAAACAAACAAATGAGCCACTTGGGAAGACTTAAAAAAGGAATTTTAAAATTGTGGATAGGATCTAGCCGTGTCCATATATGTCATTCAAACCATTTGGTCAGTTGTACACTGAGGAATTTTTGGGGTGACGGACAAATTTTCCCAGACTGTCAGGATAATAAGAGAAAGTTTGTCTATGTAAAAAAGCTGATCCCTCTGAGAATCCCACAGAGTATATCATTTGTACATTTACAGTACAACAAGAAAGCTCAATGTTAGAAAACAATCACACAGGAAATAAGGGGGGGGGGGGTGAGGCACAAACTGGAAAGATGATCACAGTGGACAGCAAAAGTAAAAAGGCAAACTGTGGCAGTGAAGAGACCATCAAATCATTATTCACTTTAGAGGGAGAGGAGTCAAGTTTCAGACATTTGTACAGGCCAGAGACCTGAATATGTAAATACAAAAGCTAGGTGCAGCATTCCAGGGAGGGGGCCAGGACTGCTAACAGAAGGCGTATGGTATGAGCCTTGGTCTCCAGTCATATTTATATGCCGATATAGGTCAGCCAAGCTAAGCCTTGGTTTACCGCAAGAATAAAAAACAGTCACTGTAGGGGAGATTTACTAAACCTGGAGCACTCAGAATCTGATGCATCTGTGCATGGTAGCCAATAAGTCTCTAAATCCAGCTTGTTTAATAAAACCTGGAAGCTGATTGGTTTCTATGCAGAGCAGAGATTTTTTACTATTTAGTTTTAGTAAATAGCCTCCTATGTTCTTGCTTCATTGCTGAGCAAGTATGTGATGCTTTTCAATCCTTATGGGTACTATTTGTAAAGAAGTCCTTAGACATGAGAGGGTAGTGTCCTGATCCTATGATATGATACCCATAGAGGTTAATTCTTCTACTAGAAGATATCCTTACAAAAGAGATTTTCCTTCATTTTAGAATTTATGTGGAAGACTCTCGCCAAATAAAGTTTGTTAAATTGTGTACAACCTGATCATGAGCTAGTATGCCCAAATATCTGTGCTATGCGAGAAAATCACATATGTATAACTAAAACATTACATAGAGTAGGGAAGGGTCAAAACCAAAAGGTTATTTTAAAGTAGATGTAAACCCTCCACACACCCAGTGAAGTGAACAGATACACAGAGATGAACCAAATATCCCTACATAAGTTTTACATGTTTATCTGCCATCTTCGCATTTATATACTGTTTAGAAAGTTCAGAACGTGTTAGGAGATTTTCTCTTCCTGCAGAGTCTGATGTCTGGGCATACAGACAAGATAGCCAACATTTCTGATTGGAGAAAAGGCACACACCCCCTCTCATCATAGGCGGAGACTCTCAGAGGTGTTTTGTAACAGGGCCAGCTCCCTGCTAATCTATTTAGAGCAACCTCCCCAGACAGAAATGTCAGGCTGCTTTTATCTGATGTGTTGGAAAATTTGTCAGAAGTTATCAGGCTGATAACAGAGGAATGGGTGAGGAGACAGCTGTGGGACTTAGCTCTTTGATGAGATATAACAAAAAATACTGCAGATATAAGTGCCCAGCTCAAATTTCATGAATCTGGTTTACATCCACTTTAATTGACCAAAGATGTCACAGCAGGAAGTGACAGGAAGCATCCCCAAAGACAGGGGAAATCCCTTCTCAAACTGAACACTCTACAATCTGATTGTATAATCTGCTTTGACTTTACCAACACTATGTAACAGAAAAGAAAAGCCTAAGCAATCCTTTCATTTAGCATCAAATCAGACAGACCATTGCACTACTTAGGGCACTTTCAAACTGACTTGGTGTGATTTTTCCTGCATGCAGGTGGGCTTTCAAAAAACGCACTAAAGCCACCTGATGCAATAGAAGTCTTTGGTAAACTGCAAGTAACCCGTGGGTACACTGCGCTGAATATGCATAATATGGGAAAACTGCACCAAATCAGTGTGAAGGGGGCCTTAAATTGTTACTAAACCCCCCAGCCATCAAATCAGTCTGTGTATAAAGTAAAGAATGCTTGAACCTAAGGGGTAATCCTCTGCATTATGTAAAAAAGGCTGTTCCATCCTGTCTTTTCTGATCCTCCCCTTATTTTACTGTCCTTAATCCATCTACTGATATAACAGAGCCTTGGGGGCACTCAGCTCATGCTGAGTTTGGTGTGTATTGCTAGGGAGATTTGTTTCCAATCTTGGGAGGGTGCATGTGATCAGCACAGGGCCAATTAGCACTGTGCAGACAGAGGGTCAGGGGTCCTGCAGCCTCCCAAGATAGTCAGTAAAGTAGAATGAAAACTCATCCTGCAAGCTTTAACCAGACACCGATACAAGACATAAGACTGCTATATAATGCTGATGAGAAAAAAGGTAGCAGTTTTCATTTACTAAAATAATTGCACTTCCATGTTCTGTGGGAGAGATATAGTGACTCAGTTTAGTAACACTTTAAGCTGGCCATAGATGACTCCATTTTTTCCATTCAACCAGTGATTTAAACGATTGCATTATGTCAAATTTCATACAGGCATCAGCATATACACTCACAGTGCACATTTTTAGGTACACCTTGCTAGTACTGGTTTGGACCCCCCTTTTGCCTTCAGAACTGCCTTAATTCTTCATGGCAAAGCTTCAACAAGGTGATGGAAACATTCCTCAGAGATTTTGGTCCATATTGACATGAGAGCATCACACAGTTGCTGCCAATTTGTCGGCTGCACATCCATGATGTGAATCTCCTGTTCCACCACATCCCAAAGGTGTTTTTTTGGATTGAGATCTGGTGACTATGGAGGCCATTGGAGTACAGTGAATTCATTGTCATGTTCACAAAACCAGCGGTGAGATGATTTAATATTTGTGACATGGTGCATTATCCTGCTGGAAGGAGCCATCAGAAGACGGGGACACTGTATTCATAAAGGTCAGAAATAATACTCGGGTAGGCTGTGCTCACTTGGTACTAAGGGGCCCAAAGTGTGCCAAGAAAACATCCACCACACCATCCCTCCTAGATTGTAAGCTCCAACGAGCAGGACTCTCTGATTCCCCCCTGTATTAAATGTATTGTAATTGTACTGTCTGCCCTAATGCTGTAAATCGTTACGCTAACTGTCAGCGCTATATAAATCCTGTATAATAATTATTACCTAACCCGCCTGAACTGTTGATACAAGGCAGGATGGATCCATGCTTTCATGTTGTTTAGGCCATATTCTGACCCTACCATCCGAGTGTCACAGCTGAAATTGAGACTCAGACCAGGCAACGTTTTTCCAATCTTTATTGTCCGATTTTGGTGAGCCTGTGCAAATTGTCACCTCAGCTTCCCATTCTTAGCCGACAGGAGTAGCACCCAGTGTGGTCTTCTGCTACTATAGCCCATCTGCTTCAAGGTTCGATGCGTTGTGCGTTCAGAGATGGTATTCTAAATACCTTGGTTGTAATGGTGATTTGAGGTACGGTTGCCTATCATCTAGAACCAGTCTGCCAATTCTCCTCTGACCTCCAACATCAAGACATCACACTGGCTATGTTCTCTTCTTTGGCCCGTTCTCTGTAAACCCTAGAGAGGGTTGTACGTGAAAATCCAAGTAGATCAGCAGTTTTTGAAATACCCAGACAGCCGCCTGGCACGAACAGCCATGCCATGTTCTAAGTCACTTAATTCCCATTTTTCCCCATTTGAAATGCTCAGTTTAACCACTAGAGGGCGGCGCTATAGAAAAAAGACGTCCACAGCGTGGCTCTCAAGTGCTGGGAGGACGTCTTTGTTTACATTCCCCTGCGCGCCGCTGGGTGGCGCGCAGCGGAGAAACACTGTGCCCGGCGCATCGCTGGGAAGCCGATGCGTGTGCCTGGCGGCCGCGGTGTCCTCCAGGTACTCGCGATCAGCGGTGACACAGCAGGGACGTGGAGCTCTGTGTGTAAACACAGAGCTCCACGTCCTGTCAGGGAGAGGAGACAGATGCTGTGTCCCTTGTACATAGGGACACAGCATCGGTCACCTCCCCCAGTCAGTCTTCCTCCCCCCACAGTAAAAACACACCCAGGGAATACATTTAACCCCTTCCATGCCCCCCTAGTGTTAACCCTTTCATTGGCAGTCACATTTATACAGTAATTAGCGCATTTTTATAGCACTGATCACTGTATAAATGTAAATGGTCCCAAAATTGCCGCCATTACTAGTAAAAAAATAATAATAAAAAAAAAAAATCATATATCTATCCCCTATTTTGTAAACGCTATAACTTTTGCGCAAACCAATCAATATACACTTATTGCGATTTTTTTTTAACAAAAAAATAAAAAAATTGGGATATTATAAGAAAAAGTAAAAAAAAATACTGCGTTTTTTTTTTTTTTCAAACTTTTGTAATTTTTTGTTTATAGCGCAAAAAATAAAAAATAAATCGCAGAGATGATCAAATACCACCAAAAGAAATCATTGTTTCCCCACAAATAGAGCTAAAAATATAATTTGGGTACAGTGTTGTATGACCGCGCAATTTTCATTCAAAATGCGTCAACGCTAAAAGCTGAAAATCGGTCTGGGCACGAAGGGGGTTTAAGAGCCCAGTAATGAAGTGGTTAAACTTCAGCAAGTTGTCTTCATCACATCTAGAGGTCTAAAAGCACTGAGATTCTGCGATGTAATTTGCCGATTAGCAATTTGTGTTACCAAGTAATTGAACAGATGTACCCAATAAAGTGGCCGGTGACTGTAGATGCTAGGAAACCTCAAGACTCTGCTGCCTGATATGGCACGATTCATCCCTAGGACTCATTGAGCTTGATCTAATGAGTTCTGTAAACATTTAATAAGCTTTGCAAAGCTCCCTCAGGCTCTGTTCACACCTGAACATTTTGAATCGCAGGCAGAATCGTTGAGATTCTGATCGCGATTTAGAAACAAACGGCATGCTAAAATGACAAATCGCACAACAAAACAGGAGCTTCTTTTGGGCGACAATCTTTGCTCCTTCTCAGTCAACATCTGTGCCTGACCTCACAAATGCGCTTCTGGAAGAATGGTCAAACATTCCCATAGACGCTCTCCTCAACCTTGTGAATAGCCTTCCCAGAAGAATTGAAACTGTTATAGCCACAAAGGTTGGGCCAACCCAATAATAAATATATAAAATTGAACCCTACAGAATAAACGCCAGGGCGCCATTAATATTCATGTGGGTGTAAATGCAGGTGTCAATACTTTTGACAAACACATATTTGTCAAAAGTATTGTGTGTTTTTTTTTATTTTATTTATTTATATATATATATATATATTATATATATATATATATATATATATATATATACACACACACACACACACACACACACATATATATACACAAATACATATATACACACACATACACAGTACAGACCAAAAGTTTGGACACACCTTCTCATTCCAAGAGTTTTCTTTATTTTCATGACTATGAAAATTGTAGAGTCACACTGAAGGCATCAAAACTATGAATTAACACACGTGGAATTATATACATAACAAAAAAGTGTGAAACAACTGAAAATATGTCATATTCTAGGTTCTTCAAAAGTAGCCACCTTTTGCAGCAGACACATCTCTAGAACAACTGTTAAAGAGGAGACTGTGTGAATCAGGCCTTCATGGTAGAATATCTGCTAGGAAACCACTGCTAAAGAAAGGCAACAAGCAGAAGAGACTTGTTTGGGCTAAAGAACACAAGGAATGGACATTAGACCAGTGGAAATCTGTGCTTTGTTCTGATGAGTCCAAATTTGAGATCTTTGGTTCCAACCACTGCAACGCAGAAAAGGTGAACGGATGGACTCTACATGCCTGGTTCCCACCGTGAAGCATGGAGGAGGAGGTGTGATGGTGTGGGGGTGCTTTTCTGGTGACACTGTTGGGGATTTATTCAAAATTGAAGGCACACTGAACCAGCATGGCTACCACAGCATCTTGCAGCGGCATGCTATTCCATCCGGTTTGCGTTTAGTTGGACCATCATTTATTTTTCAACAGGACAATGACCCAAAACACACCTCCAGGCTGTGTAAGGGCTATTTGACCAAGAAGGAGAGTGATGGGGTGCTGCGCCAGATGACCTGGCCTCCACAGTCAACGGACCTGAACCCAATCGAGTCTCCTAGTCTTCAGAGAGCTGTTGTGTCAGTCACTGGCTCACTGCTCATCCAATCGGATGGGTGATCTGTCCATCAAACTGCCCGGACAAGGGGGAGGGGCTATGACGTGGCAGGGAACACACACACACAGCTATTCAAAATGAAAGCTGTATGTTCCCCGCGCTGATTTTCTAGGCGGCGGACTTGGCTTTCTCTGTGGGGAGTGGGACATGGCTGCATTACTGGGGGGACATGGCTGCATTACTGGGGGGTGGGGCATGGCTGCATCTCTGGGGGGGGGGGGGGGGGACATTTAAAAAAAAAAAATAAAGTATCGGTAATGGCGAGTACATGAAAAAAAGTATCGGGACAACCCTAATAAATATATACACATACACACACACACGCACACACACACCATAATATACATTAAACTAAAAAAGGTACACGTGATATTAGTGCAGCAATCTCCACGCTGAGCTATTGTGTTGCGACATGGATACTGCCCCCCACGCCAGACCACAATGATCAGCCATTGGCTGCGAGCGCTGATCGGATGATTCTTCCACCGGATCGTGAGCTGTGCACATGGGCCATCAGTCAGCTGGTAACTGCTAAACTGTTTTCTGCTGGTTTTTAGCCTGTGTTTACCTAGCTTTACAGTCAGGTGTCTTATTGACAATGGAACAATGTATGGTCAATTGTGACGTATGTATGTAATCTCTGTGAAAGAACAGAATGCAGCCCAGGCTTGAGGCAAAAATACTTTAGAAACTTTCAAAATCTTTGTGCACAAAAGGTTTTCCGCAGCTGGAAGCCTTTATTACCTGGATGCCTTATACCACCCATTCCTCAATCGTTTCAAACAATGTACAGCCACACTAGGAAGTAAAAATGTACCTGTAAAGAGTAGGGACTGCAGTTTATACTGTCTGAGTACTGAGACAGAAAGGGGATAGTTACTATGGGCATGAAAAACAGGTTTGGCCAGAAAAGAAGATGCAGGAAGGTTCATAAGGCAAGCTCTGACACTCACAGATTATGGTAGAGGCAGACAAATCAATGAGGAATTCAAGAAGCAGATAGTCCAACGGGAGGAAGTTTTAATGAAAAACCTGTAACCTCCAAAATAAGAAAAAAAAAAAAGCAGAGTTGCCACCACAATGAATGGCAGTGCCTGCTACAGTAGAATAAAAAAAAAACAGTTGCAGAGGAATTATCTATATACAATCCACACAATCTCCAATACACACAATCCTTGTCTGGAGACATTGGCCAGTTAAAAAAAAAAAAAAACTGCCCGACATTCGACCCGTTTTGCCCATGTGTGTATACCACTTTGCCCGACAGAAGCTGGCCAATGGTAATAGGACGGAGTACATATAGGCAGGTATGACTGATGTGACCATGGTTCCTAATTCCTAATCTAGATGACGAAACGCATAGATGGGGTACACTGGTCACGTCTTTGTCATCACTTCTGCCGACTGAAATGCACGCTGGCTCTAGGACCTACGGAGCAGTGGCGCTTGCACATACACAGCTGGCAGATTATTCCTAGTGCAGGGACACGGCACAACAATACGCACAACAATACGTGAGTGACATTCTTATGTGGTCTTAATAAATGGAATTATGCTATGTCCGCTTTGTGATCGTTTTCCATGATCTGGAACATATGAGAGTACTCCCGAATGCCATCGGGTGGACATACATCTATTTGTAAGCCTTGTTGACCCACCTCGGCATAAGCCCAGGGGGTCCACACCTGTAGGCAGATGCACACGGGTGGTGGGAGCCTGCACGTTGGGTGTTGCAGTGATTTGCACAGGCACTTTACAGTATAAATATTGGAGGAACTTCACATGCACTCTATGTTGATGAACTTGCATGCACTTTTTTCACTGGCAACATGCTTAATTTTTAAACCAGGAGTTGCACGTATATATTTTTTTTCTTTCTTTTTGGATTTCACATAAATGAATTATTCTGATTGATTTTGTGGACATTGATGATTTTTGTTATTTTTTTTACATGGTTATGTATTTATGCACAGGTTGATTTATGCAACAGTAAGAGAATGGCACTTTAGCACTTTACTTCAAGTAGGAAGCGAGGCAGCACACTATTTGAATTTAACACGACAACTGTAGCCAATAGATGGCCATCATTCATGCCATCCATTATGTATTATTGAGCTGATCATTGTGAATGATCACATGGTAAAGACAGGGTCAATTTCATTCAGTAAGAATGGTTGCTTATAACAGTGAAATTGACTGGTACAAGCAATCATAATGTTAAAAAAAAAGAAAAAAAAAAAGTGTATATATATATATATATATATATATATATATATATATATATATATATATATATATATATATATATATATATATATATATATAGTCAGAGTCTTCGAGTATGGAAAGTGAACACCCTATCAACCAAGGCCTGAGGTGTGCCTGGGCCTGGTCGGTATGCCTAAAAGAGGGCATACCCTGAATATGAGAATAAGAAAAAGAACAAAGAGAAATGGAGTGTGTGAAGCTGGGGGGGGAACGGGTGGGTGGGAAACAAAAAATGGCGCCAACACCGGACCTGACATGGGAGGAGCCTTAAGTACTCATCAGACTCCTCCCACAAATACAGGCTAACCTTCGGCAAGCCTTAAAACTTGTAGTCAGAGTCTTCGAGTATGGAAAGTGAACACCCTATCAACCAAGCCCTGAGGTGTGCCTGGGCCTAGCTGGTTGGTATGCCTAAAAGAGGGCAAAAGACACATGTTTAGGTGAAGAAGGGTAGAGAACCCCACCAAAAGGAATGTACTACTTGTGACAAGAGGATGCATGGGGGAAGTGGAGCGAGGGGGAAGTGGAGCGAGGGCCAAGCGGATAGGAATCCTTCAACCGGGTACTACCCACGCTGATGAAGGGAAGTGAGAGGGTAAGTTGCAAAAAGGACAACAGGTAGGAGACTGAGTGTCAGCTACCTGGAAGGCGGATAAGACCAAAGCACAGGCAATGCATAGTGGCACATGGGAACCAAGCCAGACTCGGATTCGGGACATAAACTAGCAAACAAGACAACAGATCACCAGACATGCAACGATCACAACCCCCTCGGCACTTACCTAAGAAAGAGAACATGAGCAGGAACATCGAGACCACTGCGCGTGAATGAACCAAGACTGCCCCCCACCCCTATGTGATAGTTAAATACGCCCGAGTAACCTGCAGCGCAGACACAGGCGAACCATGAACACTCAGGGCTGGTGAACCCACGGAGCGTGGTGGGTAGTCGTATAGGTGTAAGAATGAACATGCATCGTATGACGTATGGTATACGGGCGAGAAGATTGTGGGCGACAATCATTAAAAACGAAACCTCAGCCCGTATGGATCTGTAGACGTGACAGATCCCGAGATCCGAATGCTAGCTAACTAACCCAGTTGCAACATGACAAAGAACAATGAGACACGATAACCAACAAACAACGACCACGCCATGACAGACAATACGACCGACATGATGGGGCAGAAATGACAGAAACGTGCGACTGGGGCAGAAATGACCAACAACCGAACACCATCCATGCACAACAACCCCCCCCGGCACCCTACCCAAGTACAGAAACATGAGCGGGAACATCGAGACCACTGCGCGAGAATGAAATAAAAGACGGCACCCCACCCCTATGTGATTGGTAAATGAGCCCGAGTAACCTACGGCGCAGACACAGGCGATAACTGAACACTCAGGGCTGGTGAACCCACGGAGCGTGGTGGGTAATCGTATAAGTGTAAGAATGAAAGTGCATCGTATGACGTATGGTATACGGGCGAGAAGATTGTGGGCAACAACCATTAAAAACGAAACCTCAGCCCGTATGGATCTGTAGACGTGACAGATCCCGAGATGCGAATACTAGCTAACTAACCCAGTTGCAACATGACAAAAAACAATGAGACACGATAACCAACAAACAACAACCACGCCGTGACAGATGACATGACCGACATGCTGGGGCAGACATGACCGAAACGTGCGACTGGGGCAGACATGACAGAAACGTGCGACTGGGGCAGAATGACAGAAACGTGCGACTGGGGCAGAATGACAGAAACGTGCGACTGGGGCAGAATGACAGAAACGTGCGACTGGGGCAGAATGACAGAAACGTGCGACTGGAAACGTGGCTGGGGCAGAATGACAGAAACGTGCGACTGGGGCAGAATGACAGAAACGTGCGACTGGGGCAGAATGACAGAAACGTGCGACTGGGGCAGAATGACAGAAACGTGCGACTGGGGCAGAATGACAGAAACGTGCGACTGGGGCAGAATGACAGAAACGTGCGACTGGGGCAGAATGACAGAAACGTGCGACTGGGGCAGAATGACAGAAACGTGCGACTGGGGCAGAATGACAGAAACGTGCGACTGGACCGCTGGGGCAGAATGACAGAGACTGGAACGCTATGAGGGTAAGCCCCTGGGGACAGGAACCCCCCGGAAACGCTATGACCGAAATCGTGGCCCAGAAACGTTGTGACAGAAATCGTGGGCCAGAAGCGCTGTGACAGAAACCGTGGGCCAGTACTCGTGGGCCAGTACTCGTGGGCCAGAAACGCTATGACTGAAATCGTGGGCCAGAAACGCTATGACTGAAATCGTGGGCCAGAAACGCTATGACTAAATCGTGGGCCAGAAACGCTATGACTGAAATCGTGGGCCAGAAACGCTATGACTGAAAACGTGGGCCAGAAACGCTATGACTGAAATGGTGGGCCAGAAACGCTATGACTGAAATGGTGGGCCAGAAACGCTATGACTGAAATGGTGGGCCAGAAACGCTATGACTGAAATGGTGGGCCAGAAACGCTATGACTGAAATGGTGGGCCAGAAACGCTATGACTGAAATGGTGGGCCAGAAACACTATGACTGAAATGGTGGGCCAGAAACGCTATGACTGAAATGGTGGGCCAGAAACGCTATGACTGAAATGGTGGGCCAGAAACGCTATGACTGAAATGGTGGGCCAGAAACGCTATGACTGAAATCGTGGGCCAGAAACGCTATGACTGAAATGGTGGGCCAGAAACGCTATGACTGAAATGGTGGGCCAGAAACGCTATGACTGAAATCGTGGGCCAGAAACGCTATGACTGAAATCGTGGGCCAGAAACGCTATGACTGAAATCGTGGGCCAGAAACGCTATGACTGAAATCGTGGGCCAGAAACGCTATGACTGAAATCGTGGGCCAGAAACGATATGAGAGAAATGCTGAGCCTGACACATGAGGCCGAACTGCCATGCCAGGAAACCTGGGCAGAAAGGGTATGAGAGAAATGGTGAGTCTGAAAAGCGGAGCCTGTGCTGCTGAAGCGGAAATGCGATAACAGAACCCTGGGGCCGAACGCTGAGGGAGAAACGCTGCGCCTGAACGCTGAGGGAGAAATGCAAAGACAGAATCCTGGCAGACGGAAATGCCGAGACAGAACCGCTGAGGCAGAAAAGTACTCACAGAAACGCTGAGACTGCAACGCAATGACAGAATCCTGGGGCAGTCCACGCTGAGACTGGACCATTGAGGCAAAAATGCACAGACAGCAAACCTGGGGCAGAATGCGGTGACAGAATGTTGCTACTGAAAAAGAATGACAGAAATGCGAATGAGAAAAGCTGAGACTGAAACTGCAAAGACAGAAGACGTGGGGCAGAAACGGCATGACAGAATGCCCAGACTGAAAACGCCGAGACCCAAAGCTGGGGCAGCAATACTATGCCAGAATACTGAGATGGAAACCAGAACCCCCCCCCCCCCGCCAGACCCAAGGACTGAAACACCCTCCCCCCCCGCACCCACCGGGAGCTGTGACTGGGGGGGGGGGGCGCCACTATGACGGAAACCCCCCGGGGCAGAACGCTGTGAACGCTGTGACGGAAACAGGGCAGAACGCTGTCCCCCCCCGGGGCAGAACGCTGTGACGGAAACCCCCCCGGGGCAGAAACGCTGTGAAACGCTGTGCAGGAATGCTGTGACCGAAACCCCGCCCTTACACGAGTGTGCTACACATGTACTGACGCTGACTGCATGACTCCCCCCAAACTCGTGGGGCAGAAACGGACAAAAAACGCATGACAAACTCGTGGGGCAGAAACGCATGACAAACTCGTGGGGCAGAAACGCATGACAAACTCGTGGGGCAGAAACGCATGACAAACTCGTGGGGCAGAAACGCATGACAAACTCGTGGGGCAGAAACGCATGACAAACTCGTGGGGCAGAAACGCATGACAAACTCGTGGGGCAGAAACGCATGACAAACTCGTGGGGCAGAAACGCATGACAAACTCGTGGGGCAGAAACGCATGACAAACTCGTGGGGCAGAAACGCATGACAAACTCGTGGGGCAGAAACGCATGAACGACACTCGTGGGGCAAAACGCATGAACGACACTCGTGGGGCAAAACGCATGAACGACACTCGTGGGGCAAAACGCATGAACGACACTCGTGGGGCAAAACGCATGACAGAAACTCTGGGGCAAAACGCATGACAGAAACTCTGGGGCAAAACGCATGACAGAAACTCTGGGGCAAAACGCATGACAGAAACTCTGGGGCAAAACGCATGACAGAAACTCTGGGGCAAAACGCATGACAGAAACTCTGGGGCAAAACGCATGACAGAAACTCTGGGGCAAAAACGCATGACAGAAACTCTGGGGCAAAACGCATGACAGAAACTCTGGGGCAAAACGCATGACAGAAACTCTGGGGCAAAACGCATGACAGAAACTCTGGGGCAAAACGCATGACAGAAACTCTGGGGCAAAACGCATGACAGAAACTCTGGGGCAAAACGCATGACAAACTCTGGGGCAAAACGCATGACAGAAACTCTGGGAACCCCCCCCAGAAAACGCAGGGCATGGTGCTAAGACAAATAGCAGAAATGCAAGGGAGACTGGCAGCGTGACACCCCCCCCCCCCCATGCTGCCAGCTTGAAACCCCGGGGGAACAGGTGGAACAACCCTCCTATGCTACCCAGCGAGACATGAAGGGTGGACAACCCCCCATGCCGCCAACGAGACCCCCTTGCCCCCCCCCATGACACCGGCGTGGACGAGCGGGTCCTGCAACCCATCAGCATGCGCCCGGAGGGCTGGATGGACGCGCCCGCCCCCTCCCCCCTTGGTGCGCGCCTGCAACACAGACAGGGAGGAGGAGCGGGCATGCCTGCGTGTGCGGAGATGTGGATGGATGGCCCCCGCAGCAGCGCGCCGTCCCCCCCCTCTGTGAGCCTGGAAGTAGATGGGGTGGACGAGCGGCGGGCGGCCCTGTAAGGCACCGGCTTAACCTGGAGGAGTGCGGTTGGTGGATGGCGGGCTCCCGCCCCCCCATGCCGCCTGGCGTACGTAGACCGGGAAAAGCTGGTCGGTGGATGGCGGGCTCCCCCTCCCCCCCTGCCGGATTGACATGGAGGAAAACACACGTGGGCGCCCCCCTCTCGGCTGCCCGCAAGATGCCGCCAGAAAGGTGGATAGCTGGATGAGCGGACCCCCCCCTCCTCCCTCAAAACCGGCATGCCCACAGGAAAAGATGGATGGATGGCTGGTTGAATGAATGAAAAGCCCGACGTGAACCACGAGGCGGCGGCTGCTGCTCTGCTAAACCAAAAATGGCGCCAACACCGGACCTGACGTGGGAGGAGCCTTAAGTACTCATCAGACTCCTCCCACAAATACAGGCTAACCTTCGGCAAGCCTTAAAACATATATACACATATACTTTTTTTTTTGTTTATCTCTTAATTTATCCAATAAATTGTGAAAAAAAATACAGCTTCAAAATACTTGCCATGCTTCTTATTAAATACCCTGGATTGTCTACTTTTTGAAAAGAGGTTACTTGGATATTTGTCCTGTCCTAACGTTTTCAGGCCTCAAGAAACGACCACGGGTATATTAGGATTGATTGATTTTCAGATATGCCATAGTTTGTGGACTAAATAAAAACATGTTTGCCTATATGAGGTATAAACTTAGGTACTTTTGATTGATATATGGACCGGCTCTATTCGCGGTTGTTGGCCATTAGTGAGGATTCAGGCTTATAGACCAATTTAACCGGCTTAAAATTAATTGGCTTATTTCCTTTTATTTATTCCTTCATGTATATACGCTATATGACGAGGTATACCCTCTCCTCTGCCCAGCTCTAGTCACTGTATAATCTTCTTCCAACTTTTTAAGTATGTGGTGCTTTACATAAGCACCAACTGTGTTTCACTTGAAATAAATTCGTACCTTCCTGTCACTCAATTTTGACTTTTCTTTTTAAATTTGTGTTCTCTATCCAGCCTTTTCTCAATAGTGTCCTATGCGGTAGGACCGGCTCTTTCCTCATTGGGGAATGCAATTTGATCCTGCATCTTGATCGTTTGGCGATCTTTGGTCATAATGAGCACATTGGTAAGCATGAAATATCTGGTCTCTGCAACCCAAAAAAAATTTTTGTTGTTTCCATGCATATTGTATGTATTCCTTTTTTTGTGTGTAACACTAATTTAATTTCTTTTGTATCTATGTAGTCGTAACTTTAAGTCATGATTGCTACTGGTTTCCCCTGAAGAAGCTTTACAAGCGAAACATGTTGGGACACAGCAATCTACTTCACCTTGGCTGAACTACAATATGTTAATGTTTGACCGTCAACCATTTCTATATATACACACCAAGCATTTTTTTTTTTTGTGGATCTATTTTAAAGTTTTTTTACCTCAATAAAATGTATTTTTATATTTTTTGTACCTATGTGGTCCAATAACGTTTTCTTTCTCATTCTTATATGAACACTTACTGCACCGATAAGAAAATCCCATTCCCTCTTCCTTGTCTTTTTCAATAAATTCTAACCTGGCATGTGGTGCCTATAATCTACAGTGTACTATCTCTGATTGGACCATCCTTACATTGATTCTGGTTATTTTCACCAAAGAAATCTAGCATAATACAGTTTGGCCTAAATTAATGGAGAAAGACTTATTTTCTAAATATTTATGACAAACGTTTCTTGTTTTTTTTAATCTCTGGCTTTTTCATTTAACAAAAATAAAATCAAAAACCCTGTGGCGATTAAATACCACCAGAGAAAAACTAAAAAGTTAAATATGGGTAATGTGTTGCATGACCGCGCAATTGTCATTGAAAGTGCGACAGCGCTAAAAGCTGAAAATTGGCCTGGGAAGAAAGGGGGTGAAAGTGCCCAGTACTGAAGTGGCTAATATTTACAATTATTTGCCATTTACTAACTTAGTTTTATCTTTTAGACCCTATATACATTGGCCATCTTTGCTAGATGCCTTTCCTCCTGGTAGCGGCCATTTGGCAGAACACTTGTAAACGCACGCTTTCAGACGAGTTTACACGCGTCAATCATTTTTGCCAAAAAAATGCTGCTCATGGATGCGCTGGTAGTGTTTTGTTTGTTTGTTTCCTTCCTCCAAAAACGCCCCCGTCTCTAAACTCCTAGAAAAAAAAAGAAATAAAAAGAAAATAAAAACACACCAGATGCCCCCCAAGACCAGTGTTAAAAATGTCCAGTGTGCATGAATCCTTAGATTTAGTATGAATTTTGAAAGCAGTGTAGGCAGGTCAAATCAATTTATATTTTCCTGTGTCCCTCCTGTCATGATAGCCTGTCAGGGGTGTGAAGGGGAGAATCAGTCAGCCGCAATACCGGAAAAAGGGCCGCAAGGCCGGCTGTCGTAGCCTAAAAACTCCTGCCCGCAGCTCCTAGTGATCGGCGTGGTGTCCATTTTTTCCTATCATTTGTGTTCTTTCAGAAAATGGTTTGGTGGATCTTTCACAAACTCTTAAAGCTGTGAGGGAGAAATTATGAAGAAAAAAAAAGCATTGCCAAACTAATCTGGCCATAAGCAGCAAAAGTGTTAAAATTTAAAAAACAATGAGTATAACTATCATTGTGCTTCATTATTGCCCGACAGCCAGGTAACCAGGATTTTCAGTGTTCTACGATGTCTACCTAGGTATGTTCTCAGTACAAACCCAAGGTGACTCAAAAGACAGGAATCCATAAGCAAAAATGATTTGACTCTTAATTAGTTTTTGATATGGGCAGTAAGTTAGTTGTTCATGGAGCAAAGGTCAGTTCCAGGGCGTGGGTCTACAAACATGTTCCTGTAGTGCTCAGGAGGTGCACCCATTCATGATATTTCAGGTAGGTACTTCACAAGAACAGGATGTTATATTATATGCACTCAATGCAAAGAAGAGGCACGTTAGTGAAATGAGGCAAGCCTTTCATGCAGGCGTGATTTGCTTATACCTACAAATCTATAATTAGACTCTTTCACACTAGGAAAATGTACTCTGTTTCTATACAGATGTCAAACGGGTCATGTTTTCAGGCTTTCCTCATAAAAGAATTGTGGACTAGTAAAAGTCTATATCCAATACACTGTATACATTCATTGCTATGCCATCAATGTAAAAAAAAATCTATTATTGTATCAAAATTACACCTTATGTTAGTTTTGTATAAAGTGGTGTTTGCTGAAACCTTTAGGGCTCATTCACACTAGCTTTGGTCTTTGAAAAGCAGTCCACATTCGGATCAATATTTTGCAGATGCCAAGCAAAGCATCACAGCGGGCAGCATGTGTACTGCCCAAGTTGCTCCCCCTGCAGCTAAAAGACATAGCGGATGGAAGGTAGTAAACCATGCGATTCAGCGACTCCCCAACCCCAATTTTTCCTTACTATTTAGTTAATGTTTTCGCCCTCTGTACTTATTCCAATGTTGACACGACGCCCTCTCTTACTCTAATGCTGGGTGCACAGTGTGCCACTACTTACATTGGCATGGGGTGGGGTCACCGGGTGACATCATCCAGAGGCCCATCCCTTGTGACGTCACTGCCTGGGGCATGATGGGCGGTGACATATGGAGCAGGCCTGTGGTGACCCCACCTCATGCCAATATAAGCAGTGTCACACCGTGCACCCAGCATTAGAGCAAGAGAGAGGGCCCCCCCATGCCGCAAAAGCACCCAACCCCCCCCCCCGTGTTGAGGGGGGGTTCCCCTTAAAATCCACACCAGACTGAAGAGCCTGGTATGCTCTTGGAGGGGGGATCCATGCCGTTTTTTTTTTTTACATTTTGCGTGGAGTTCCCCTTCAAGATCATCAGAGCACAAGTCGCATGCTAAAGTCGGATCAGTTAACACAGCGATCCGACTTCAGCGATATTCAATGGCATGAAGTAGGATCAAAGTCGCACCAAAGTAGTGCAGGGACTACTTTGAAGTCGGCAGGACTTGAAGTCCTAACAATATGTACGACAGTCATTGGAAATCATGGGGAGCGACTTGTTATACGACTTTGCAGTCCCAAGTCGTAGGACAAGTCGTACAAGTGTAAAATGGCCTGAAACCAAAAGAGAGAAACCACTTATAAAAGTATTAGCTGGAGTTTAGCTTCAATTTGTTAGTCAAATGTATATAAATCTGCTAGTCCAACACCCCCTCCCCCCAGACTGACAAAGCTGCTGTCCAGAATGCAGACACACTGAGGCCAGGTAAACGGCTAGCATTTTGGGATTGTGTTTTATTTTTCGCCCCCATGTACTTCCATGAGTGGCGGTGGGTGTCAGCTGACAGGTGTCTGATGACATGCACATCTCCATAGAAGAGACTGGCGGGTCCGATCAAGTCCGCCTGAAAAACTGATAGGCGGACCTGATCGGATCGCCTGTGTGAAAGTCATTTTGCTAATTGCCTCTGAAGTCACCTCGTCACCCCCGAAGTCGTGCCGCGGAAGTGTGAACCGGCTCTTACCAAATGCCTTGTTACCAACTAGGGGTGGGCATAGGGAAGCAAAGCTCTTAATGTGCAGTTTTACTCAAAGCCAGCAATAACCCTAAGAAAACAATGTTCCAGAAGATCTGCATCAAAAGCTGAAATACTGCATTCCAGATCCTTACAAACTGATTCACAAACACAAGTCAGAAGCAAAATTCAAGCTTTTAGAAACGCCCCATAGTACAGTACAGTAAAACCTTGATTTGCGAGCATAATTCGTTCCAGAAACATGCTTGTAATTAAAAGCACTTGTATATCAAAGCGAGTTTCCCCATAAGAAATAATGGAAACTCAAATGATTCGTTCCACAACCATTTATTCATAAGTCCTTCAGTTTATAGCGCATATAAAAAGATTATAGCAATGTGACCATAAAATATCCATCCACAAATGGAAGCCTCCACAAGGGGATTAAAAGCAAAATCCAGCAGGATCACGAGAGTATAAAAGAGAAGAGAGGCGCCTCCAAGTGTAGCAATAGGTTGCCAAATGTTGTGCCTTCATTAAATGTAACCATATTGCTACACTTAGGCCTCATTCACACATAGCCGACTTCGTCGCAGTCCATTCCGACGGAGTCCGCCCGCTCAGCGGGAGATCAGTCCGCAGATCTCCGCTGAGCCGACGGATGACAAGCTCCGCTCTGTTCACTGAGCAGGGAGGAGCTTGTTGAGCCCCGCTGTCCTCTATGGAGCGATCTGACGAAAACGGACAGCATGTCAGTTTTCATCAGATCTTACCCAATCCGATCCGCATGGACGGATGGGGACGTGAGCCCTATACGTTTGTTTTTAGCAGATCGGGTGAGGTCGGATGTCAGCGGACATGTCTCCGCTGACATCCGACGCTCCATAGACATGCATGGAGCACCCGTTCAGGTCCGCCTGAAAAACTGACAGACGGACCTGAACGGATCCATGTGTGAATGAGGCCTTAGAGCAGGGATCCTCAAACTACGGCCCTCCAGCTGTTGCGGAACTACAAGTCCCATGAGGTATTGTAAATCTCTGACATTCACAGACATGACTAGGGCATGATGGGAATTGTAGTTCCTGAACAGCTGGAGGGCCGTAGTTTGAGGACCCATGCCTTAGAGGCTCCTCTCTTTTTTATACTCAGTTGTGACATGACACTACTCTTATATCAAGACATTGCTTGTAAATCAAGGCAAAATTTAGTAAAACATTTTGCTTGTCTTGCAAAACGCTCTCAAACCAAGGTTTTACTGTATATGACAATAATATAAGAAACTCCTGCATAGTTACATTCCTAAACAAAGGATGGAGTTAAGAATTAGCACACCGCAACATGCAAATGGCAAAACTATTTGTGCATGAGAAATGCAAATTCTTCATCTTTACTGTTTTGAACGACTGGCAGCACCGGGTGTTTGTTTCCATGAGCCCAACCAATATAGTATTAAAGTTGAAGCAACGTCACATATGTTAGTGTTCCATTGTTAAAGTGGTATTAAACCATTAACTTTACCAATCCCTAAATGTAGCAACGAACCTCCTTTTTTTGTACTGGGTGGGCTGGTCAGTAACACTTCCCGTTTTAGGTCTCATGCACACTGAACGTTTTTTCAGCTGCTCCTAGGGGCATTTGGCATTCTCTTCAAATCCTCCCTGCATGTTAGCCTATGTGTCCATTCACACATAGGCTTTTGGAGGAGTTTAACACTCCTTTTACACTGAGGCAGTTTTCAGGCGTTTTAGCGCTAGAAATAGCCTCTGAAAAGCACCTGAAACCTGCCTCCTATTCATTGCAATGGGTGGCTTCACACTGGGGCATTGCGGTCCTGCAAGCGGCATCTTTGGGGTGGGTTGAGACAAAACGCCTGGGCCATTAAACTGAATGGGCAGCGCTTTGAAAGAGCCACAAAGCAATTATTTTTTCCTTTATTTTTAAGGTCATGTTGTCATGTGACCATACAAACCTGCCCCGTCAGCGCCCGAAAAGCACAGCTAAACCATCCTAAAAACGGCTTTAGTGCCACTCCAGTGTGAAAGGGGTCTAAAGGCAGGGGGCCTTTAGAAGCAGAAAAAAAAACAAAAAACACTGCCATCCTGGAGCAGCATCGAAACATGTGGCAGCGCTAGGCGCATTTAGCGCTTGAGCAGTCATTCACTTCAATGTCCAGTAGCTGCAAAAACACTTGTAATACACTTCTAAATTGCTCAAAAACGTTCAAATAAAGACATCTGAACATTGCTCAGCAAGGTGTGAATACAGCTTAAGGGGTTGCTGTATTGGGGGGGGGGGGGGGGCCTCTGTGCCTTTTTTAAGATATGCCCTTTTACAGCAGGATTAGAGCACCCATTCCCCCGTCCCCTGGAAAGGTTATTGAAAGTATTTGGCCATTTTTAATGTTTCATTTTATGCATAAAAAAAAATAAATAAAAAAAAACACACATATATATTATTTTATATACACACACACACACACTGTATTTATTGGCGTATAACACTTTTTTACCCTGAAAATAGAAGGTAAACTGTCCCTGCGTGTTATACGCAGGGGGCTGTGGAAAGTTTTTCTCCTGAAACTTCCCTCTTAAAGTTAAGGTGCGTGTTATACGCCGATTAGATAGATAGATAGATATAGTACTCCTGACCAAACCAAATTTGTATTTATTTGCATTGGTGCATGTTCCCCAGGGCAGTAACCCCCCCCCCCCCCAGCAATTTTTGAGAATCATTTGACAAGGGTCATTTTCGATATGACAGATTTGGCTCCCATTGACTTCCCAAGCAATGTCATTTAAAGGGGCACTGCCACTGAACTAGTCCTTAGGCTGGACACAAGTAACAGCAAGTTGAACATCTGACCATTGTCCAAAGCTCCAGAACCTGATGCAATTGTATACTTAGCAACGTGACTGACAGAAGAAGACTGTGCCCATAGGGTAGTTGTTCTTTCACTTTTCTGGAGGATGCTCTCGAATCTCTTGCTGCCATTGTCCCAGGTAAATACATTTTGGCTTGAAATAAACTTGATCTTCCAGCAACATTGAACCTATACAATCCTAAAAAGAGGTCATTTATTGTTGATATGCAGTTTTTTTTTCGCCCCCAAAAAACACTTTTCACCAACTAGGACACAGACTGGACACTACTTTCAAGATGAAAGGATGACTTCAGTGGTTTGTGCATGTGAATCAGTAGAGCATGAAAGACTTGAAGTGAATTCTCCAAGCTGTATAAACTTAGTATAACAAGAGCAGCTCTCGGGACAGCGTTGATACTTTGCATTCTAAAGAGGCACTCTGTGGAAGCATGAAGTGTAAACTATGTCTGGGGTTGGTTGATCCTTTTCACATGCTGGCCCCTTAGACAAGACATGCACTGGAGCAATTTCCAGTTGGTATAATTAAAGGGGTTGTAAAGGTTTGTTTTTTATTTTCTAAATAGGTTTCTTTAAGCTAGTGCATTGTTGGTTCACTTACCTTTCCCTTCCATTTCCCTTCTAAGGGCCGGTTCACACTACTGCGAATTCTATTGCGAAAATGATCCGTTGCCATTGCTCAAATTTGCAAGTCATTTTACTAACATAGTTTTCCATGAGTGCCGTTCACATCAATGCGTTGCGAATCTAAACTACGTAAAAAAAAGGGTCCTGTTCGAGTTTGATCCATGTGCGATGCAAATTCAACTCTATAGACTGGCATTCCCTGAAATTGTGGCTGCAAAATCACGGTAAAGTTGCACGATTTTAAAGCCGCAGTGGTGTAAACCGGCCCTATAAGTTTAATTTTCTTTGTCTGAATTTCTCACTTCTTGTTCCTCCTCAGTAAGCTTGCCCCTATCATCTGAGCCGTTTTGGCTGGGGGTTAGTCAGCGTGCTCGCCCCCTCCCTTGGGACTACATCCCTGCAGGGAGACGCTGTGGTTGTAGTCCCAAGGGAGAGGGCGAGCACACTGACTAACCCCCAGCCAGAACAGGTCAGATGATGGGGACAAGCTTATTGAGGAGGAACAAGAAGTGAGAAATTCAGACAAAGAAAAAAAACATTTAGAAGGGAAATCGAAGGAAAAAGGAAGTAAACCCTTGTTATTTATTTTTTTAAACCCTGCAAGAGAAAGTCATAATGTGCTAGTATGCATAGCATACTAGCACATTATGATCGACTTACCTGAGATCGAAGCCCCCATAGTTCTCCTCCGTGCCATCCTCTGCCTTGTCTCAGATGATCTTCTTCCCGTTATCGCTGCTCTGGCACTGTGATTGGCCGGAGCGGCGATGAAGTCACTCCCACGCATGCGCAAAAATTCAGCAGTAACCTTAAATTTTCCATTCACAAAAACGGCACTCTCAGTGCACCTGCTCCATTGTCTACAGCGCCGTAGATATCGGTGCCCGTTTTTGTGAAAATATCTCCTTAACCGTGTAGGTTAAGGAGATATTTCTTGCACCTACAGGTAATCTAGGCTTACTTGTAGGTGCAAGTTAAGTTGTGTGGTTGAGTTTACAATCACTTTAAATGGAATGCATTTAGAAAATAAAAAATGAATCTTTACAATCCCTTTAAATGAGGAGTTGAAATATCCTTTCAAAAAATAAACTTTACCAAAATTATTTACAGAAATGCAGAGATACTCATTTTGCACTTTAGTCAAGGAACAACTGACCAGATCATTAGCAAATTTACAACTGGCACAGTACAGATGAATACCATGGGGGTTTATTTACTAAAGACAAATCTGCTTTGCACTGCAAATGCAAACTACAAGTGTAAAGTGTTCTTGAAATTGCACTGAAAGTGCAATTGGAAGAACAGTCGCTGTAGATCTGAGGGGGACATGCAGGGAAAATAAAAAAACAGCATTTTAGCTTGCACATGATTGGATAATAAAATCAGCAGAGCTTCCCCTCATTTTAGATCTACCCCTCAGATTTACAGTGACTGCACTTCCAAGTGCCCTTAGTAAACAACCCCCCATATGTAGCCTACGAATAGCAAAAAATGTATTTGACACTGCAAAGTGGTCTACTAAAGTTTGGAAAAACCCCAAAACCATTATCGCAATAACAAAACACAGAAGTTAAATTGTCTCTAAGCAACAAATTTTGGAACAGCTCAATACTGTACCAACTTAAAAAACACTGGTTTGTAGGCAGCTCCTCTAATTTATAAGATATTCGACCCAAGAACAACTGTGCATGGTGCAGCCTTTGGTGCAAGTATCTGTCTGGATTCTCATCAGACGAAACCTGCTGGGTGCCTCCTTCTTCTCTGCTCAGCTAGGCAGAGGGAGAAGACGGCTTCTTCAGGCTCAAGCTCCCTCGGGTAAGTATCAGTACAGACGCTTCTCAGAGGGAGCGAGTCCAAAGTGGAGATGTGTATCTGGTTAGTCCTCTATAGTATCGATATAGGTTTATAGAACGCAGAAGTGGTGACATTCCTTCGACCAGTCACAATTTATGCTTTTCCTTTTTTTGGCATACGTGTCGCAAAGCCTCGTTAACATAGGCACACAGTTTTTTCTTTGACACATGTTAAATGCACCTTACATGTGCACCAGAAAACAGTAGTTTATAAGGCTCATTGTGTTTCTGTGTAGTACCTTACACAATATCCCTCAATGACCTTCATAATAAAGAAGGTTAATAGCAACGTCAATAATGCACAAATTCAAAGCAATCTGGATGACATGACTCGACTACACTGAAATCTAGTACAGGTAACTGTACACTGCTGATCTTTAAACTATATTGTTAAATAAAATCTATAGCGCTATCGTTTTTACGTAGGTGCCCTAAGGACATACCAGAAAGTATGGCGCACACCCAGCTGTTAAAGAAGCTATCAAAAGGACCAGCCTCAGCTATTCTTTAGAAGTAACAGATAGCAAGATTAGTGAGAAATCACAGCAACAACATGTTTTCCTGCGTCCTTAACTACCACCAGTGTCATCAATGGCATCACAAGATGAAGCAATGCAGAGCAATTACATATAAAACAGAATATTGCATGCTTTAAAACACAATTTTTATGGGTGTGTCCCTTCACAATAACGAGCTCTGTTTCTTCAGAAGAGCAGTGAGAGGTCAAGTCTATCCCCTGTGTAGGCTGTTAAACTAAACCATGAAAATTAAAGTAACATACAACTGTGAGAGAACTCCAAATGGCTATTTACATCAGTAGTCAAGCCAAGCTAGATTCACTGTGTGTAAGGCCGTGTACACACGGCAGAGAACCTCGACGGGCAGAACACATCGTTCCGCCCGTCGAGGTTCCCTGCCGGCCGTCGAAATCGGCGACCCGCCCGTCGGGAATGGCAACCAGCCATTCTTCCAGGCGGGCCGTCGAGCAAATAGAGAGCGTGCTCTCTATTTCTGCTCGACGGGCTTCCCGACGGGAAGCTCGCCGAGAGTGTACACACGGCCGAGGTCCTCGCTGGAATGCAGCTTCCAGCAAGGTTCTCGCTGGTTTCCAGCGAGAACCTCGGTTGTGTGTACACGGCCTAAGTGTTATTAAACTTCACCACAGCTTTCTCACTAGGATCCTTTCACAAGAGACTCCACACGTCGGATGCCGCCACTCCATCCCAGGATCCAGTACATTGTGTAGCACAAGCTCCTGGGGTACTTTATTAGAAAATGAGGCGTGTGACACCAAAAAGCAGAACATATATACAAATCCTTATTCAATGCACCACTTGGAACACCCACTTGACACCCTCCTGTGTTGTCAATAGAGTGTTCCATCCTGCTTGCATTGTGGCAGGAGCGCAGATACATGCCGACCATGAAAAGAACGTCTACGGACTATGGAGGCTAAAGCTTGCTTCTTACATAAATGTCAGTGGCCTTGAAGACCTTTGCTTTATATAAATGTGCTGGCAATAATATGGAGTGTGTCAGTTGGTGATTTATAGCTGACACTGCAGCCGTTTTTTTTTTTTATGTGCTATATGGAGTAGGTCAATATAATATCCTTTTTATAATGAAAGGGGGAACTACAGAAATTGTAGTATAAATCATAGGGAAACAGGCTCTCCTTGGAAAACGGGATGTACATATACACCATAATATTTATATATATATATTATATTATATTATATATATATATATATATATATATATATATATACATACACACACACACACACACACATATTGTGGATTTTTCTACAGATGCCTCTCTCTGCCCTGGCCATGTTAAAAAAAAAAATAATAATTGCCTATCCTTAAAGCAGGGTTCCGGGCATAATTTTTTTATTTTTTTGCAAGCTAATCACATTAAATAGTCCCTAAAACATATTAATAGCTGCCCAATCGTTCCAGAAATCATTGCAAACACTTGCCTTATATCCTGCAGCTCATGTTGTGCCCGTAGCCATCATATGTGTGGGCATGTGAAGCCCAGTTCCTGGTCTTCAGGGAGAGGTGCATGCTAGGCTATTTTTAGGCACAGTAATGCCCAGAGACTCCCGGGAAATGAGGGTCATCATTTCCCAGGAGGCAATGGGGCCTTAGGACAGGAAGTTAAACCACCTAGGACCAGGAACTAGGCAGATTACAAATACTGCCTAGTAACAGGCAGATAGAAGTGAGAAACATTTTTTTTTTTCATTTTTTTACATTAAAAAGGCAAGCTGCCAGTGAAAGGATATTGTTTGCAAGAGGAGTTGAGCGACACCATGGATTGCATGTGGGTCGCTGAAAGTTGCCAACAGATTTAGATGAAAATTGCAGCCAACAGAAGCAAAGCCATGACCCAAACTTTGGAGAATACTTTTATCCAGGTAAACATATACTGTATATTAACAAGATACAGTGCAGAAAATAAGTATTTGAACACCTTGCTATTTTGCAAGTTCTCCCACTTGGAAATCATGGAGGGGTCTGAAATTGTTATCGTAGGTGCATGTCCACTGTGAGAGACATAATCAAAAAAAAAAATCCAGAAATCACAATGTATGATTTTTTTAACTATTTATTTGTATGATACAGCTGCAAAGAAGTATTTGAACACCTGAGAAAATCAATGTTAATATTTGGTACAGTAGCCTTTGTTTGCAATTACAGAGATCAAACGTTTCTTGTAGTTTTTCACCAGGTTTGCACACACTGGAGGAGGGATTTTGGCCCACTCCTCCACACAGATCTTCTCTAGATTAGTCAGGTTTCTGGGCTGTCGCTGAGAAACACGGAGTTTGAGCTCCCTCCAAAGATTCTCTATTGGATTTAGGTCTGGAGACTGGCTAGGCCACGCCAGAACCTTGATATGCTTCTTACAGAGCCACTCCTTGGTTATCCTGGCTGTGTGCTTCGGGTCATTGTCATGTTGGAAGACCCAGCCTCGACCCATCTTCAAAGCTCTAACTGAGGGAAGGAGGTTGTTGCCCAAAATCTCGCAATACATGGCCCCGGTCATCCTCTCCTTAATACAGTGCAGTCGCCCTGTCCCATGTGCAGAAAAACACCCCCAAAGCATGATGCTACCACCCCCATGCTTCACAGAAGGGATGGTGTTCTTGGGATGGTACTCATCATTCTTCTTCCTCCAAACACGGTTAGTGGAATTATGACCAAAAAGTTCTATTTTGGTCTCATCTGACCACATGACTTTCTCCCATGACTCCTCTGGATCATCCAAATGGTCATTGGCAAACTTAAGACGGGCCTTGACATGTGCTGGTTTAAGCAGGGGAACCTTCCGTGCCATGCATGATTTCAAACCATGACGTCTTAGTGTATTACCAACAGTAACCTTGGAAACGGTGGTCCCAGCTCTTTTCAGGTCATTGACCAGCTCCTCCCGTGTAGTCCTGGGCTGATTTCTCACCTTTCTTAGGATCATTGAGACCCCACGAGGTGAGATTTTGCATGGAGCCCCAGTCCGAGGGAGATTGACAGTCATGTTTAGCTTCTTCCATTTTCTAATGATTGCTCCAAAAGTGGACCTTTTTTCACCAAGCTGCTTGGCAATTTCCCCGTAGCCCTTTCCAGCCTTGTGGAGGTGTACAATTTTGTCTCTAATGTCTTTGGACAGCTCTTTGGTCTTGGCCATGTTAGTAGTTGGATTCTTACTGATTGTATGGGGTGGACAGGTGTCTTTATGCAGCTAATGACCTCAAACAGGTGCATCTAATTTAGGATAATAAATGGAGTGGAGGTGGACATTTTAAAGGCAGACTAACAGGTCTTTGAGGGTGGGAATTCTAGCTGATAGACAGGTGTTCAAATACTTCTTTGCAGCTGTATCATACAAATAAATAGTTAAAAAATCATAAATTGTGATTTCTGGAATTTTTTTTTTTGATTTTGTCTCTCACAGTGGACATGCACCTACGATGACAATTTCAGACCCCTCCATGATTTCCAAGTGGGAGAACTTGCAAAATAGCAGGGTGTTCAAATACTTATTTTCTGCACTGTATGTAGACATACGGGTGGATTTTTTTAAGAATTTGCATAGCCAAGATGAAAATGCATGCATCTTTTTTTTTTGTATGAATGGGGCAAAAATGAATGTAAACCGCAGATTTAAAAAGGAAATTAATGCATTTGGCCGCTAAATTGGGTTAAATATTATAGAAATTTTCTACAACGCCAAGCTCAATCCAGTGGCCAAATACAGTATTTGGCCACTAAAATTGTGTTTTTTGTTTTTGTTTTTTAAGTGCCCCATTCACATAGAACGATCCCTTAGTATTTCAAAAAGGTAAACTACGGAAACTGTCCCAGGGGATGCATACAAAGGGCCCAGCATGAAGGCAGTCTGGTAGTTTCACCCAATACACAACACCCTTTAATTACAGCTTTCTTAACCCCCAAGACGAGCACTATGCAAATTAAAGCAATGCATGCGACATTGCCAATTCTCATAATATTCTCATTGCCAATTCTCATAATATTAGCAGCCTATAATCACAATGCAAGCTGTATGCCTAGGCACTGTTACAGACAAGGAAGTTCACTGCTATTTCCAGGAGGAATTATGGGTACTCAGGGTACTCTTGGGCACAATTAACATCTAAAAATGTTCCTTATAAAAGATAGTAAAGGTTAAAAGGGATTGTAAGGTCTAGTTTTTTTATTCTATTAAAATAACAAACATGTAAAGCCCCATACACATGGTCGGACTTTTTGACAACAAACTTCAAAGTTCCCAGGTTTTCCAAAAAAATCTGACCCTGTGTACGCTCCATCGGACAAACTTTTTCAGTTTTCATTGGACAAAAGTTTGCTCTGCAGACAAACAAACTTTTCGGCAACAAAAGTCCTACAGTGCAAAGTCCTATCGTGTGTACAGAAGTCCATCGGACTTCCGTTCAAAGTAAAAACACGTATGCTCGGAACCAATGTTAAAATCAACCAACAATAGCAGAAGTTGACCAAAGGGTGGCGGTAAAAAGCAGAAAAACCACATGATTTTGGGAAAGTTTGCTGAAAAATTCCTGCCATGTGTATGTATACCAAGTTCACGGCCAACGCTCTTGAAACAAAAATCCACAGAAAAGTTTATTTGAAGTCCAACCGTGTGTAAGAGGCTTAATACTTACCTGCTCTGTACAGTTGGTTTTGCATAGAGCAGCCCAGATCCTCTTTCTTCTCGGGTCCCTGGCTGGAGCTCCTGGCCCCTCCCTCCTGTTGAAAGCCCAAACAGCAAGCAGCTTGCTATAGGGGGACCTGAACTGAGCTGCAGCTCTGTGTATGCATTCAGACATGGAGCTGCGGCCCAGCCCCGCCCCTCTCTCAGATTGTCTGAGTTTGATTGACAGCAACGGGAGCTAATAGCAGCGCTGCGCTGTCTCAGTCATTCAGGAGGGAGAGTCCCGGACGGCATCGCTGGATAGAGATGGGGCTCAGGTAAGTATTAGGGGGGCCGAGGAGGGCTGCTACACACAGAAGGCTTTTTATCTTAATGCATAGAACGTCCTGCAAGCACACCGCCCAGGTGTGAAAGCACCCATTGTAATTAATGGGAGGCAGTTTTCAGACGCTATTTCTAGCTCTAAAATGCCTGAAAACTGCCTCAAAAAAGGAGGTATAATAAGACTACAGGGCTCTTCAAATTTTAGTCTACTCAACCAGATATGCATTTGGCCAGCCCTTGTAAAACCTTGACATGCATTGTCAATTTGGTGTCCCATTAACCTCAATCAATGCAAAAATCACAGATCAATGAAACAAAACACAGCATGCCAGCTGTTCTACCTTTGCAACCTGTCAATGTATTTGCCCAGTATTTTTTCAAGTTCATGCATTTTACCTGCATTGGAAAATGCATGCAAGTACTGTATATGACAAAGCATTTGGGGAGAACCAAGCCCTAGCGTGATAAAAAATAGGTTTATATTTCTATTATAAATAATAGAACATTGCTGAACAAAATACCAAGATAACATTAAACGCCCCCTGTAGAAATGAAATGGTCAATGAGAAGCAGATGGTCAAAGCTTAGTCATGGGAATGACCCACCCATCTGAAAGTAAAAAAAACAGGCAGATGGATATAAGATTTCATTATACCAGAAAAGCTTTTCAGTCACAGCGAAATGGAAAAGCCATCCCTAGCAAAGTGCCTTCTTCTGAAGGTTATCACTCTCCAATCAGTACTAATGTATTCAGTCTTCTCTACCAAGAAATATAAGCTTCTATGATCTCATCACATCCTACAGATTGGGCGGTCCTAAAAGGCGGCAGCCACCAACTCCACTGCCCTCTGATATCTTACCCCCCCCCCCATTTTCTGTCCCCAGACTGATGCCCCCTATTGCAAATCACTGTAACTGCTTTATATTGAGAAATCCTTAAACTGCTCTTATCGCTTGCTGGTCTCAGGTTCTCTCTGCCCATCATGCGACTTATGAGCAAAGCCAGAGAATGTGTGGGATCGCCGAGCCATAGAGAAGACGCTCTTCCCTGTGCAAGCCTGAAGGTATAGCAGCAGGGTAGACTTTAAATCCGAAGTCAAGCTACAATGAAAAGGGCTTTTCCTCTAATGGGGCTTTATAAGGAAAGAGCTCCCCAAGAATAATAACCGCCCAACACTGGCAAACCAATGGGTTAATCTATCTGTTGTCCAGGTAACAGTAATGTAAACCCAACAACCTCACTTAAAAATGGAACTTAGTGCCACGTATATATTTGTTCAGGGAATGCATTCTAGGTAATGTCAAAAGTATAACACTTCCAAGTTTTCATGATCTCTCAATTTACTTATATTTCTTTTTGCCCAGGTCAGTGCCATCACTGCTGAGGTATCATCAAAAATCAGCATTAAAAGGAGTTGTAAAGGGAAAAAAAAAAAAAGACAGAATAGTGTAATGATTCTGTTAGAAAACGAGTATATACCTATTAAATTTCTTTCATCTATATCACCGCCGGCATTCTAGTTTCTGTTCTCATTCACTTACATTTCCCAGTATGAATTGCGGCATGCCCAGTAATTCACACCTCCTTGAAGTCTCTAACACGTAGAGAGCGTCCTGCCACACAGATGTAGTTCCCAGGAGGGGGTGAGTACGTCACTGACCACCACAGTAAAGTCTCCCTTCACGGTGGTCAGTAAAATCAGATAAGCAGGAAGTGAACAGAGAAGAAATAGAGCAACTTCTGAAAAAAAAACTAACAATGAGGAAGTGAAAAGAGGAATGTCTGCAGGTAAAGGATGATTATTATGAAAAAAATAATAATAATCCTTTACAACCCCTTTAACTAACTGGTTTTAGTGCCTGTGCCATTACCTGTTCTGAGCTGTGTGCGCACCAGAGGTAGGCAACCCTGGAGAGGTGGAAATCAAACTTAACAACATGGAAGAGATCAAAGATCACCAGGGTGCAGCATGCTTTTTATTATTTTTTAGATAGCCTTGGAAGGCCTCAGTAAAATGGACGGTGTTAAGAGCACTGGGGTCAGTTGTAATATTGCAAAGTCCAGTCGTCAGTAGTATGTAAAAGCAGGGGGTCAGGAGTAAATAATGCAGATTACAGACTCAGAGTTTAGAGGTCAGGAATAAGCAACACAGTTCAGAAGTTAGTTATAAAATTAAAGAGTGCAGGGGTCAGTACCACAACATAGATGTATCCTCTCTGTAAAAATTCACTCAGCAGACCTCAGAAGCAGCAGCACCTGACAGAGTGAAGATGTCCTCCCAGGTCCTCCTCCTGTGTCACTTGACATGTCAGCGCTAAGGAGGATCCTAGGGCATCACTTGGCTCCACATGCACATTGCCAACCTCGACAGGTGGCAGGAGCTGGCAGAATTGTGGGGTTGCAAGCGACTAATCACATAGGTGGGATTAATTGAGATCTTGTGGTTGCTGATCCCCGGTGTATACATTATCTTATGGAGCTCAGCCTCATGTCCTGGTCTGTCTATATCAGGCGTAGGCAACCGGGGGCCCTCCAGCTGCTGCAGAACTACAAGTCCCATCATGCCTCTGGGAGTAATTGTAACTGCCAGCCTTGCAATGCCTCATGGGAAATGTAGTTCCACAATAGTTGGAGGGCCCCAGGTTGCCTTCCCCTGGTCTATATGATAACTGGGAAAGGAATAAATATATGATTTATCCGATTGGCAACAGACTGATCCCATCATACTCCCAGGCTGCACCTGCCAGGCTAGGTACAGTCACTTGCCTGAAGCACAAGGGCTTCTTTTATTTATAAGCACAGTTTTTCCTTTTTCTCACTGCCTATAGTGCTACATATCCAGAATAGATTTTGCTACTGTTTATAGTGCGACACATCAGGAATAAATTAATATGGAGTTAAAGTGGTTTTAAAGGCTGAAGGTTTTTTACCTTACTGCTTTCTATGCAGTAAGATAAAACACCTGTGTGCAGCTCCCCTTGCAGTCCCCCCAAAATACACACTGAGCCTAATATTGATCCAGCAATGTGCAAGAGAGCCGAGGCTCTCTCCCTCCTCAATGGCTCAGATGCAGCAGCAGGATCCATTGGCTCCCGCTGCTGTCAGATCCATTGACAATGGAGTGGGGCCAAGCCCCCATCTGTGTGTTTAGACACACGGAGCTGGGCTCAGGAGTGAACACACACACAGTGCCTCCATAGCACAGATGTCAATGTAAATCGCAGGCCAAAAATCGCAAAAAAAGTAGTACAGAACCTTTTTGAAGCCGGTGCAGATGCAGCATCGCACCGATTAGGATGGTACCCTTGCCAGCAAATGCCGCCGATGTCAAATCTCACCAGTGTGAACCAGGGCTATAACATGTTTGTTATTTGAACATAAAAAACAGAGCTTTACACTCACTTTAAACTTTTTAGTAAGTAACTTGTATAGCACTACAAATGCGAACTAAATTGCCTCAAGGCGCTGTATCCAATGTCGTTGTCAGGCCACGCTTTCAGAATAGATGGGTCATACGTTTTTTTTTCTGAAGGCCCGATGGTTTTCTTCCATCCGAATGTCTGTAGGTAGAGCATTCCATAACCGTGGTCCTTGGACTGCGAATCTTCTTTCTCCTTTAGATTTGTAATGGGACTTGGGGATGTGGAGGAAGTTCTGATTAGATGATCGTAGGGCACGATTTGGGGTGCAGCATTTTATTTTCTTGTATAAGTATTGCGGTGCATTTCCTTGCGTCCATTTGTGGGTGATGCAGAGGGTCTTGAATGTCACCCGATCATTTAGGCACCTTTTATACAGGCGACTCCATTTGCTGGACTCCGCTTGCTCAATGGGGGATCACTCCGCTGAGCAGGCAGATCACAGGTATGTCTCTGCTTACTGAGACAGACATCTATGATTGGACCTCCTGTCTGTTTTCATCCGATTCTCCAGACAGATAGAAAATAGGTCCACCATCTGTCTGGATCTTGCGGACAGGATCAAATCAGATGGCGGGTAGATATGTCACCGCTGACATCCGCCGCTTCATAGGGGTTAATAGAGCGTCCGATCAGGTCCGCCTGAAAAACTGACAGGCAGACCTAAAATCGGACAGCCCGTGAGAGAGGGGTCCTATTCTGTTGCACATTGATATAAAAATTTCAGCTCTTATAATTATAATTGCCCTCGGGTTGGATGACAACAAACCATTAAGCACATATGTTTTATCTCTCAAGACTGCATTTTAGCTTCCGTCAAACACAGCAGTAGTCACTAACATTAGTATCCACATCCAAACAGTTCAGTCACCATCACAGACAGCCAGCATAATGTATACATTGTCAATCAAATACCAAACACCCCTAAAAATGGAAAAATGTATAGACAACTTATTTTTAGCCACATCCCCAGGAGACGTTATGTGTACATATTACCCATAGAGGAAATGTCCCATTCTTCCCTGCAGAACAAAAGCCATGCTCAATAAATAGAACGGTGCATAGAACTCTTGTATGAATTCTATAAAAGGTAATGCCAGAGACAATCTGTCCTATTATGATCAAAACAAAGTCATCGGAGAATTGGCTGTTGTGTGGATTTTAGCAAAGTCACGCTCCTTCAAAACCAACAGCGACACTTTAAAAACCAAAGCACATGGCGCTGTGGAAGGGAATGACATTCTAAAGCAAACAGCGAAGATAAATACAATGCTGAATGAGGCTGAGCAGCTTTTAACTTCTAGGAATAACTGCTTCCAGAATTCAGTCCAGGAGAGATCAGCAAGGCATCAAACAAAGCCAGGAAAGGATGTTTTCTGATGAACCTGTGATAGAAACATCCTGGGACTGGTCAGGGTCCTATTGGGTGCACTGTACATACACCGGTGTGTTTGTAGCCATCGCTGCTTTCACAACACAAGTGACGGGTTTGATCTACAGCCGGGAAACCTGCAGCTGAATTTCATTAAAGAATGTATTGTTATTCTGATCACTCACCACTTATCACTGTACTTCCAACAACAAACAAGTCCCATATAAACAATGTCGTCCATGCTCCAGAGCGAGGAGGGAAAAGGGGGGCGGATAGGAATCTGTTTCTTTTCTCTGCTAATTTCTCCCAAATGTTTTAAAGGGTGGGATGGAGCGGCCTTTGTTTTTATTTTTCCTCTACGATTTGCTGCGTGCAGAAAATGCACAGTAGGAGTGCGCTGACCTTTGGATGCCACCGACATTACTGTACATGGGAAAATGGTGCCTGGAATATCCTAATAAGGAAAGGCTCTCCACCCTCCACCCTTATTTCATGTCATTTTCAAATCAAGCCAGCCCTGCGCTCCAGCAAGGAACGGGTTCAATTAGATAGCAGACAGCTGCAGCATCATCTGCTTGAAAAAACACCAGGATTTATTATTATTATTAATGATAATATTATTATACTGAATATCTATAGTCACAACAGTTTGTGCAGCTCTTTACTAAATACAGGGAGACAGCACAGGGCCCTGCTCCCAAGAGCTTACAATCCAACAGAGGAAGAATTTATGGACAGTCGCACTCCAAAACTTGTTGTTTTAGGCTCCATTCACACCTAGGCGTTTTGTCGCACTACGCCCGACGCTGTAGCAGGCTGAAATACGCTGGAGGGGCGAATTTACATTGTCGGCTATGGAGATGGTTCCGTACGCCTGAAGCTCAAAACAAGTCCCGGACCCTTTTTTTCAAGCGTCTTCTGCGTTCGGGCATAGCCGACAATGCTAAAATCACCCCTCCAGCGAAAAACAAGGAGCGACTTGTCGCCGCAAATCGCGGGGACAAAACACAGATTTCATGTCGCCGCAATACGCCACATACCGCCTACGCCTAGGTGTAAATAGAGCCTTATTGTAAAATAAATAAACACAGGATACATGCCGCAGCAAACAGGGTACAAGCTGATGCGCTTCACACTAAACTTTAGCGCTTAATCATAGCAGCATATTTTTGCTCAAATTTCAAATGGCTAGCGGGGTCAAATCAACGATCATTTTCTATCATAGCAACGGAAAAAATTCTCTGAGCAGGATGGAAGATTTTCCTCGTAGAAAACTAATTTCTAACCTGTGTGTGTAGCTTTTGTTCCAGGAGATTCTATCCATAAAATCAAAATGTTAAAAGTAAACAAAACACCAATTGGCAGCACTGGTGGGCACTTATAGGCTGCACTGGTGGAGAGGCAATGATGGGCACCGATTGGAAACACTGATGAGACTGCACTAATAACCAGTGCCCCGATTATCAGTGTAGATGTCCCTTTAACACTAACCACTAATCGGCCCCCTTCTCTTCACACTGTCAGCATAACGAATGGAAAACGGACAACCGGCTTGTGTTTACATTGTGATCAGCTGTCATTGGACAGATGATCACATGGTCAAGGGCCACTGTGATTGGCCCTTTAACCCTGATCAGCTGAGTGCAAATGACTCAGTGATCACAAAGCGCACTGGCCACAGGAGGCCGTCTACGTATGCCAGCCTGGCAAAATAAGCCAAAGTTGTAGCCGCCTTTTGGCTATAGCGCGGGCAGGAGTGGTTAAGGCTTCATTCACACGGACGTAAAATTACACAAATACAAAATGCTTATTATTGATCTGAACACAGCTGCATTGTTTTCAATAGAGCCATTTACACAGGTGAGTAAACATGAGCTGCTTTTAAATCCGTAAGGCTCAGTTTCCACTACTGTGAGTTGTGCGACTTGACACATGTAAAGTCGCATGACAAGTCAAAATTCATATATTTCAATGGTCCCTGGTCCGACTCAATTCGCAGCGACTCTAAAAAGGGTTTTTGTCTTATTCCCCCCCGACTTGTTCTCCCATGGTTCTCACCAGTCACATAACATCACATCAAAAATCGCATTGCAAAGTTGTACTGGGGGTCGCAATAGTAGAAACCTAACGTTAGGCTGGCCATACATTTTACAATTTTCTTAATCAACTTTCAGATTTACCTTCAGCTATGTAGAGGAAAGGAAAATTGTATAATGTATGGCCAGACTAACACAGAATACAAAAATCTGCGTCTACGAACATGAGCTTTACAGGCATATAAACACCTGTATACTGTTTGTACGCATGTAAATTAAGTGCAAACAAAAAAAAGAAAAAAAATCATCATAAAAACAAGTACGTATATGCATCTATACGCAATTATTTTACTGATCATTTTTGGGGGGTTTTCCTCCTAGAATACACGTGTAATAAAATCAATAACATTTTACGGCTGTATAAATGAAGCCTAAAGCTGACCCTACATTATACGATTTTCTTATTTAGTTTCCTTTAGGGAACTTTCACACTGATCCAGAGCAAAAATGCAGAAAAAAAAAAAATAAGCAAAGTGGTATGCGTTTTTTCTGTGTTTTTACCACGTTTGCGGTGCTCTTCTCACGGGACATTTGACTGAAAAAATGTATGAAAAATGCAACCAGGGCATTTTTGATGCTTTTTAATGTGTTTTTGCCACATTTTTTATGTATTTCAATGGGGAGGTGTGTTTTTGGTGCGTTTTTTTTTCCCGCACCAAAAATGCAGCAAGCAGGGTTTTACTAAACAGAGCAGATCAGTGTAAAGAGTTCTATAGCATTACATAATCACATGTTTATTATTAGGCTTTTTTAATGCAAAAGAAAAACTAATTAGTGTGAAAGCAGCCTTAGACTTACCTTCAGCTATATGTAGTGCAAGAGCCTGCCTGATGGCACACAAATTGAAAATGTTTAGGTCTGACCTTAATAAGATAGTTTTGTTAAAACTTAAAGGGGTTGTAAACCTTTGAGGTTTGTCACTTTAATGCATTAAGATGAAAAACCTTCTGTAGTGCAGCAGCCCCCCAGAGCCCTTTCACTTACCTAAACCCGATCGTTCCAGTGACAGGGACAAGCGCAGCAGCTCCAGCGTCTGTCTTGGTAACTCATTGGATAGATTGATAGCAGCGGGAGCCAATGGCTCCCACTGCTGTCAATCAAATACAGTGACGCCAGGGGTAGGGCTGCTCCCTCCAGGACGCGGGAGTGCGCCCGCAAAAGTACCGCCTTGGAATGCAGCTTTCTGTGAGGGTAATTGAGAAGAGGAGGAGCCAAAAGCGCCACTGAGGGACCCCAAAAGAGGAGGATCAAGCCGATCTGTGCAAAAGCCGTACACAGAGGAGGCAAGTATAACATGTTTATTTATTTATTTTTAAATAACAATAAAACTTTACAACCCCTTTAAAGGAAAATTGTATAATGTGTGTTCAGCCAATGTAAAGCTAATGACACATGGGTTATATTCCTGCAGTAATTACCCTCCCCCCCCCCCTTCATTGCAGCGATTAGTTACTAAGAATATCATAATGATTTTTCTACCGGATCACTTGCAGTGATTATATTCTTGCAGCGATAACCTTCCCCCTTTGTATTGCAGTGATTAGTCAGAAAAGCCTAATGATTTTCCACAGGATCACTAGCAATGCAATTTTTAAAGCGATTTGTGGTTGAGACTCGTCAGCATCTTCGCTCGGTGGTACAATTGCTAACCGCAAGCGCTCTTTTCTATGCAATGTTTAGCTCCAAATCAGTGAAGGAGAGCGATTTCTAGCAGTGCACAACCCAATGCTGTAGTAAATCTCCAACAACTGTAACAAAAGTCATCAGCCTAAGAGTATAAACACAAGCAGGCAGATGAGTGGGCTGGGATGTGTGGGGGTTAATTAACGCAATCAATTGCTAGCTCTGCAGGAGAGTGACTTGTAATACCCCAAACAGACCCTCCTGTATTGTAGTGCAGATTGTTTTCCTTTACTGTACCGGACACATTTAGTTATTAAAGTGCAGATGAGATCAGACTGCTGGATAATTAGACGTGTGGACTGTATACAAAGCTCCTTCTTCCAATCAGAAGGCTGTTCCTGAGAAGAAGAGGCAGCATTCCCAGGGAAGCGATCCATAAAGCTGGGTGAAGCCTTTACTAGCATCATTGTGCAGCCAATAACAATAATAAATCAGGATCCTGCAGCCCATTGAACACACACTGCCCCTAGTCCTCCTGTACTGTGTGTCCTGTCCCTGGGGTGACTCCTCATATCAGGTGAGGAGGAGGGGGGCGCCCCACTTCCAGGTACACAACTTTCCCCAGCCATGACACTTGTACGCGACACTCCGCTCTCTCTCTCTCCGGTACACAAAGTTTCCATTGACCTAGTTTAGAAAGCAGTCTTACTCTTACCTGGCCGGCTGCCCCGTTCCCCCCTTTGTCCCCGGTGTCTGCGCTCAACGTCTTCCTTCCTCTTTCTCCATATTCCACCTGCTGCCCCCACCCGACCAACCCAACCTGCTGCAAGTCAGACCACGCCTCCTGCCCTGCCGTGCCTTCCACAGGGAACCCCCGGCTGCTGGGACAAAGGCCGTGCAACCTAGCTTGTTTGTCAGGCGTCTGGGCGGGGCTAAGGCTTGGAAGCGGCTTTGTTAGCATGGCAACCTGTGGCTGCAGAGAAGACTAAAGGTGGTACGAGTGTCTGTCGCCACCGGCTGGCCGCTCGCAGCATTACACCCCCGTTCAGAGGTGTGAGGGAAAGGATTCCTGTGTAGTCAGCGAAGTTTGAAACAAGTGAATACAAGTTGGAAATACTGGCTGTGGGAAATGCTGGCTGTATCTGTGCTATGCACCAGCTCTTCTGGATACATGCATGGCTAAAGCTTCTTTTACAGGTTTTACTACCCACTTGAAGTCTAAACTTCTTCCAGTGGGGGCTTCACATGGTATGACTTTCCCTGAACACCAAAAGCATGAAATCCCAGCTCCAGTGCCGGCCCAAGACATTGTGCTGCTTGGGACCAAGAATGAATTGCTGCCCCCCCCCAAATAAATCACGCCCACCAAAAGGCCCCCATATTCATTATTTTATATCATGATAGCTAAAGGGGGCACGTCATAGCTCTATACATGTATAAAGGCATATAAAGAGAACCTGTCATGGCTCTATACATGTATAAAGGAGTATAAAGAGGACCTGTCATGGCTCTATACGTGTATCCAGGAGTATAAAGGGACCTGTGCATTGCTGGCAGCCACAATGTCTTTTGCGCAAACTAACCATGTACGCTAATTGAGTTTTTTTTTGGTACCAAAAATATGTAGAAGAATACATATTGGCCTAAACTGATGAAGAAATTTGTTTTTTCTTATAGCAAAAAGTAAAATATATATATATATATATATATATTTTTTTTTTTAAATTGTCGTTTTTTTGTTGTTTATAGCACAATAAATAAAAACTGTCAGTAGGGCAGTGGACGGTGTCAGTAGAGCAGTGGACGGTGTCAGTAGAGCAGAGGACGGTGTCAGTAGAGCAGTGGACGGTGTCAGTAGAGCAGTGGACGGTGTCAGTAGAGCAGTGGACGGTGTCAGTAGAGCAGTGGACGGTGTCAGTAGAGCAGTGGACGGTGTCAGTAGAGCAGTGGACGGTGTCAGTAGAGCAGTGGACGGTGTCAGTAGGGCAGTGGACGGTGTCAGTAGGGCAAAAACTTGAATCAGCTCTACTGAACCCAACCCCATACAAACTGTTCACAAAGTGCCACTGTGCATTATACAACCCTTTCAGCACCTTTTAATTACAAAAAATCCCCAAAAATTCAAAGCAATCCACAGGCACCCCACAAATAGAGAAGAAAATAACAGATTAAATATCAGACAGTGCCTGCCCCACCCCCCAAATAGAGACCTCCATTACATCAAGACAAAAAAAAAAACATTACCTTCCAGGAGCCACTGCAAAGATGTGGCCCTCCATTCACTGTCTCGGGAGTGCACAGACAGTGCAGTGTGACCTGGCTGCAGGACATTAGCCCAGCTGGAGCGGGGGAAGAAAGGATGTGTTTGCATGCTGTTTGGGGGTAGCTGATAGAAGGGGGTAGCTGACAGAGGAAGGGGTAGGCGACAGAGGGGAGGGGCGGGTTGACAGAGAGGGGCGGGTTGACAGAGAGGGGGGGCTGACAGAGAGGGTCTGCTGACAGAGAGCAGGGCTGACAGGGGGGTTGCTGACAAAGAGGCAGAGAGAGGGGTTGCTGACAGAGGGGAGTGGCTTACAGAGAAGGGTGGGCTGACAGAGAGGGGCGGGCTGACAGGGGTGGGTTGCTGACAGAGAAGGGGGCTGATGGAGGGGGGTTGCTGACAGAGAGGGGGCTGACAGGGGGGTTGCCGACAGAGAGGGGGGCTGACAGATGGGGTTGCTGACAGAGAGGGAGGCTAATAGAGAGGGGGTTGCTGACAAAGGGGGGTGGCTTACAGAGAAAGGTGGGCTGACAGGGGGTGGCGGGCTGACAGTGTGGAATGGCTTACAGAGAGAGGCAGGCTGACAGAAGGGGGGCACTGACAAGGGGGGTTGATGACAGGGAGGGGGCTGACAGGGGGGGTTGCTGACAGAGAGGGGGGCTGACAGGGGGGTTTGCTGACAGAGTTGGGGGCTGACAGGGGGGTTGCTGACAGGGAGGGGGGCTGACAGGGAGGGGGGCTAACAGAGGGGTTGCTGACAGGGAGGGGGGCTGACAGGGAGGGGGTTTAACAGGGGGGTTGCTGACAAAGAGGCAGAGAGGGGGGCTGACAGAGAGGGGGGTTACTGACAGAGGGGAGTGGCTTACAGAGAAGGGCGGGCTTACAGAGGGGTGGCTTATAGAGAAAGGTGGGCTGACAGAGAGGGGCAGGCAGACAGGGGTGGGTTGCTGACAGAGAAAGGGGCTGATAGAGGGGGGTTGCTGACAGAGAAAGGGGCTGATGGAGGGGGGTTGCTGACAGAGAGGGTGGCTAACGGGGGTTGTTGACAGAGAGGGGGGTTGCTGAGAGAGAGGGGGCTGACAGACGGAGTTGCTGACAGAGGGGGGTGGCTTACAGAGAAGGGTGGGCTGACAGGGGGCGGCTTAAAGAGAGCGGCGGGCTGACAGTGGAATGGCTTACAAAGAGTGGCAGGCAGACAGAAGGGGGGCACTGACAAGGGGGTTGATGACAGGGAGGGGGCTGACAGAGGGGGGTTGACAGGGAGGGGGGATGATGGGGGGTTGCTGACAGAGAGGGGGGCTTGCTGACAGAGGGGAGGGCTTGCTGAAATTGAGGGGGCAAACAGGGGGGGTTGCTGACAGGGTGGTGTTGCTGACGGGGGTTGCTGAGCCTGACAGCCAGGGGAGGCTTACAGACGGGCGGGTGGAAGAGCGGATGATGACAGTCACAGACCTCATCCCAGGCAGTCAGAAGGAACAGCGCGCCAGACAAGGGGGCGGGACTCCGGATGGCTGCGAATCACGATCACCCACAGTCACTCACGCACATGTCACGTGTTTATTCCGGACAAGCCCTACGGATGAGATGTACGATAGGAACCTGCGCTAGGACTACAAGACTGGGACTACAAATCTAGGCTGCTGCCCCCCTGAAGCCTAACCCCTCAAAGAGGAGGTAGGTGATGATAAATAATGGAAAAAAATGGGGTGGTGGCGCTACCTAGAAAATCGCATTGGGAACCATATGTACTCAAACAATAGAACAATCTGGGAGTGTAGGTCGAGTACAGTATGGGGCGTGAGCCCAATGTGTGGCTGAGTGTACCTCGAACAGACTAAGTAACAGTATGCCGGTGTGTGCTGTGCACGGTAAAGCTGGTAGTGAAACAGGGGAGGGGCTGGAGGCTACCCTCTATCGCCTGTAACCACACTGGGTGTATATAGTGAGTGTATGGGGCTCTGAAAACGCCCAAAGGTGAGTATCAGACCACAAAAATGTATAGTAATCACCATACACTAATTAGTTACACAATATATCAGCATCAGTGCAATAACTCAGCTTCTACAAAATAATATTAGTAGTAATAATAGTCCGGTGATAGTGAAAAATATGATGCTATAAAATAAAACTGGCAAAGAGCTGCACATAAGTCTCTCATTCGCAGGTCATATTCTATTGTAGTATAGTCCAACTATTAAGTAGAGGGGAGGGGGGGGGGGTTTGTGATCTTGCTGTGGAGGAGGTGCTTCTAGGTGCCAAACAGCCAACGAGGTGGTCCCGGTGCTCCCCTCAGGGTTCCCCACTCACCAGACGGCCAACCCCACCAGGGGTAGCAGGCATGTATAACAGAATCCTCAGATCACAGCTGATGTTCACTCCTCCCCAGGACTGCGACTCTCCAATAGTTGATCCGGCCAATTTTCTCCTTGGCTTGTGCAGGCAGTGCAGGTCTAGCAGAGTCCCCCTCTATGCAGCTCTGTAGGAAGCAATAATACACAAGGCTCTCATACGAGCACAAGGAGAAAATGCAAACTCCATGTGTCCTGGCCTCAGACTGAGGACAAGTGATGAGTGAGCCCTACGGATGGCCCGCCCGCTCCTGTGTCCTGTCATGTCACCACTACAGCAGCGGCGCTGGGCTCCTGAGAGGCAGCAGTGACTGCCTGCCCTTCTGACTCGCTGACTGCTTCCGCTGCGAGTGTCCTCACGGCAGCCTGGCGCTATGCTCCTCCCAGGCAGCAGAGCGAGCGGAACGGGATGGTAGGGGGCGACAGAAAGCCGCTCCCCTAAATGTGCCGCCTGGTACCCATGGTACCACCCGGTCCCATTATAGGGCCGGCCCTGCCCAGCTCCCAAAAAAAAGTGCAAGAAGGATACAGACATGGCATGGGTGCCCATCTATTAACCACTTTCATACCGCGTCTATTCTGGCACTTCTCTCCTTCATGTAAAAATAATATTTATTTTTTTACTAGAAAATTACTCAGAACCCCCAAACATGATATATATATATTTTTTAGCAGACACCATAGGGAATAAAGTGGTGGTCATTGCAACTTTTTATTTTGCACAGTATTTGGGCAATAATTTTTCAAATGCCTTTTTTTGGAAAAAAACTGTTTCATGAATTAAAAGATAACAAAACAGTAAGGTTAGCCCAATTTTTTTGTATGATGTAAAAGATGATGTTGCGCCAAACTTCGATACTTAAAAATCTCCATAGGCGACGCTTTAATTTTTTTTACAGGTTACCAGTTTAGGGCCAGATTCAGGTAGTCCAGAGCATCTTTGCTCTGGAGTAACGCTTCTCATTTGCGTTGCGCTGCCGAAATTTTAGGAGCAAGTGCTGTCATTCACGAAGCACTTGCTCCTAAAGTTGCGGCAGCGCATCACAAATGAGCCGGCGGAATTCAAATTTAGCGGGTACGGGGCGTGTAGTATGCTAACTACGCGCGATCCCGCCGCCAACGTACTGCGCATGCGTCGAGTGTCAAAACATCCCCGTGCGCATGCTCCAAAATCTGTGAATGAACGTCAATGACGTCACATTCCCATTCATGACCGTTTTACGCAAGCGACGTTTTTTTTTTTTTTCCCGACGCGATGACGACGCCTATACCTAACATAGGATACTCCAACCCCATGTAGGTATATCTATGCGCCGCGTATCCCGTCCGGAAACGTCGTATCGTCATTGCGTCGCGCCGGATTTCGATCGTGAATTGCCGATTTCCGCTCATTAACATATTTTTTGAGCGTAAATCGGCGGGAACGCCCCCGGCGCCATTTTTAAGTTGAAGTAACGATGCGATGGCGAAACTCAGTTACGCTGCTCGCATCGGAACTTCAACCCGGCGTTTCTTGTTTTCTGGTTACAGAAAACAGAAACGCCGGCTCAAAGTCACAGTTAGGCTGGCGGATCACTCGATCCGCCAGCGTAACTGTTCCTGAATCTGGCCCTTAGAGTTACAGAGGAGGTCTAGTGATAGAATTATTGCTCTCGCTCTAACGCACGCGATTTAACATGTGTCGTTTGAACGTTGACATATGTGGGTGGGACTTACGTGCGTGTTCGCTTCTGAGCGCAAGCTACTGGGGACAGGGGCCTTTTAATTTTTGTTATATATATGTGTATATATATATATATATATATAGTAAACGTTGGGGGTGTTTAGCTCTTCTGGCAGATGCGTTTTGGTGTAGTGAGTCCACAGCAAACAGGCAATTGGCGTCAAGGGCCTGGTAGCCCACGTTTATTAAATAGAGAAAACAAAACAAAAGTCCAGTCAGGAATCCCACGCAGGGGTTTAAACGACATCCAAAGATAAATGAAAATACCAGCCCACCTGGCTACTCTTCAACAGCACTGCTGTTATAGGTAACGGTTCCTCAAACCATCCGCTCCTCCAGACCCACGGTCCTGGATGCACAAGGCCCCAAAGTCCTTCAACGCACACAGCGTCCATCCTCACACAGAGACAGTAACAGCCATTGCTCCCACTTCCTTCCCTCATCTGCTCTCCCCAGCCCTTCATTTAATGAGCTGTCTGCACCTGGGCAGGCAGCTTGCAGGCTGTCTTCAAAACCTGGACACAGGTTGGAGATCCAGTCCCACCCAGATCTCTGAAGGATCTCCAAGCCATAGAGCCCCATGTAGCAATAGAAAAAATATGAGAAAACTGCCAGCGCAGTTTTCTCTGTTTTTAAATTTACGCTCTGCAGCTCTGCAATTTGGCTATATGCAGACCGTGTGTCCATTTTTGCTGCGTCTCCATGGTGACAGGGACCCTCACTATTACATACCTCCCCCCCTTGTTTCGATCCCGAAGGGGGCGGAACACCAGCACACGTCATAAGGGTTGGGACACCTCTGTGCCGGCTGTCAGCCGCGTAGGCCCAACCCTTTTTTCGGGTGCGCTTCCAGGTCAGTCCTACCCTGACTCTCCATGGGATCCCACTTTTTTCTGTCCTACGCTTTCTCCCTCTTCTGGGGTTCCTGGGCTTATTTTCTTTTCTCAGGGGAACACTGCCTTGCCTGAAACCCTCACATTCTTCATATAGAGAACCTGTTAATTTAGCACTTTCTCCCACAGTGTCTCCGGGTACTTTAATTTGTACCTTTGTGCGACTGACAGGTAAAATCTACTGCCACGTCCATTTCGCTCCCTTTCTTCATGTAAAGTCTAGTGGTTGAGGCAGTGTCTGTGCCCTCTACTGACCACCGCTCAGCCACACTTTGGACTGCATCAGCAGAAATGTTCCTAGTCAACGCATCAGGCGGAGAGACTTCTGATGTTGTCAAACGTTCTCCTGAGCGCCTTCCATCCAAACCAGTAACTGGAAGCACCCTCTCAGAGAACTTTGAGACCATCTACCACACTGCTAACAATATGGTACCAACCAATTTCTCTTGTAATTACCATAAAGCATAGCCTGTACTACTTGGCTCCACCTACTGGTACTACGCAGTACCACCTTGTCCGACCACGATGGAGACACCCAAGAGTATAACAGATGTGCTTTTTGGACCTCAAGCATTTTCAACAATACATTAGTCAACTTAATGCGACCCACGTCCACATACAAGACCTTTCTAGGGACTTTTCCCTTATCAATGACTTGGAGGGGCTCATCAACTGAAGCTGGAAAGATAGAGACATTTATAGCGACCTTCACCTCACTGGCGGTATCAGTCTTCACAGCCTGGTGCTCAACTGGAGCGCTGTCAGACGTACATCTCACATTTATCCCTTCCGTCACAGCATCAGTGAGCCGCTGCAGGTCATAAGCCACATTGGCATTTTTGCGCTCACTATTTTCCAGCGGTTGAGCTGCGGATAACACAACTGCCATGCATGCGCCCTTAACCGGTCCTTCTGACTGGAGGAAACCAATCTCTGCAGGGGCCAACACACCTTTGGCCACTGGCCACCCTGCACTCCCTCCATTGGGCATAGCAGGTGTTATGTCCAAATCTGTGTTACCCAACCTAGCCTTATCCAGCATGGCTAACAATTGTTTAGCCCAGCTGTCCCAGTCAGTGGTACTTCCCTGACAGGCATTCTGCAGCACTGCATCACCTGTTCCAAGAGGCACCAAAGGAACCTGGGTCTCATTACCCAATACAGTACATTTGTCATCGCTAGACGCATCACATTGTACTAGCACAGTTTCACTTGTGTCACATTGGGACAATGCTTCGTCACAAACCACAGGATGCAATACCCCATTTTGACCAGATTGTTCTGGTGGCGCTACCATCACATCCCGCTTTACACTACTAGCTTTTACAGTATGAACACATTTTTCACCAAACCGATCACATACCAGGCGGGTGGTCGGCACCCACACACTCTCATTGTGTGGTGCAGTCTCTCCTTGTTCCCCCAGAGTAGTGCCAGAGCGATCCTGAACAACCTCCAGTTCCAACACAGGGAGATCCCGGGAGGTTTCCATGGACAACCCTGCAGCTCTGCCTCTGGTGGTCACGGAAGACATCCTACTCCCATCCTTTTTAGTAAACATATCACCAACAACATTCTCAAATATGACATTTCCAGAAATACATTTCTCAACCTTTAGAGGATCATCATGACACTTAAACATAGCTGTAGCTATTGTGGGTGGCCCCTTACCCACTAGAGAAGCTCTACAGCTGACCTGGGAAACCCTCCGCTCCAACACTGTGGGCTCCTGGGAGGTTTCTCTCGGCAACCCCACAGCACCTATATCTGTCACTAGGGAACATGGTATACTTATTTCTTTGGTCACCCCTAGTCAGAGCTTTTTTTCTCAGAAAATAGGTACAGGAACTCAACCACGACCCGTTCAGATTTCACAAACAGTAGAAGGGTCTTAAAGGGGCATTAAATACCAGAATTGCATTACATACAGAGTGCAGAGTTCAGGGGGTTACAAAGCTGTCACTTATAAACACAGAAACCAGACTTCTGTGTTTACAAGTGATTGTGGTGAGCAGGCACCAAAGGGTCTGAGCCAAAGGTGGTGGAACTGAGTTCCCCCAAGTTCCCCCAGAAAAAAAGCCCTGCCCCTAGTACAGCTCTTCCAGCACTCTGCTGGATTCCACCAGGTACATAGAGAGTCCCCATGTCCTTTTCAGTCTTTAGTCCTGCTGACAGTTGGGCTTTACCCTGTGCCTCCCCCCTACTCTGGGTAGCACACTGTAACAAGTTCACCTGTACTGCGGATCTCCCAGCTGAACACACTTCTACTTCATAAACGGCAACAGTCTTACCACTTCCTGTAACCGCTGTCATAGCCTTCATTTGAGTGCGTTGTCTCTCATCTCCATATGCTGAATTTTTCATGTGGTCATGGAGAAACACTGCAGCCTTTCCAGACCCACCAACACCCCCTGCATGTAACACAGTATCCCTGTTGCTGGGGTAACAGCAGACCAGCACTCCAAAGATGGTTGGCTACACCTCATGGTGGTCACAGACTGTTGTGTCCTTTCTGGGCTGACCACTTCACATAAGCGGCCATAATACACATTTTTACTTTCCTCATCGGTACCCCCTGCAGGCCACACAAACTTCTTACCACTGTTGCCAGGGGTGACAACCGATATGTTTGCAGAAAACGCACGGCTGGTACACTGATGCACACTCATGCTCTCCTGAGCAATTGCTTGATTGTTGCTTTGTTGTCGCAGTGATGCCTCTCCTGTTGCTATGGGTGACGACCTCTCTTTGCTGGAGCATTGCTGGTGGCCCATGATGCGATGGAACTCTCCTCTAAGAAGGATTTCCTCTTTAAACTTGCGATAGTCATCCTGGTCACCGTCCATCAAATGGTAAACCGACCGGTACTCTACCAGCAATAAGGTTTGCAGCAATTTTGGACACCGGTCTCTAGGCCATCTCCTCCTTACAGCGACTTTTTCAAACTTTTCCAGGAAGTCTCCAACCTCCTCTGTAGGTAGCATGGGTTGCATGTAATCAGATGCCACTATCTCAGCCCTTTGTACCGCATCCGATTCTTTAGTCTGGTTCCACTTGAACCACTCATTTACAGTCTCATACATCACTGGCCCCTTTTGACTGGCCCTCCTAGGTGGAGACATCTCAGGCCACGCTGAGCTCACTTCCCCTTTAACTTGCTTTGACCTGAACTTTTTGTGTTTTGACTGTCGCATCCTTGCAGTCACATGCACAGCAGCTTTTGACACAGTTCACAGCAGTAAAAAGGGAAAAATACCTTACAGGTGCACCACCTGTATGCAATACAGTCCATCAACATAAACGTATGTGCAATGCAGTTTGCCTGGCTGCTACACACAGCTAGCAGTAGTTCCTGCTGCGACTCACCACGGAGCAAGGACCCGGATTTCACCGTCTAGATGCCCGCATTCTCCACTACTGTAAACGTTGGGGGTGTTTAACTCTTCTGGCAGATGCGTTTTGGTGTAGTGAGTCCACAGCAAACAGGCAATTGGCGTCAAGGGCCTGGTAGCCCACGTTTATTAAATAGAGAAAACAAAACAAAAGTCCATTCAGGAATCCCACGCAGGGGTTTAAACGACATCCAAAGATAAATGAAAATACCAGCCCACCTGGCTACTCTTCAACAGCACTGCTGTTATAGGTAACGGTTCCTCAAACCATCCGCTCCTCCAGACCCACGGTCCTGGATGCACAAGGCCCCAAAGTCCTTCAACGCACACAGCGTCCATCCTCACACAGAGACAGTAACAGCCATTGCTCCCACTTCCTTCACCTTCCTTCCCTCATCTGCTCTCCCCAGCCCTTCATTTAATGAGCTGTCTGCACCTGGGCAGGCAGCTTGCAGGCTGTCTTCAAAACTTGGACACAGGTTGGAGATCCAGTCCCACCCAGATCTCTGAAGGATCTCCAAGCCATAGAGCCCCATGTAGCAATAGAAAAAATATGAGAAAACTGCCAGCGCAGTTTTCTCTGTTTTTAAATTTACGCTCTGCAGCTCTGCAATTTGGCTATATGCAGACCGTGTGTCCATTTTTGCTGCGTCTCCATGGTGACAGGGACCCTCACTATTACAATATATATATATATATATATATATATATATATATATATATATATATATATATATATATATATATATATATATATATATATATATAATTTTTTTTACTACATTTTTTTTATTTTGCACTTTTTTTTTACATTTTTTTTTATCACTTTTATTCCTATTACAAGAGTTGTAAACATCCCTTGTAATAGGAAAAGTGTGTGACAGGTCCTCTTTATGGAGAGAGACGGGGTCAAAAAGACCCCACATCTCTTCTCCAGGCTGGAAAGCATGAGATCGGGAAAATAAATTCACAGATCTCATGCTTTCAGTCGCGATTGCAGCTTTGTTTACTTCTGGGTACCCGGGCGTGATGTCATAACGCCGCGCCCGGCCGCCGATGGTCATAGAAATGACCGGTGACCATCTGGTCACCGGTCATCTCTATGCTCTTCATTCAGCGGCGGCCAATTCGTTCTCTGGGGCTCCGATGGCATGGAAGAGCCCAGAGAAGCACTGGATGGCGGCGGGAGGGTCATGTCCCCTCCCACTGCCTGTAAGAACGATCAATCGGCGGAACCACCGCTATGATCATTCTTATGGTGCGCAGAATCGCCGCCTGAAAAAAAAAGGATATCTAAATGATGCCTGTAGATGCAGGCATCATTCAGATATCCCCCACTGAAGTCCAGGACGTCATATGACATCCTACGGTATGGAAGTGGTTAAGGGCGCATGGGCCCCAGCTCCCCATACATCGCCACCTCCCCCATTCATCACTGCTTCCCCCTATTCATGCGTTCGCCCCTTTAGGGTGTCGGATGCATGAATTCCAATGGCGGGTGTGTCTTTTTGAAGCACCTGATTAGAGCCAGAGACTCTAATAGGCTTCAAAACAGGGTGGGCTTGGGGCGCAAAGAATGCAAATGGAGCCCACCCAGGTGTGTTACAACAGCAAATTAATATTCACTATCGTAACACTGATCCTCCTTCCGGCCAATCAGGAAGCTGGTCTTGACAGCCGTCAACCGATTGTCTGAAAGGACAGGCGATCCTATTGGATGCCTAGGAAGAGGGGAGGAGCCACACCCTGGAAGCCGCCGGAGGAGAGGACACAAAGCCGTTGCCTGCCATCCACCTAGATGTGGTAAGCGCCGGACCGACCAGCAAACAGGGGTGCCACCGGCCGCTCAGGGGGGGTGGTTGTTTGCCACACCCCCCCCTCATCTGCCACCACTGGACATGGGCAAAGAGGAAGGGCCTCTAAAGGCGTGTACACAGTATAAGAAAATCGGGCGAATATTTTAATCCAAGGAACAATCGTATGAATTTCTGATAATGTGTACATAATTTTCGACAGCTGATTCCAACCTTTCGAGCAGCACTGACAGCGTGACCCCCCCACTCATTCAACCTCTGCAGCAATGCTGGCAGCACTCAAGTCAAGTCAAATCAAGCTTTATTGTCATTCTACTACACACGAGGACATACAGTAGAAAGAAATGCCGTATCTCACAGGGCCACGGCGCTACATACAAACTAAACATAATTATAAATAAATATACAAAGAATAAAAACACAGTGAAGAACAAAAAACAAAAATAAATAAACCTATACACATCTGGGAACTACATAACTGTACATATACTGTATATTTTCAAAAGTCTTTGTAGCAGCAAGTGTTTATAAAAGTGTCTAGTGCATATTCAAGAGTAAAAAGGAGGGGAAGTGTCCTGTATGTATAACTTTTTCTTTCAATAAAAGAACATTCTGTTCATGTTAAAAAAAAAAAAAAAGGAGGGGAAGTGAGACGTTTCTGATCACAATTTATAGGTTGTAAAAGCGGTTTCAAAGAGGATTGGCGTTAAGGGCTCTCACAGCCTGGGGAAAAAAACTGTTGAGCAGTCCAAGGCCCCTTTCACATTTATACGACTTGTCTCACGATTTTGGACTGCAAAATCGTCTGACAAGTCATTCTCCATGATTTTCAATGAACACCATTCATACTGGCACGACTTTAACCACTTCCATACCAGGCACTTACGCACCTACCCGCCCAAGCCAATTTTCAGCTTTCAGCACTGTCGCAATTTGAATGACAATTGCGCGGTCATGCTACACTGCACCCAAACAAAATTGGCGTCCTTTTTTCCCCACAAATAGAGCTTTCTTTTGGTGGTATTTGATCACCTCTGCGATTTTTTTTTTTTTGCGCAACAACTAAAAATAGAGCAAAGATTTTGAAAAAAAAATAAAGTTTTTATTTTTTTCTGTTAATTTTTTTGTAAATGACTATGTTTCTCTTTAAATTACGGGCACTGATATGGTGGCACTGATGGGCACCGATGAGGTGGCACTGATGGGCACCGATGAGGTAGTTCTGATGGGCACCGATTAGGTAGCACTGATGGGCACTGATAGGCGGCGCTGGTATGGGGCACTGATGGGCACTCATGGGCGGCACTGATGGGCACTCATGGGCGGCACTGATGGGCACTCATGGGCGGCACTGGGCACTCATGGGCGGCACAGATGGGCACTCATAGGTGGCACAGATGGGCACTCATAGGCGGCACAGGTGGGCACTGATAGGTGACACAGGTGGGCACTGATAGGTGGCACAGGTGGGCACTGATAGGTGGGCACTGGGCATGGATTGGCACTGTGGGGTGGCACTGACAGACACTGGGGTGGCACTGATGATCACTGAGGGGTGGCACTGATGGATCAATGTTGCCAATCAGTGCCAATGTGTGGGCACTGATTGGCATCATTTTTTTTACTGCCCCCTTTTTTTTTTGCTGACTTTTTTTTTGTCCTTTTTTTTTTTTGTCCTTTTTTTTGTCATTTTTTTATGTTCCCTGGTGGTCTAGTGTGGGCACTCCCTGGTGGTCCGTGTGGCGATCCGAGGGGGGGCTGCGCTGATAATCAATCAGCGCGAACCCCCCGTCAGGAGAGCCGCTGATCGGCTCTCCTTTACTCGCGTCTGTCAGACGCGAGTGAGGAAGAGCCGTCGGCGGCTCTTCCTGTTTACATCGTGATCAGCTGTGATTGGACACGGCTGATCACGTGGTAACGAGGCTCCGCCGGAGACTCGTTACCGAGATCGGAGGTGCAGGGTGTCAGACTGACACCCCGCATCATCGATCGCCGCGCTGCGCGCTCGCACGGGCGCACGCGGCATGAAATCGTGCTAGACGTTTGAGAACGCCTAGTCACGATTTCATAACCACTTCCCGGCCGTAAATCGGCTATTGGCCGGGCGGGAAGTGGTTAAGTAGTGCCGACTTCAAAGTAGTCCCTGCACTACTTTGGTCCGATTTTTATGCCACTTACACAGGCATTCATTAAAATCTCGGCCGCGAATCGCGGCAAAATTGCAGTTTCAGCGGACAGATTCGATCGTGTGTACGGGCTAGCAGACAGGTTTTTCCAGCGGACAAATTTCACAGCAAATTTCAAATTTCAAAGCACATAAATCTCCCGCATGCGTCGAATGATTTTGACGCATGCGTGGAAGTATTTTACTTCCTGGAGTGGTGACGTGGCGGCATCAACCTCACCGCCACGCCACCGCGACCTCAGTCAGAGGGGATTTTGGTCCGATCGGACCAAAATCCAAGGAGACATGTCTGCTGGAAACGGTCCGTCGGTCATGTTTGAGCGGACATGTCTCCTAATTGCCTAATTGTCCTGGTTTTAATACTCCGGTACCTTTTACCTGATGGCAAGAGCTGGAAGATACTGTGGGAAGGATGGGTAGGATCCCTCACGATACTGGTAGCTTTTCTGGAGCATTGTGTATGGAAAATTTCCAGGATGAAGGGGCGAGAGACACCAATAGTCTTTTCAGCTATCTTCACTAGTCGCTGCAGGGTCTTGCGGTCAGCAGAATTGCAGTTCCCATACCAGACAATGATGCAGCTGATCAGCAGGCTTACGTCTATTTCCCAAACACAACCTCTGCATATGACGCTGAGTAAAACCGCTGTATGGTCTTGGCCACCGTGCTGCAGCTCAGTTTCAGGTTCTTGGCAATCTTCTTACAGCCTAGACCATCTCTATGTAGAGCAACAATTCTTTTTTCAGATCCTCAGTTCTTTGCCATGAGGTGACATGTTGAACTTCCAGTGACTAGTATAAGAGAGTGAGCATGATAACACCAAATTTAACACACCTGCTCCCCATTCACACCTGAGACCTTGTAAAAATAAATAGTCACATGACACCGGGGAGGGAAAATGGCTAATTGGGTTTAATTTGGACATTTTTACTTAGGGGTGTACTCACTTTTGTTGCCAGTGGTTTAGACATTAATGACTGTGTGTTGAGTTATTTTGAGGGGACAGCAAATTTACACTGTTATACAAGCTGTACACTCACTACTTTACATTGTAGCAAAGTGTAATTTCTTCAGTGTTGTCACATGAAAAGAATAAAATATTAAGAGCCGGTTCATACAGGGGCAACACGACTTCCAGCATGACTTTGGGAGGCAACTTGGACACGACTTGAGTATGAATCATCAGGCAACTTGCAAGGCAACTTCAAGTTTCCTCCAGGACAGTACAAGGCAACTTCAAGTCGCCTCCAGGACAGGAGGCTTTCCAGTGGCCGATCAAACAACAATCAGCTCTCTGGGAGGGAGGGGTTTGCCTGAGAAATGAATGTTATCTTCCTGTATTGTTGCTTAAGTTAAGACAGTGATCAGACTTCTGAGGCAACTTTCATTGAAATCAATGGGTACAAGTTGCCTACAAGTTGACTTGAAGTCGGATTGAAGTAGTACAGGAACCTTTTCTGAAGTCGGGGCGACTTCAGTAGTGTGTATTAAGACGGCTCCATTCACTTCCATTGATTTTCTCAACTACACGACTTGGGGCAACTTCAAGTCGGATCCTAGGTCGCCCCTGTGTAAACCGGCTCTTACAAAAATGTGAGGGGTGTACTCACTTTTGTGGGATACTGTATATATTGTGAGAGTACCTGTCTCTGAGATAGTGTGTTTAACCACTTAAGACCCGGACCTTTATGCAGGTAAAGGACCCAAGGTGTTTTTACAATTTGGCACTGCGCTGCTTTAACTGGTAATTGTGCGGTCATGCAATGTTGTACCAAAACTAAATTTGCGTCCTTTTCTTCCCACAAATAGAGCTTTCTTTTGATGGTATTTGATTGCCTCTGCGATTTTAATTTTTTGCAATATAAATTGAAAAAATATGGAAAAAAATATATATTTTCTGCTTTTTGTTATAAGAAAAATCGAATAAACTAAATTTTAGTCAAACATTTAGGCCAAAATGTATTCAGCCACATGTCTTTAGTAAAAAAAAAAAATCGCAATAAGCGTATATTTATTGGTTTTTGCAAAAGTTATAGCGTCTACAAACTAGGGTACATTTTCTGGAATTTACACTTTTAATTTATGACTGCCCATCTAATTTCTTGAGGTGCTAAAATGGCAGGGCTGTACAAACCCCCCCCCCAAATGACCCCATTTTGGAAAGTAGACACCCCAAGGAAATTGCTGAGAGGCATGTTGAGTTTTTTTTAACCCAAGTGATTGAATGACAAAAAATAATATTTTTTTTACAAAAAGTTGTCACTAAATTATATATTGCTCACACATGCCATGGTTATATGTGGAATTGCACCCCAAAATACATTCTGCTGCTTCTCCTGAGTACAGGGATACCACATGTTTGGGACTTTTTGGGAGCCTAGCCGCGTATGGGGCCCCAAAACCAAGCATTTCTAAGGGCACAAATTTTTGATTTCACTCCTCACAACCTATAACAGTTTTGAAGGCCATAAAATGCTAAGATGGCACACAACCCCCCAAATTACCCCATTTTGGAAGGAAGACACCCCAAGCTATTTGCTGAGAGGCATGTTGAGCCCATTGAATTTTTTTTTTTTTTTTGCCCCAAGTGATTGAATAATGACCAAAAAAAAAATTACAAAAAGTTGTCACTAAATGATAAATTGCTCACACATGCCATGCTTCTGCTGATACATTCTGCTGCTTCTGCTGAGTACAGGGAACCACATGTTTTTGGGAGCCTAGATGCGTACGGGACCCCCCGAAAACCAAGCACGCCTTCAAGATTTCTAAGGGCATACATTTTTGATTTCACTCCTCACTATCTATCACAGTTTTGAAGGCCATAAAATGCCAAGATGGTGCACAACCCCTTCCCCCAAATGACCCCATTTTGGAAAGAAGACATCCCAAGCTATTTGCTGAGAGGCATTTTGAGCCCATTGAATATTTCATTTTTTTGAATATTTCATTTTTTTGCCCCAAGTGATTGAATAATGACCAAAAAAAAATGTACAAAAAGTTGTCACTAAATTATATATTGCTCACACATGCCATGGTTATATGTGGAATTGCACCCCAAAATACATTCTTCTGCTTCTCCTGAGTACGGGGATACCACATGTGTGGGACTTTTTGGGAGCCTAGCCGCATACGGGACCCCGAAAACCAAGCACTGCCTTCAAGAAGGGCATACATTTTTGATTTCACTCCTCACTACTTATCACAGTTTGTAAAGGCCATAAAATGCCAAAATAGCATAAAATCCCCAAAATGACCCCATTTTGGAAAGTAGACACCCCAAGATATTTGCTGAGAGACATAGTGAGTATTTTACAGCTCTCATTTGTTTTTGAAAATGAAGAAAGAAAATAAAAATGTATTTTATTTTTTATTTCTTTACATTTTCAAAACTTTGTGACAAAAAGTGAGATCTGCAAAATACTCACCATACCTCTCAGCAAATAGCTTGGGGTGTATACTTTCCAAAATGGGGTCATTTGGGGGGGGGGGGGTTGTGCCATCTGGGCATTCCATGGCCTCTGAAACTGTGATAGGTAGTGAGGAGTGAAATCAAAAATTTACACCCTTAGAAAGCCTGAAGGCGGTGATTGGTTTTTGGGGTCCCGTACGTGGCTAGGCTCCCAAAAAGTCTCACACATGTGGTATCCCCGTACTCAGGAGAAGCAGTAGAATGTATTTTGGGGTGTAATTTTACATATGCCCATGGCATGTTTGAGCAATATATCATTTAGTGACAACTTTGCACAAAAAAAAAAAAATACACTTTTTTTATTTTAAAGCACTAAAACACACTATATTGCCCAAATTATTGGTGAAGTAAAAAAAGATGATCTTAAGCCGAGTACATAGATACCAAACCCAACATACTTTAAAATTGCGCACAAACGCGCAGTGGCGACAAACTACATGCATTTTTAAAAGCCATTAAAAGCCTTTACTGGTTACCACATTGGATTTACAGAGTAGGTAAACCGACGCTTGCGTTCACCTTTGAGAAAGAGCAGGGGGGGGGGGGCAGGGATGCTTTTCTTTTTCTTTTTTATTTAGCTTTTTTTATTTTATTTGTAAACTGTTCCTTCCATTTTATTTGTTTTTTTACCATTTTTTATTGCTATCTCAGGGAATGTAAATATCCCCTATGATAGCAATAGTTAGTGACAGGTACTCTTTTTTTGAAAAAAATGGGGTCTATTGACCCTAGACCTTTCCTCTGCCCTCAAAGCATCTGACCACACCAAGATCTGTGTGATAAAATGCTTTTCCAATTTCCCAATGGCGCTGTTTATATCCGGGGGGGGGGACACATTCCCTCCCACTGAATGTAAAAGCAGTCTAGAGGCTAATTCGCTGCTAGGATTGCTTTTACAAGAAAGCTGACCGCTGGCTGAAAAGAATGATATCAAGATAATGCCTAAACTTGCAGGCATCATTATGGTATAACCATTCAAAGGCCAGCAACATACCAGTACGTTGATGGTTCTTGTTGGACATGTATTATAATCTTTTTTTTTCATGCAGCCTGTTGGCTGAATGAAAAAAAGATTGATCGGTGGGTATGCCCACCATTAGAATACCTCCCTTCATCCACCCACTTCTGGGGCCGCGTACACACGACTAAATAAATCCGATCAAATCGGTCTGACAGACCGATTTGATCGGATTTGTCTGCTGGGCTATTTTGGTTTGATCGTGTACACACGATCAAACCAAAATCCCCGCCGGCAGACATCGCGGTGACGTGACGGTGCCGTTGATGCCGCCACGTCACCGCACCAGGAAGTAAAAAACTTCCAAGCATGCGTCGAATCCATTTGACGCATGTGCGGGCACATATGTCCGCTGGTTAGTGTACTAACCAGCAGACATGTCGGACGGACGAGTTCCCAGCAGACAGATTTTAAAGCATGCTTTAAAATTTGTCTGCTGGAAAAACCTGTCTGTCCGCCTTTACACACGATCGAATTTGTCTGCTGAAACGGTCCGTCGGAACGTTTCCAGCAGATAGATTCGATCGCGTGTACGCGGCCTAATGATGGGCATACATGCACCATTTATATATGCCAAAGCATGGGGGTATCCTCCCGCAAAAAAGTACACACGGACAGACTTTTCCACGGGAAAGCCTCCGTAGGAATGTCGACCGTATGTACGTGGCATTAGGAGCAAAATCGCTCCTCCGCCCCTAATGCCCCCATGCTTCGGCATATATGCTCTTTTTTTTAACTGTGGTGGTGAAATCACCTCCTACAGCACTGGAGTCACGGCTTTATGTATCGTGGGAGCAAACGCTGTTGCTGACAAGCTAAATAAATCCGCGCTGCAACTGAATGGCATACCTGCTAAGCAAATGATGGTTAACATTAAAACAAAGTAACATTACAGTATATCAGTAAGACCATACCATACCTGCATAGCAAATACCCCCCCAAAAAAACAACCTGTGCCTAAAATTTATATATGCCGAAGCATGGGGGCATCCTCCCGCAAAAAAGTTATGCCACGTACACACGGTCAGACTTTTCCACTGGGAAAGCCTCCGACGGACCGTTTTCATCGGATATGTCTGCTGGGCTGTTTTGGTCTGATGGTTGTACACACCATCAAACCAAAATCCTCGCCGGCAGACAGCGCGGTGACGTGGCGGTGACGTTGACGCTGCCACGTCACCGAACCAGGAAGTAAAATACTTTCACACATGCGTCAAATCCATTTGACGCATGTGCGGACAGATATGTCCGCTGGTTCGTGTACTAACCAGCGGACATGTCGGACGGACTGGTTTCCAGCAGACAAGTTTAAAGCATGCTTTAAAACTTGCCTGCTGGAAAAACCTGTCTGCTCGCTCGTACACACGATCGGATTTGTCTGCTGAAACGGTCCGACGCCTAACTGTTCAACTTTTCGGTTCCAGGTTTGGGTCTCAAAATGCGATGGCATCTTGGGAGACCCTGTGTAAGTGTGCCTAGCCTATGAAATACTTTACCCTACGCGAATACTTCACTCGTGTGTGGAAGCGTTCTAAACATTCACCAATACAAAGATTAGGATTGGCAGGACAGCGGGGACAAAAATAACGGGTGTCACGTCTATATCCACGCTTGGTACAGACACGACATCTTCTTTGGGGGTTAGTTGGGTAGGGGTACTCTCAAGGACATACGAAAATTGTCTCTTATGCAGTCGGCTTACTGCATTTGGTAGGGGATGGTGAGGTGCAGAACCACCTGGATACAGGAGTTCTAAGATGATCTCATCCTGGAATTGAAGGAAGGATCCAGTCCGTCCTGAATCTTTGTATAAGACATGAGCATTCAGTAAAGCCAATTAGAATATGTACAGAGACACTTTTTTGTACCAGCATCTCGCCTCATGGGCAATATGATACGGCGCCATCAACTGGTCGTTGAGGTCTACCCCTCCCATATTTTGGTTATATTGGTGGACACAGAGGGGTTTCCCCACAACACCAGCCACCGTACGAATTTGTAGTGTCGTGTCTGAGTGAAGGGTGGTAAGAACAAAAACATTCTTATTGTCCCGCCACTTCACAGCGAGCAAATTATTACACCTGCAGCAGGCTCTCACCTCCAGCCTAAAACGGGAATCTACAAGCCGCTGGGGAAAGCCCCGGCGATTAGGTCGCACAGTGCCACATGCTCCAATCTGATGATCAAACAAGTGACTAAAAAGTGTCACGCTGGTGTAATAATTGTCCACGTATATGTGGTAACCCTTTCCGAATAAGGGTGACACCAAGTCCCACACAATCTTGCCAGCGCTCCCTATGTAATCTGGGCAGCCCTCCGGCTCTACCCTACTATCTTTTTTTTTTTAGAAATCTTTTTATTGCGTTTTGAACAGTAAACAACAACAACAACAAACAACAACAAAAATAAATAAATAACAAGGACAGAAACAGCATGTCAGATAGTGCTTATACCCGACTATCTTTGCCCTCATAAACCATAAAGCTCCATGTATAGCATGTTGCCCTGTCACAAAGCTTATAGAGCTTGACCCCGTATCTGGCACGCTTGCTGGGAAGGTACTGCTTAAAAGACAAGCGGACAGAAAATTTAATTAGGGACTCATCAACGCAGACAACTTGCTAGGGATTATACAAGGCTGCAAAACGTTCGCTGAAGTGGTTTATGAGGGGCCGAATTTTGTAGAGCCGGTCATATTCAGGGTCTCCATGCGGATGACAACGTTCATTGTCATTGAAATGCAGGAACCGCAGGATCGCCTCGTATCGTTTCCTGGCCATGGAAGCAGATAATATGGGCATATGGTCGTGTGGACTTGCTGACCAATAAGTCCGCAACTTCGGAAATTGGTGTATGCCCATGTTGAGGCAAAGGCCCAAAAAGGTTTTAAATTCGGAAACCGTAAGTGGTTTCCATTCTCTGGCAAGGACGGACTGGGGATTAGCGGCGATGTTAGTACCAGCATATAAATTACTCTGGTCCACAATAGATCTATAGAGATCTTCCGTGAAAAACAGCGAATAAAAATCAAGTGACGTAAAATCAGCTGTTTCTACCTGAATACCAGGTTGGCCAGTAAATGGGGGAAGTACGGGTTCTGCAGAAATGGTGGAGACCCAATCAGGATAGTCGAATTCTGTAGGGAGGGCACTATGGGCATGACGGGCCTGTCTTTGTCTTCTTCTTCTTGGTGGCAGCGGGACACTACTTGTGCTTGCCACCTCACCAGCTTGAACTGCACTTATGGGACTCGCCACGTCATTACGTGATACTGCAGTGCTGAATGAACGACCAGGGTGTACTAGGCCTCTGGTAATTGCCAGTTCACCAGAAGGAATACCGGCGCTAGTACTAGTACTAGTACTGGCTCTCTGCTCCATATAAGGGTCTTGCGGTTCTTGCTGCTCAACAACATTAGAATGGGGTCGGGTACGCCTGGCCTTAACAGCGACCACAACTTAGTTGTCAGAGCTATCTGGCATGGAGCCGCTGTCGCTTACAGGATCGTATTCTGAGCCAGAATCTGACAGATACGTGACCTCCTCTTCACTATCTGTCGGGCTCAGAAACACGTAGGCCTCTTCACTAGTGTACATTCTCTTTGCCATTTTAGGCTCTAAATTTAGTGGTACACTAGTGATGATTCACAGGTAAAAAAGCACCTGACTGTCAGCAAATGTAGAAAACGCTTCCAAAAAAAACTGGGATCAGGCCTGTCTCTGCGAACGCTGCAGTTATGTGTGTTGTGTTTTGTAAGTGACAGTGATCGATCGATACTGCACTTGGATGGGCTGACCTGGGCGGAGGGGCAAAACGCAGGTGCTAGCGGGTATCTGGGCTGATTCTGCTAACAATGCATTTTTGGGTACCCTAAACTGCTGGGTACGCTAGTATAAATCTGATCAGATCAGGTATTGATCCGTTCAGATACTACACCACTGAGGGGGGTGTATGCTTTGCGCATGGGTGTAAGCGTTACTGTCACTAACCTAACAATGCCTGGGGAGACGCAGACCCTGACTGATGCTAAAATATTGGGTTATATACGGCGGGTGCCCTGATGCTATAAACAGCAAACTAACTAACCAGCCTCAACCGTAACACTTATACGGTGATCACTGGTGAAAGGGTTAACTAGGGGGCAACCAGGGGGTTAAAACCTTTGTTAGGTAATATATGACGCTTTATAAAAACCTGGCCGCGAACCTAAATAACTAAATAACTAACTGGCTAACCAGCGTCACCAGTGACACGGTGATCACTGGTGAAAGGGTTAACTCTAGGGGCAATCAGGGGTTAAAACCCTTATTTAGAAAATGTATCGGGGTACCTAACGCTATAAAAACCTGGCGGCGAACCTCAAAAAATGACTGGCTACCTAACGGCACCAGCAACACTAATAAAGCGATCAGAAAAACTATCGCTTAGTGACACTGGCGATAGGGGGTGAAAGGGTTAACTGGGGTGGCAAAGTGACACTGGCGATAGGGGGTGAAAGGGTTAACTGGGTTGGTAAAGGGGCCTAAGACTAACTGCCCTGCAACTTTTTACTGTCACAAATGACACTAAATGCAGTGATTAGTAAATAAATGATCACTGCAATCAGTGACACTGTGACTGGGGGCTGGGGGGGGGGGTGATCTGGGGGTGACCGGGGGGTTAAGTGTGCCTGTGTGTACTGGTGTAAGTGTGCTGTTAGGTGCAACTCACGTGTGATGTCTTCTCTCCTCTCACCGGACGAAAAGACCGCCAGGAGGAGAGATGACATCACTTCCTCTGCCTATGTTTACATTACACAGGCAGAGATGGAAGGTGATTCGCTGGGAGCGATCGCGAGGGGGTGGCCAGAAACGAACAGCTGCCCCCTCATACCGGATCGCTCCCACAGCAAACCGGACCTCCTCATGTACCGGGGGGGTCTCGATCGGCCCCCTGACCCACTGGAAGGCAGGCACGTTGATGTGCTTGTCCGTGCCATTCTGCTGACGTAAATGTACATGCAACGGTCCTTAAGTGGTTAAAATGGACACAGGACTCTCAAAGAGTCAGTTTGAGAAGCTCCAGTGGAAGAGCAGAGAAAACAAGAGAAAACAATGTTTTAATTTTTCTCTGGATTTGGTAACCCTGGATCGGGCTGGAGACTCAAAGCAATATCCTTGAGATGACACTCCATGTGTAAGAGGTTCCTGGTCAGTGGACTGAGAGCGTTGGGCAGGCCCAGCTGAAAGAGTCTGGGAGACCACAGCTAAGACAACTGGGAGAGAGTCCTGGGGACCAGAAAAAATGTCAGTCTCAGAGGAGTGACAAAGCCTGGAGGGTCAGTAGAACCCCTTCCTAGAGACAAAGAGTGGGCCTGCGCAGCATGGTACTGTGACCGAGGCTGATTGAGCCTTGAAAGCCAGATTTTTTTGGCTTTTTTTGTTTGTTGTATTTCTGCTTGACAAAAACCCCCGTGTAGGCAATCCACACGTGTATGAACTTTAATTTTGTTACTTTTAATAAAAGTGGGCTACCACGCCCTAAAAGTGAAGTTCATGTTTGCTGTTAACTAACTGAAATAATGCCACTGAGCTAGAAATCCCCCCCATATTACCTTACAGTATTTCACAAAAGTTCGTACACCTCTCACATTTTTGTAATTATTTTTTTTCTATCTTTTCATGTGACAACACTGAAGAAATAACTCAACACACACCCATTAATGTCTAAGCCACAATAGTGAAAATGAGGGCCCCCCTTCCCCAAAGCACCCCCCCAATATTGAGGGCATGTGGCCTGGTATGGATCAGGCGCTTGCCCCCCTTTTCCTGGCCTGCATGCTTGGATAAGAGTCTGGTATGGACTTTGAGCGGGACCCCACACCATTTAACTACTTCAGACTCGGGCGTATGTAAAAAGACGGCCTCCAGGTGGCTCTATAAATCCCGGAGGACGTCCTGTCAGGGAGAGGAGACAGATGCTGTGTCCCTTGTACATAGGGACACGGCATCGGTCACCTCCCCCAGTCAGTCCCCTCCCCCCACAGTAAGAATCACTCTCAGGATACACATTTAACCCCTTCCTTGCCCCTAGTGTTAACCCCTTCCCTGCCAGTCACATTAATGTGAATGGTCCCAAAAATGTGTCAAAAGTGTCCGATGTGTCCGCTGCAATATCGCAGTCCTGACAAAATTTGCAGATCGCCGCATTACTAGTAAAAAAAATATAATAAAAAAAATGTCAGAATTCTATCCCCTATTTTGTAGTCACTATAACTTTTGTGCAAACTAATCACTATACACTTATTGCAATTTTTTTTTTTTACCAAAAATATGTTGAATACATATCGGCCTAAACTGAGAATTTTTTTTTTTTTTTTTAAATGGAATATTTATTATAGCAATTATTATTGCTATTATTATTATTATTATAGCAAAAAGTAAAAAATATTGTCACTCTTTTTCCGTTTAAAGCGCAAAAAATAAAAAACCGTAGAGGTGATCAAATACCACCAAAAGAAAGCTCTATTTGTGGGAAAAAAAGGACGTCAATTTTGTTTGGGAGGCACGTCGCACAACCGCGCAATTTAAATTTAAATCGACGCAGTGCTGAAAGCTGAAATTTCGCCTGGGCAGGAAAGGGGTATATGTGCCCAGTAAGCAAGTGGTTAAAAAAAATGTGGCTAGGGATTCCCCTTAGAATCAATACCAGAACAGATGGGCCTGGTCTGGCCTAAATTTTCTATTGCTGGCCTTCTTTTGTATATATTTCAAAAACAGCAGAAAGAGGGCGCATGGGTCAGTGTGATAGTAAAAGCAACACTTTATTCAAATACACAGAGGTGTGAGAGCTGGAGATATTGCTGGTTATATACCTCCATGTGGCGGGTCAGAGCTTATCCCCGTAGCGTTCGTCTCATCCCTTGTGAAGGCTGACTGCTTGATTGGTGATCCACATCCACCCTGTGTGCAGCTTGCAAGATACTTAAAGCGGAGCTCCACCCTGATATTATTTTTTTTTTAAAAATCTGAAAAAAAATGAAATGGAAAAAATAAATAAAAAATACTCACCCTAAATAGGCTGTTGCTATGCGGAAGTCCCGAATCTGCCCTCATGATCCGCGGTGCTGTTTTCTTCCTCCTCCTCTTCTCGGTGTCTTCTTGTGAATGGGCCGCGCTGCATTCTGGGAACTGTGTGTATCCCAGAAAGCAGCCGGACCATTCACAAAGCGCCGCGTCGCTCGCACATGCGCAGTAGGAAACGGGCAGTGAAGCAGCACGGCTTCACTGCCTGTTTCCCTGACTGTGGATGGTGGTGGCGGGATCGAGGATCGGCATGCGCGGGGGCCGTCAGCGCGGGCGCCTAGGACAGGTAAGTGTCCTTATTCAAAGTCAGCAGCTACACTGTTAGTAGCTGCCGACTTCGAAAAAAAAAAAAAAAATGCGGGTGGAGCTCCGCTTTAAGTGTATCTAAATAAAGTGTTACTTGCTTTTACTATCCCACTGACCCAGGTGCCCTCTTTTTGCTGTTTTAGTTTGTGTCTGAGGGATCTCCCATTTACTGCTGAGGAGCTACCAGTGAGTGTGTGTGCAATCTCCATCCACCTGTGGATCCGTCCGCCCTGTGGTCGCCTCCTTAACCACTTTCCCCCCGGACCATTTGTCAGCCTAAAGACCAGAGGTGTTTTTACAATTTGGAACTGCGTTACTTTAACTGGTAATTGCGCGGTCATGCAATGTTATACCGAAACGAAACTTGCGTCCTTTTTTTCCCACAAATAGAGCTTTCTTTTGATGGTATTTGATTGCCTCTGCGATTTTTATTTTTTGCGATATAAACGGAAAAAGACCGTAAATTCTGAAAAAAAATGATTTTTCTTATAACAAAAAGTAAAAAATATCGAATAAACTAAATTTTAGTCAAACGTTTAGGCCAAAATGTATTCAGCCACATGTCTTTAGTAAAAAAAATCGCAATAAGCGTATAATTATTGGTTTTCGCAAAAGTTATAGCGTCTACAAACTAGGGTACATTTTCTGGAATTTACACAGCTTTTATTTTATGACTGCCTATCTAATTTCTTGAGGTGCCAAAATGGCAGAGCAGTACAAAACCCCCCCAAATGACCCCATTTTGGAAAGTAGACACCCCAAGGAAATTACTGAGGGGCATGTTGAGCCCACTGAATATTTTTTTTTTTTGTACCAAGTGATTGAATAATGACAAAAAAAAAAAAATTACAAAAAGTTGTCACTAAATGATAAATTGCTCACACATGCCATGGTTATATGTGGAATTACACCCCAAAATACATTCTGCTGCTTCTCCTGAGTACAGTGATACCACATGTGTGGGACTTTTTGGGGAGCCTAGCTGCGTGCAGGGCCCCTAAACCAAGCACGGGCTTCAGGATTTCTAAGGTCACAAATTTTTGATTTCACTTCTCACTACCTATGACAGTTTTGAAGGCCATAAAATGCCCAAATAGCACAAACCCCCCCCAAATGACCCAATTTTGGAAAGTAGACACCCCAGGCTATTTGCTGAGTTGCGGGAATATGAATTTCTTATTTTTTTTTGCACAAAGTTGTCACTAAATTATATATTGCTCACACATGCCATGGGCATATGTGGAATTGCACCCCAAAATACATTCTGCTGCTTCTCCTGAGTATGGGGATACCACATGTGTGGGACTTTTTGGGAGCCTAGCCGCGTACGGGACCCCGAAAACCAAGAACCGCCTTCAGGATTTCTAAGGGCATACATTTTTGATTTCACTCCTCACTACCTATCACTACCTATCACCGTTTTGAAGGCCATAAAATGCCAAGGTGACACAAAACCCCCCCAAATTACCCCATTTTGGAAAGTAGACACCCCAAGCTATTTTCTGAGAGGTATGTTGAGTACATGGAATATTTTATATTTTGCCACCAGTTGCTGGAATATGACAAACTTTTTTTTCATTTTATTTTTTTGCACAAAGTTGCCACTAAATGATATATTGCTCAAACATGCCATGGGCATATGTGGAATTACACCCCAAAATACATTCTACTGCTTCTCCTGAGTACGGGGATACCACATGTGTGGGACTTGTTGGGAGCCTAGCCGCTTACGGGACCCCGAAAACCAAGCACCGCTTTCAGGATTTCTAAGGGCGCAAATCTTTGATTTTACCCCTCACTGCCTATCACAGTTTTGGAGGCCATGGAAATCCCAGATGGCACTAAACCCCGCCAAATGACCCCATTTTGGAAAGTAGACACCCCAAGCTATTTGATGAGAGGCATGGCGAGTATTTTACAGCGCTCATTTATTTTTGAAAATGAAGAAAGATATTATTATTTTTTTTTTTTCTCTTTTTTTTTTTTTAATCTTTGTGACAAAAAGCAAGTACTGCAAAATACTCACCATACCTCTCAGCAAATAGGTTGGGGTGTCTACTTTCCAAAATGGGGTCATTTGGGGGGGGTTTGTGCCATCTGGGCATTCCATGGCCTCCGAAACTGTGATAGGCAGTGAGGGGTAAATTCAAAGATTTGCGCCCTTAGAAAGCCTGAAGGTGGTGATTGGTTTTTGGGGTCCCGTACGCGGCTAGGCTCCCAAAAAGTCTCACACATGTGGTATCCCCGTACTCGGGAGAAGCAGCAGAATGTATTTTGGGGTGTAATTCCACATATAACCATGGCATGTTTGAGCAATATATCATTTAGTGGCAACTTTGTGCAAAAAAAAAAAAAAAGTTTGTCATATTCCAGCAACTGGTGGCAAAATATAAAATATTCCATGTACTCAACATACCTCTCAGAAAATAGCTTGGGGTGTCTACTTTCCAAAATGGGGTAATTTGGGGGGATTTTGAACTGTCCTGGCATTTTATGCACAACATTTAGAAGCTTATGTCGCACATCATCCACTCTTCTAACCACTTGAAGACAAAGCCCTTTCTGACACTGTTTGTTTACATAAAAACTTTTTTTTTTTTTGCAAGAAAGTTAAGTTGAACCCCCAAACATTATATATTTTTTTAAAGCAAAGGCCCTACAGATTAAAATGGTGGGTGTTGCATTTTTTTTTTCCACGCAGTATTTGCGCAGAGATTTTTTAAACGCATTTTTTGGGGAAAAAATACACTTTTTTTTATTTTAAAGCACTAAAACACACTATATTGCCCAAATATTTCATGAAATAAAAAAGATGATCGTAGGCCGAGTACACAGATACCAAACACGACATACTTTAAAATTTCCCACAAATGCGCAGTGGCGACAAACAACATACATTTTTAAAAGCCTTTAAAAGCCTCTACAGGTTACCACATTAGATTTACGGAGGAGGACTACTGCTAAAATTATTACCCTCGATCTGGCCTTCGCGGTGATACCTCACATGCATGGTACAATTGCTGTTTACATATGACGCCATACCGACGCTTGCGTTCGCCTTTGCGTGAGAGCAGGGGGGGACAGGGGTGCTTTTTTTTTTTTTTTTATTATTATTTATTTTGCTTTTTTAATTTTATTTTAGACTGTTCCTTCCTTTTTTTATTTTTTTTTATAATTTTTATTGTTATCTTAGGGCATGTAAATATCCCCTATAATAGCAATAGTTAGTGACAGGTACTCTTTTTTGAAAAAATTGGGGTCTATCAGACCCTAGGTCTCTCCTCTGCCCTCATAGCATCTGACCACACCAAGATCGGTGTGATAAAATGTTTTCCCACTTTCCCAATGGCGCAGTTTATATCCGGGGGGGGGGGGCATACCCTCCCACTGCTTTTAAAAGCAGTCTAGAGGCTAATTATCCGCTAGAATTGCTTTTACATGAAAGCCGACCGCTGGCTGAAGAGAATGATACCAAGATGATACCTAAACCCGCAGGCATCATTCTGGTATAACCATTCAAAGTCCAGCAACATACCATACGTTGATGGTTCTTGTTGGACATGTATTGTAATCTTTTTTTTTTCATTCAGCCTGTTGGCTGAACGAAAAAAATTGATTGATCGGTGGGTATGCCCACCATTAGAATACCTCCCTTCATCCACCCACTTCTAATGATGGGCATACATGCACCAGTTATATATGCCGAAGCATGGGGGCATCCTCCCTCAAAAAAGTTATGCCGCTCACAGACGTATGTACGCTGCATAAAAAGTTATGGCGCATACACACGGTCGGACTTTTCCACGGACAAGCTTCCGACGGAATTTCGACCGTATGTACGTGCATTAGGAGCAAAATCGCTCCTCCGCCCCTAATGCCCCCATGCTTCGGCATATATGCTCTTTTTTTAACTGTGGTGGTGAAATCACCTCCTACAGTGTTGGAGTCACGGCTTTAAATATCGTGGGAGCAAACGCTGTTGCTGTCACGCTAAATAAATCGGCGATGCAACTGGATGGCGTACCTGCTAAGCAAATGATGGTTAACATTAAAACAAAGTAACATTACATTCTAACAGTAAGATCTTACCATACCATACCTGCAAATCAAATACCAAAAAATAAAAAAACAGTAAAAAATAAATTAACGCAACCTGTGCCTAAAAAATATATATGCCGAAGCATGGGGGCATCCTCCCTCAAAAAAAGTTATGCCGCGTACACACGGTTGAACTTTTCCACGGGAAAGCTTCCGACGGAATTTCGATCGTATGTATGCGGCATTAGGAGCAAAATCGCTCCTCCGCCCCTAATGCCCCCATGCTTCGGCATATATGCTCTTTTTTTAGCTGTGGTGGTGAAATCACCTCCCACAGTGTTGGAGTCGTGGCTTTATATATCGTGGGAGCAAACGCTGTTGCTGTCACGCTAAATAAATCCGCGATGCAACTAAATGGCGTACCTGCTAAGTAAATGATGGTTAACAATAAAACAAACATTACAGTATAACATACCATACCTGCAAAGCAAATACTATTAAAAAAAAATAGAGAGAATAGATATAGAACAATAGTGAGTAGACAGTAGAGAGTGAACATAAGAGAACAACAAATAGAGGAGAAAAATACAACCACAACTATTTTTGGATTTTTTATTTTATATTTTTTTTGTGTTTTTGTGTGAGTTTAATTTTTTCCACTTTTTTTCACTTTTATAAACTGTAAACTGAACGTTGCAGATTATGGTCTCTCAAAATGTGATGGCCATCACATCTTCCGAAACCCTGTGTTATTGTGCCTAGGACTGTGTGGTGCTGTACCCTACGCTAAAACTCAACTAGTGTGTGGTAGCGTTTGAAACATACACCAATGCAAAGACCAGGTTGGTCAGGACAGTCGGGACAATAAAAGCGGGTGTCACGCCTAAATCCGAGTTTGCTGCAGACACGACATCTTCTTTGGCGGGTTCTTTGGGTAGGGGTACTAGGGATGATAAAAGGAAAATGCCTCTCATACAGCCGGCTCACTGCATTTGCATTGGGAAGGTGGGGCAAAGCACCGTCTGGAAACAGAAGGGCTTCGGCGATCTCTTCCTGGAATTTTAGGAAGGATCCAGCCTGTCCTGAAGCTGTGTATAGCACATGAGCGTTCAGCAAAGCCAATTGAAACAAATAAACCGACACTTTTTTGTACCAGCGTTTGGTCTTACGGGTAATTAGGTACGGCGCCAACAACTGGTCATTGAGGTCCACCCCTCCCATGTTAAGGTTGTACTCGTGGATACAGAGGGGTTTCTCCACAACACCAGTCGCCGTAGGAATTTGGACTGCCGTGTCTGCGTGAAGCGAGGACAGAACGAAAACATTCTGTGAATCCCTCCACTTCACTGCTAACAAATTGTTACACTGTAAGCAGGCTCTCTCCCCCCGACTAAGACGGGATTCTACAAGCCGTTGGGGGATGCCCCGGCGATTAGGTCGCACGGTGCCACATGCGCCAATTCCATAATCAAAAAGATGACTAAAAAGTGGCACGCTCGTGTAATAATTGTCCACGTACAAGTGGTACCCCTTTCCGAATAAGGGTGACACCAATTCCCAGACTATCTTACCAGCGCTCCCTATGTAATCAGGGCAATTTTCCGGCTCTACGTGACTGTCTTTTCCCTCGTAAACCATAAAGCTAGATGTATAGCCTGTTGCCCTGTCACAGAGCTTATACAACTTGACCCCGTATCTGACACGCTTGCTGGGAAGGAACTGTTTGAATGACAAGCGACCAGAAAACTTAATCAGGGACTCATCAACGCAGACAACTTGCTGGGGATTATACAAGGCTGCAAACCGTTCGTTGAAGTGGTTTACGAGGGGCCGAATTTTGTAGAGCCGATCGAATTCAGGGTCTCCCCGAGGACGACAGAGTTGATTGTCACTAAAATGCATGAACCGCAAGATCTGCTCGTATCGTGTCCTGGTCATGGAGGCAGAGAAAATGGGCATATAGTAAATTGGGCGCGTGGACCAATACAACCGCAATTCACTCTTTTTAGTAATGCCCATGAGGAGGGTAAGGCCCAGAAAGATCTTAAATTCGGAAACCGTAATTGGCTTCCAATCTCTGGCAAGGGACAGCTGGGGATTAGCGGCGATGAATTGACCAGCATACAAATTGCTTTGGTCCACAATAGATCTATAGAGATCTTCCGTGAAAAACAGTGAATAAAAATCCAGTGGCGTAAAATCAACTGTTTCCACCTGAATTCCGGGTTGGCCAGTGAATGGGGGAAGTACGGGTGCTGCAGAAGTGGCGGGGACCCAATCAGGATTGGCTAATGCAGCAGGAAGGGCACTATGGGCACGACGGGCCTGTCTTTGTCGTCTTCTTCTTCTTGGTGGCAGCGGGACACTACTTGTGCTTGCCACCTCGCCAGCTGGAACTGCACTTATGGGACTCGCCACGTCACCAAGTGTTACTGCAGTGCTGGATGTATGTCCAGGATGTACTAGGCCGCTGGTGCTTGCCAGATCACCCGAAGGAATAGCGGCGCTAGTACTACTCTGCCCCATACGAGAGCCCTGCGGTTCTTGCACCTCAGCGACAGCAGAAGATCGGGATCTGGTACGCCTGACCCTAGCAGGGACCACTCCGTCGTCAGAGCTATCTGTCAGGGAGCCACTGTCATCTACAGGTTCATATGAGCTAGAATTTGACAGATGCGTGACCTCCTCATCACTATCTGACAGGCTCATGAACAAGTAGGCCTCTTCATCACCGTACATTCTATTTGCCATTTTGGGCTCTAAATTTAGGGGTACGGTGGTGAGATTCACAGGAAAAAAAGCACCTGACCTGTTAGCGACAGTCAAACGCTACCAAAAAACTGTTAGTGATCGCAGAGATCAGGCCTGACTCTGCGAACGCTGCAGTTATGTGTTTTTGTGTTTTGTGTCAGTGATCGATTGATCGATACTGCACTTGGTTGGGCTGGGCTGGGCGAAGGTGCTAAACGCAGGTGCTAGCAGGTATCTGGGCTGATCCCGCTAACAATGCGTTTTTGGGAACCCTAAACTGCAGGGGACGCTAGTATAGATCTGATCAGATCAGGTATCGATCAGTTCAGATACTATACCACTAAGGGGGGGTGTATGGTGCGTGCGTGGGTGTTAGCGCTACTGGCACTAATCTGACGCTGCCTGGGGCAACGCAGACCCTATCCGGCGCTAAAACCAAACTTTGATCACCCGCCGGGCAATCAGGGGGTTAAAACTTTATTGCAAAAAATATGGCGGGTGCCTTGATGCTATAAAAAATAAACTAGCTAAACTGCGTCACCCGTGACACTTATACTGTGATCACTGGTGACAGGGGGTAATCAAGGGGTTAAACCTTTATTGGGGGGGGTTAGGGGGGGTCCCTAGACTTATTAGGGTCTAAGGCTAATTACCCTAACAATTATTTTAGTCACTAATGACACTTGTACAGCAATCAAAAAAAAATCTGATTGCTGTACTGGGTGACACAGTGACAGGCAGTGAAGGGGTTAATTTGGGGGGCGATCGGGGGGTTAACAGGGGTGAATTGTGTGCCTACGTGACCTGGTGTCAGTGTAGTGTTGTGCAACTCACGTTTAGATGCTCTCTCTCTCTCGGTCAGGAACGGAAAGACCGACACGAGGGAGAGAGCAGCATTTCCCCTGTCAATGTTTACAAAACATTGGCAGGGGAGAACAACCATTGGCTGAGGGTGATCACCAGGTCCAGGCCAGATTTTATTGGCCTGGACCTGGTGAGTGATCGGTTCTGTATCGTATCCGATCGTCGGGAACGGCGGGGAGGGCGCGCGCGCGCTCCCTGGCCGTTCACGCGCCCGACATAGAGCTACGGGCTCTCGCCTGGGCGAGCCGACCTGCCGCCGTATTACTGCGGCGGCTGGTCGGAAAGTGGTTAATATTTCTTGCTACTATGGACTGCATGAACTAATTCTTATTAAATAATTTTGGGTATATCTTGTTGTTTAACCCCCTCCCTGTTATTGATCCCTTATGGTCCACCTTATAGCTGCCAATGAGCTCTGACTCGCACACTACCTGATAGTTCTGTGTGATATATTGCTTTTTTTTACATTTCAGCTCTCAATGGGGAAGCCTACAGACAGATGATGAGTCATTGGTTATTAAGGAGGCAGCGGCCAGCTTCCTGGCCCGCTCCTTAAAGCGGAGTTTCACCCTAAATATAAGATCTCCCATGCGCTTCAGCATACTGGCGTCAGCGCCAGTATGCTGGGTTTTTTTTTTTTTTTTATAGCACACTTACTGTTTTATCGTAGAAATCCTTTTCTGTCCCCCGCGGTGGACGGCGCCAGTACAGCGCGTCACATCTTCCTAAGATACCCGATATGGACTCGGGTATTTCCGGCGCTATGCGGCGCCTGCGCACAGACCTAGGAGCTGACTGCGCAGGCGCCGTATTTCTCCGAGTCCTACGGCTATGGCGCGTCACGCCCTCCGAAATAGGACTCGGAGAAATACGGCGCCTGCGCAGTCAGCTCCTAGGTCTGTGCGCAGGCGCCGCATAGCGCCGGAAATACCCGAGTCCATATCGGGTATCTTAGGAAGATGTGACGCGCTGTACTGGCGCCGTCCACCGCGGGGGACAGAAAAGGATTTCTACGATAAAACAGTAAGTGTGCTATAAAAAAAAAAAAAAAACAGCATACTGGCGCTGACGCCAGTATGCTGAAGCGCATGGGAGATCTTATATTTAGGGTGAAACTCCGCTTTAAAGCGGATCTCCACCCTAAAGTGAAGATCCGCTGATCGGAACCCTCCCCCCCTCCGGCGTCACATTTGACACCTTTCAGGGGGGAGGGGGGTGCAGATACCTGTCTAAAGACAGGTATCCGCACCCACTTCCGGCCCGCAGTCTCGGGCATAAGACGGGCTTTTCCCGTTGTGTGCTGGGAACTCTCAGCTCCCAGCACACAGCGGGAGCCAATCGCGGGCGCAGCGCGACTCGCGCATGCGCCGTAGGGAACCGGGCAGTGAAGCCGGAGCGCTTCACTTCCTGGTTCCCTCGCCGTGGATGGAGGGGGGAGCAGCAGGGTGACGAGCGATCGCTCATCCTCTGCTGTGGACGGCGCTGGACTCCAGGACAGGTAAGTGTCCTAATATTAAAAGTCAGCAGCTGCAGTATTTGTTGCTGCTGGCTTTTAATATTTATTTATGGTGAACCATCCGCTTTAACAACTAGTGCTGCTCACGAATATTCGCATTGCGAATATTCGGATTGAATATTGCATATTCGAGTAATGGCGCAATATCTCGAATATCGCGGTGAATATTCGCAATTCCGAATATTCGGATTTTTCAAAATGTATTTTTAAAACAGATCACATCCTAGTGATCTCCATCGACGTCTAAAAGCATTGCTGTGCTGATTAGAGAGACCCTGGGCCGAGTAGCTCATCTGATCCTTTTATGCTGCCGAATATTCGCAATGCGAATATTCGGCAATAGAAATATTGCGCGATTATTTTCTCCGCCCTTCATTTGCATCAGAGCCAATCAGAGTTCCCCTACCACAGTTGTCAGAGGTTAGCAACCTCCACATCAACCAATAGGAACCTGCCTGCACGACCATTATATAAGCTAACTCCCAGCATGATTTCATTGCAGATTCACATGGTGGTTATAGAGAGTGGAGTGTTTCTGTGCTATCTCTGAGCTTGCATTAGCATTGTACTGCATTTCAGTTCTCTGGTTCCTGCTGCCTCTTTTCAGTTCTCTGGTTCCTGCTGCTTATATTTCTAAACTGCTTTTTTCAAAGCAAGAGACCCAAAAGCTTTTTTAAAAGCTCATATTTGTGTTGTTGTTTTCCAGGTTAGTTTAGCTTAGTGTTAGATAGATAGATTTCAGTGTACTTAGTGTAATTGTACACTTCTTTAAGGTAGCTTAGTTTAGTGTGTGTCTAGTGTCTGTTTTTTGTTTTCTAAGTTTTAGTTTTAGTTTACTCATATACTCATCTCTGCTGTGTTAGCAGAGTTACTGTTGCATATTAGTTTAGTACTTGTAATCCTCGTCTTTGTCCTTGTCAGTCAGTTTAAAAAAAAAAAAAAAAAAAAATTAAATTTTTTTAGCTTTAGTTTATTCATTTAAGTTTGTGACTAAGCACTGCAGAGTTAGTGTTTAGTGCATAGCTGTCTAGTACGTCTTTGTCTGCGTGCCTGTCTTGTCCTTTATCACATTTACCCCCCCCCCAATAAAGTTTACCCACCCCCCCACATCAGCATGAGCAGCATACGTGGCCGTGGCAGCAGGGGTAGGGGAGTTACTCCCAGTGCTGGGTCGCTGCCAGCACGGGGTACCTCTCGCGCCCCTACTACTGGTAGAGGATCAGGTGGAAGGGGAGTCCGCCTCATCCGGGAGTTTTTCCCCTCGGGCAGCCGCCCGATATTGCCTTCCCAGGCTTCAGCAGTGGTGGAGTATATGGGGCACAGCAGTGCCACTGAGTCATCAGTGCCGACTCCAAGTAGCACCACCACCAGTACACAGGTGTCTTTAGTACCCACCCCCAGCCCCCAAGAGTCCAGCCTCATACTGTTTGACAGTGACAGTGAGAGGGATATCTTGGGGGAGGTCCTGCATCATGCAGACATAGATTTATGTCCTGATGGTCAGGACCTTTTTGAAGGGTTGATGGAGGAGGAGGATGGGGTACCGGCTGTCAGTAGCCCAGAGACATCCCTTCCAAGTGGTGCTGGTGTTTTTCTGCAGGAAACACCCGCACCTAGTCAGACCCATGCGTCGGTGAGGGGACATCGGAGCCAGGCTAGCGGCTCCATGTCAGATGTCTCCCTCAGACCACCACATGTCAGCCCTGGGTCTGACATATCTGGGGGCGAAGAGGAGGGTGACCCAACATGGGTGCCACCTGGCTCGTCGGTTCACAGCAGCAGTGACGACGAGGAAGGTAGGCACCCTGGGGAAACGGTGCGCCAGGTCACCAGGGAGACCAGCGTCAGGGTCTCCACTGGTGATGGCAGCAGGAGGTGTCAGCAGCAGCAGCAGCAGCAGGCAGCTCCACCTGTGCGCACCGAGTCCCAGCAGGTGCAAGTCAGCGTCACCCCATCTGACAGGAGGGTGGCGCTGAAGTCACCTGTCTGGGCCTACTTCACCTTGGTAGCAGATAACCCGACAGTAGTCATCTGCCAGCTCTGTCGTGCCAAGGTGAAGAGAGGGAAGTGCTTGGCTCGGGTGGGTACCACAGCACTCAACCAGCACCTGAGAATAAACCACTGGCGGGAGTATGACCAGATGAGGGGTGGTGGTGGTAGCAGCGCCACCACCACAAGTGTGCAGGGTACAGCAGCCCCTGCCACAGCTTCATCGGCTACCAGCAGGTCATGCCCCCCCACTCCCTCTTGTAGAGGTACTGGTACCGTCAGCCAGACCTCGACTTCCACAGCACCCTCCTCTTTGGTGTCCTGCACTGCTGTCCGGCGCCAGGCGTCGCTTTCCGACGCCTTCGAACGCACCACTCCCTTCCCCCCTGGAGACCGACGTGTGCGTTCCCTCAGTGGGCTCCTGGCAAGGGTTATTGCCCAACATCTGCTGCCCTTCAACATCGTTGACAGCAACCCCTTCAGGCAGATGTTGGAGCAGGCCCAACCCCAATGGCGTGTCCCCAACCGCCATTTCTTTGCCAGGACTGGTGTCCCTGCCCTACACCAGCACATTGTGCAGAATGTAACCCTGTCGCTGGATCGCGCTGTCAGCAACAGGGTGCATCTCACAATGGATGGCTGGACCAGCAGGCATGGGCAGGGCCGGTACATCAGTTTCACGGCCCATTGGGTTTCCCTCCGAGGCGCCGGGGAGGGATTGGCGGCATCAGATTTTGTGGTGCCGCCCCGGGGTGTCCAGGGGAGAACTGCTGGTCTCCCTCAAGCCACTGTCTCCGCAGCTGCTGAGCCTCCCAGCAAGCACCCCCGCAGCTACTCAAGTGTGGGGCACGTGCGCTGTCAGGCCGTGCTCCAGCTTGTTAGTTTAGGTGAATGGAGACACACTGGCCCTGAAGTGCTGACCGCACTTCAGGCTCAGGTCCAGAAGTGGCTGACACCCCGAAGGCTCCAGGCAGGTATGGTTGTCTGTGACAATGGCAGCAACCTCCTCTCCGCCCTCCAGGCTGGCAGTCTGACCCACGTGCCCTGTCTGGCACATGTCCTCAACCTTGTGGTGCAGAAGTTCCTGCGCACCAATCCCGGGTTGAGTGACATTGTGCTAAGGGTACGTAGGATTGCCAGCCACTTCAGGCGCTCCCCAACCGCTACCGCGTCCCTGTCCAAGTTGCAGCGGGACAACAGCCTGCCCCTTCACAGGCTGATTGTGGACAGTGTGACGCGGTGGAACTCCAGCCTCTACATGGTGTAGAGGTTGTGGGAGCAGCGAAGGGCGGTGAAGGAATACCTGCTGGAGCAAGGCACTGGCGGGCCATCACAACACACACTCCCGTACATCACCAGTGCGGAGTGGGGGCAGATACACCAGGTCTGCCATGTGTTGGCCCCTTTCGAGCAGGCGACCAAGATGGTGAGCAGGGAGCATGTCGGCCTCAACGACGTGCTCCCTATAGTGTTCCTGCTGGACAGGGCACTAGATCGCCTGCTCGAAGCTGGGGAGAGTGCCTTGGTGGAGCAGGAGGAGGCAACACTGCTCCACCAAGACCAGGCCCAGGACGAGGAGGAGGAGGATGATGATGATCAGGAGGTTACTAGTGACGTCCTGGAGTCAGGGCCTGGTCAGGAGGGAGAGCCGGTGTTGGGGGCACCGATAGTCCGGGGGTTGGGCATCTCTGTGCGCGAGCAGCAGCGCCTCCATGATGAAGAGTTGGACGTCATGGACCCGGGCAGCCATGAGGAGTCACAGCGGGCTGTGCTCTTCCCCATGGCTGCCCACATGCTGAGATGCCTCAGGAGGGACCCCCGGGTTAAGACTATAAAGGAGAGGCAAGAATTTTGGATGGCCACCCTTTTAGATCCAAGATGTAAGGGGAAACTGGAGCAGTTCCTCCCAGCCAGCCGGAGGCAGCACCGGATGGAGGAACTGCAGGCACGCCTAGTCAGCCGGTTGGAGCAGGCAACTCCCCGGCCTCCAGTTGTCCCCCCTCATCTCACCCAGCAGGTGGCTGCACCCAGCAGCAGCATCAGCAGCCGAGCAGGGGACCTAATGGGTGAGATGAGGATGTTCTTGCAATCTGAGCGACCCAGTACCAGCAGCAGCAGCAGCAGCAGCAGTCACCACCAGCGGCTGGCCCACATGGTGGCAGACTACATGGGGTCCGTCAGTGCTTCTGACAGTATGAGCACCGACGACCCCATGGAGTACTGGGTTGCCAGATTGGACACCTGCCGCGAGCTCGCTCAGTATGCGCCTCCAGTGTACTATCTGAGCGGACATTCAGGGCGGCAGGTGGGGTGGTCACGGACAAGAGGACCCGTCTGTCCACAGACTCCGTGGACAGACTCACATTCATCAAGATGAATGAGTCCTGGATCGGCGGTGACTTTCTGGCACCCGCCGTCGGTTCAGGGCGCTGAATGGTCCCTTGTCATTCATCAATACCTCTCCGATCTATTTATACCAGGGGTGTCAAACTCAATTTCATCGTGGGCCGCATCAGCATTATGGTTGCCCTCAAAAGGGCCAGTTATATCTTTAAGATTAGATGTCCAGCGCATCCCCTCCCCTTACATTAGATGTCAAGGGCCACCCCACCATCAGAAGTTGAGTTCCCCCTCTCCCTTACATCACAGTGCATCCCCCTTTCCTTATGCTGCTGCTGGGAAGAAGTTGGATGCATTGCTTGAAAGCAGAAAGTAAGGGTCTGGAGGGCCGCATTCGGCCTGCGGGCCTTGTGTTTGCCACCTCTGATTTATACCTTTGAAACTCATAGTGGGCAGGTAGTGTTAAGGGCATAAATATTTCCATGCTGTGTCATTAAGCCACTATAAGGAGTCCTGATGCTGCTGCCACATTATTTTGAAATGTAATTTCTCAATGCTCATCATGAATTTAAAAAGTCACGTATAGCATAGAAATAACGTTAATCAAACTTTTATATTATGAGGCACTATGGTATAGTCAGGCTACAGCTACTTAAGGCCTGTGTCATTCTGCTTTTCAAATTTAATCACCATGCTACTGCAACTTCAAGCTTTTGTAATTTTGCCACGATATGGGCTCCTACTGCTAATGCCAAAAGGCTGAGTGATTATGTACCGATATATTACTCATACTGGTGCTGTCACCTTTTGTCTGTGAGATTTGCCACTTTCTTACTACTGCTGGTGCTGCTGCCACCTCTTCCAAGAGTGATAAATCACTATATCGTGTACTGTTACTACTACTTCTGCTGCTCAGATACCTATGTGACAAGTTCTTTGGCACTATATACTACAATTACCAATGCTGCTGCTGTGCTGCTGCCACCTCTTCCACGAGTGATAAAACACTATATTGTGTACTGTTACTACTATACTGCTGCTGCCAGTGCTCAGATACCTATGTGACAAGTTCTTTGGCACTATATACTACAATTACCAATGCTGCTGCTGTGCTGCTGCCACCTCTTCCATGAGTGATAAAACACTTTATTGTGTACTGTTACTAATACTTCTGCTGCTCAGATACCTATGTGACAAGTTCTTTGCCACTATATGCTACAATTACCAATGCTGCTGCTGTGCTGCTGCCACCTCTTCCACGAGTGATAAAACACTATATTGTGTACTGTTACTACTAGACTGCTGCTGCCAGTGCTCAGATACCTATGTGACAAGTTCTTTGGCACTATATACTACAATTACCAATGCTGCTGCTGTGCTGCTGCCACCTCTTCCACGAGTGATAAAACACTTTATTGTGTACCGTTACTAATACTTCTGCTGCTCAGATACCTATGTGACAAGTTCTTTGCCACTATATGCTACAATTACCAATGCTGCTGCCACCTCTTCCACGAGTGATAAAACACTTTATTGTGTACTGTTACTACTATACTGCTGCTCAGATACCTATGTGACAAGTTCTTTGGCACTATATACTACAATTACCAATGCTGCTGCTGTGCTGCTGCCACCTCTTCCACGAGTGATAAAACACTATATTGTGTACTGTTACTACTATACTGCTGCTGCCAGTGCTCAGATACCTATGTGACAAGTTCTTTGGCACTATATACTACAATTACCAATGCTGCTGCTGTGCTGCTGCCACCTCTTCCATGAGTGATAAAACACTTTATTGTGTACTGTTACTAATACTTCTGCTGCTCAGATACCTATGTGACAAGTTCTTTGCCACTATATGCTACAATTACCAATGCTGCTGCTGTGCTGCTGCCACCTCTTCCACGAGTGATAAAACACTATATTGTGTACTGTTACTACTAGACTGCTGCTGCCAGTGCTCAGATACCTATGTGACAAGTTCTTTGGCACTATATACTACAATTACCAATGCTGCTGCTGTGCTGCTGCCACCTCTTCCACGAGTGATAAAACACTTTATTGTGTACCGTTACTAATACTTCTGCTGCTCAGATACCTATGTGACAAGTTCTTTGCCACTATATGCTACAATTACCAATGCTGCTGCCACCTCTTCCACGAGTGATAAAACACTTTATTGTGTACTGTTACTACTATACTGCTGCTCAGATACCTATGTGACAAGTTCTTTGGCACTATATACTACAATTACCAATGCTGCTGCTGTGCTGCTGCCACCTCTTCCACAAGTGATAAAACACTATATTGTGTACTGTTACTACTATACTGCTGCTGCCAGTGCTCAGATACCTATGTGACAAGTTCTTTGGCACTATATACTACAATTACCAATGCTGCTGCTGTGCTGCTGCCACCTCTTCCACAAGTGATAAAACACTTTATTGTGTACTGTTACTAATACTTCTGCTGCTCAGATACCTATGTGACAAGTTCTTTGCCACTATATGCTACAATTACCAATGCTGCTGCTGTGCTGCTGCCACCTCTTCCACGAGTGATAAAACACTATATTGTGTACTGTTACTACTAGACTGCTGCTGCCAGTGCTCAGATACCTATGTGACAAGTTCTTTGACACTATATACTACAATTATCAATGCTGCTGCTGTGCTGCTGCCACCTCTTCCACGAGTGATAAAACACTTTATTGTGTACTGTTGCTAATACTTCTGCTGCTCAGATACCTATGTGACAAGTTCTTTGGCACTATATACTACAATTACCAATGCTGCTGCTGTGCTGCTGCCACCTCTTCCACGAGTGATAAAACACTATATTGTGTACTGTTACTACTATACTGCTGCTGCTCAGATACCTATGTGACAAGTTCTTTGGCACTATATGCTACAATTACCAATGCTGCTGCTGTGCTGCTGCCACCTCTTCCACGAGTGATAAAACACTATATTGTGTACTGTTACTACTAGACTGCTGCTGCCAGTGCTCAGATACCTATGTGACAAGTTCTTTGGCACTATATACTACAATTACCAATGCTGCTGCTGTGCTGCTGCCACCTCTTCCACGAGTGATAAAACACTATATTGTGTACTGTTACTACTAGACTGCTGCTGCCAGTGCTCAGATACCTATGTGACAAGTTCTTTGGCACTATATACTACAATTACCAATGCTGCTGCTGTGCTGCTGCCACCTCTTCCACGAGTGATAAAACACTATATTGTGTACTGTTACTACTATACTGCTGCTGCTCAGATACCTATGTGACAAGTTGTTTGCCACTATATACTGCAATTACCAATGCTGCTGCTGTGCTGATGATGCCACCTCTTCCACGAGTGATAAAACACTATATTGTGTACTGTTACTACTATACTGCTGCTGCTCAGACACCTATGTCACAAGTTATTTGCCACTATATACTACTATTACCACTACTGCTGCTGTTAAGTCTTGCCCAAGTGTTTAGATGCTATCTAGTACTATTACCACTACTGCTTGTAAATGTTGTGTGTGTGATAATTACTTTATATTTGAAAACTACTGCTGCTGCCTTCATGCTGAGTAATGCTTCATGACCTCTCTGTCACAGCGGATCCACAAACAGCCTCCGCTACAAGCTACCAGACCGGATCGTAACAGCAAGTGTGACTAAAAGACTGAACTTTATGTTAAACCCTGGTTTGTGGCCTTTTTACTGCAACCATTAGCCTGTCTGCAAGAGCAAATCAGCACTCTCTCTCTCTTTCTCGCTCTCTCTCTATATCTATATATATATATATATATATTGTAGCTTTTGTTATAGTAATTTTTCAACAGTTTAGTTTGTGTTAGTAGTGTCTGTGTCCGTGTATTTTATTTTTTATTAGGTTTGTGTTAAATAAAATAATAGTATGAAATGTTTTTAGGTTATTATGAAGTTAGATGTGTTGATGTTGATGTTGATGTGTTAGATGTGAAGTTAGATGTGTTGAAAAACCTAACAATCTCAATAAGAAAGGAAACATTTGAAAAGAATAACAGGTTTAATAACCAAAAATAAAAATATTTACATGGAATTTTTCATGCGCTTGTAAAGCTCAGCCATCTCCTCGAAATCTTTTCTCTGCTCTTCTAAAATCTTTTCATTCTCTAAGCCCAATTTTTTTATTTTGCGCCGATTGGACTGGAGTTTTTTATTTTTCCTCTCCATGATGCGGGCTTTCGCCTCAATCTCTTTCAAAACTGTTAGGATATAAGAAAAATAAAATTAGGATTAAATACTGTCCATTTTTATATCTACATCTTATTGTTGAAATGTTATTAATCTTTGTGCACAGATTTACCCTCCTGACTGATGGTCATCACAGGCGCTGTGTCATCCTCCTGCTCCTCTTCTGCATCATGGCATTCACCAGGAGGTTGGGTGGGGGGAAGTTGCAGCTCCTCAGGAGCTGGGGGTGGTAAATGGGAGGGCCCTGGCTGCTCCTCATCCCTCTCCTCCTCTTCATCCTCCTCCTCCTCTGCGGCCTGTCGCCTTGTGCACTTGGGGCGCACAGATGCTAGAGGAGCTCCTATAATAACACAATGTTCATATATGTAAAAATGATTTCTAATAACATATGCAAATTCTGTGTACTCTGCTGTATTGTATATGAATACACATTTATTTATATAGACAGTTAACCAATGGGATAATGTTATACTAAAGGGTCTTGCTGGCAACTACAGGGGACTGAGTGTGAGCTGGGCTGCCACCATGGTAAAATGAGCTGTTTGTGTTTCCTTTGTATTATTCTGACGATCTCATGTTAAAAAAAGGGCCTGATGGAGTACACGGGATTACTATGATAACCCGACGCCTAGCACAGGAATTTAGTGGTAATTGAGTTATAAAATACCACCCTTTCCCCTTTAACCCACCACACCACCACTTTAATTCCATGGTTTAACTTGATGGAATAATGTCTTTTTCCAACAGTACTATGAATACCTTGGGTGGTGATATATGTTACCACAACATGGCGTCTGGGTTAACAACATCTGCCCTAAGGTTAATTACATATCACCTTACATGACTGTCACCAATAACGTACCTGGATGAAATTCATCGCGGATCTGTGTGACCCGGGCCATGTGGCGCCTCTTCAGGTCTGACCATTTTTTGAGAATGACCATGTGGTCATGTGACCCGCCATGAAACTCCCGTAATTCCTCCAATACGGACTGCACAATTTTTTGTTTTTCCTGCTGGCACCTCATTAGGTCATAACCGTGTTGCAGGAACCTCTGCAAGATGAAGAACAAAGTATATTATAATACTTTTGTTTAAACCCTTATGGATATATGACGTAAATGTATGGTATTCAACAATTGGAAGCATTCTCGCCTTATTAATCACTGACAGTGGTAACATGACAGATTTTATATGTTGCCATTTTGGTCGCCACCTTTTTGGAATAAATATAGCAGCCATTATCATTTGCATAATTATGTATATATGAGTAACATCACAGGATACACGTATAGGGGAGAAATGAGTTGTTATTCATCTGACCGCTATAATTATTTTTTGACCCTTACACTGGCCCTGTACAATAGATTATTTTTTTTCATCCCTATCTTTACATATGAACAATAATATGTTTGTTTCTTTTGACTTTTTGATGAAAAGGGAGAACTCTGTGGACTCTGATGTAAAAGGGAAAACTCTGTGGACTCTGATGTTAAGGTAGAACTCTGTGGACTCTAATGTAAAAGGGGAACTCTGTGGACTCTAATGTAAAAGGGGAACTCTGTGGACTCTAATGTAAAAGGTAGAACTCTGTGGACTCTAATGTAAAAGGTAGAACTCTGTGGACTCTGATGTAAAGGGAGAACTCTGTGGACACTGATGTAAAGGGAGAACTCTGTGGACTGTGATGTAAAGGGAGAACTCTGTGGACTCTGATGTAAAGGGAGAACTCTGTGGACACTGATCTAAAAGGGGAACTCTGTGGATCCTGATGTAAAAGGGGAAGTCTGTGGACTCTGATGTAAAGAGGAACTTTTGTGATTAATTTCATATGGTTAGAAATGTTATTTAATAGCGACATCTATGCAAACTAAGACAAAAAATTGCTGTGCGACGCTGAAGTGTTCGGGTTTGAAATGAACAAAAGGTGGCAACCCTGGGCATGCTGGGAGTTGTAGATTTGCAACCGCTGGAGACACACTGTTTGGGAAATACTAATATCTGATCTTGCATCCTAACTTTTTAACTAGTCCAAAATGCAGTTAAAGATAATGAAATAACAAGTGGTGAAATTACTTACAGTAATCAGCAGTTTTTCCTCACTGGATGAAAAGTTACTCCCCACCATCTTCGCTTCGCAGGGCAGCAGTAGATTCGCAGGGCAGCACTAAATAGCAATCCGAATATACACTGGCAAAGAATTCAGGAAATGATCGCCGTTTTCCGCGGCCCGCGTGTTGTCCGCGCGCATTCGAATGTCGCAATGAATTTCGCAATTTTATTTTAGATGAAATATCACGAATATTCGAAATTTCCGAATATTTCTCAAATATTCTCCTATATATTCGCAAAATATTGCGAAAGCGAATATGGCGTATTCTGCTCAACACTATTAACAACCAGCTATTCTTTACACAGAATTAAAATCGGTCGATCATTTTTCTACTGATCTGAATTTGAATTGTCACAAAAATGTTGAAATTATTTAAAAATTATTAAACAACATTTTAATGAAACAAAATGAAACATATTTCGAAACAAATTAACTAAATGAAATTAGTAATATAACTAATTTATCCGAAAATAAACACAACTTTCCGTTCTGCACATGTCTAGTAATTTATAACCAGGTTTTTCAGTGGGGACTGAGCAGCTTCAAGAGTCAAAGCAGAGAACAGAGAACCCATCATCACCAGCAGCTCCTGTGGGGGTAAGCGCTACACTGAATTATATTTCAGCATTCATTAGGCATGAAAGCTAATAAATATTCTGTGATCAGAATCAATAATGGCATGCAATGCCAAGCTGCGGTTTCCAAAGCGAGCAAAGTCCTTTCTTGTAATAAGAGAGAGAGATATCATTTTGCCCCTGTAGAAATCATTAGTAACACCTCATCTGGAATGTGCAGTCCAGTTTTGGGCACCAGTTCTCAAAAAGGATATCGAGGAACTGGAGAAAGTGCAGAGAAGGGCAACCAAACTGATAAGAGGCATGGAGGAGCTCAGCTATAAGGAAACATTAGAAGAACTAAATGTATTCACTCTTGAGAAGAGGAGAATAAGGGGGGATATCATCCACATGTACAAATATGTAAGGGGTCCATATAGTGAACTTGGTGTTGAGTTATTCACTTTACGGTCAACACTGAGGACAAGGGGGCACTCTTTACGTCTAGAGGAAAAGAGATTTAATCTCCAAATATGGAAAGGTTTCTTCACAGTAAGAGCTGTGTAAATGTGGAACAGACTCCCTCCAGAGGTGGTTCTGGCCAGCTCAGTAGATTGCTTTAAGAAAGGTCTGGATACTTTCCTAAATGTAAAGTTGATCCAGAAAAATAAAGTGACGCAAAATATAATAAATACGATAAGGTAGCGTGAGCAGGGAAGGGAGGGAAGGGAGGGAGGGAGGGGGGTTAACAGAAAAACGCACAAATAATGCACAAAAAGAATATAGTATAGAAAGGGTGCAAGGATGGGAAGAGTACCCTCACATATTTATTAAATGTCAATATGGTGTGTATCCTATACTTGTACAATTGCACAAAATGTATGATAATTGTAAACATTGAATAATATCAAAGTTGATCCAGGGTAAATTTCGATTGCCTCTCGGGGGATCAGGAAGGATTTTTTTCCCCTGCTGTAGCAAATTGGATCATGCTCTGCTGGGGGTTTTGCCTTCCTCTGGATCAACTGTGGGTATGGTGTTGGGGGTATGGGATTGTACTGTGTTTTTTATTTTGTTTGTTTATTTTTTTTGTGTGGTTGGACTGAATGTAACTATGTATTAATGTGAAATAAAATAATGATAACATAAAATAAAACATAATGTGACTGAAAATCTTTACTCAAATAATTCTGCAGACACCTTGCACAAATTGAATAATTAAAGTGAATATTTACACATTTTTGAGTGAAGATTCTTAACTGTTTTAGTAAATATGCCTCAGAGTGTTAACTTTCCCAGTAATAAATTAAAATATGTTTTTAAAAGTTCAGTCTAGTTTTAGAAATAATCCTGTTTTCAATCTACACCTCCTCCCTGGGTCAGCTGATAGCCGCCCATGGCTTCCAATACCATCTCTATGCTGATGACACTCAAATCTATTTCTCTACACTCAGTTCACTTCGTCCATCTCCTCACTTATCACTAATTTACTATCAGAAATATCAGTCTGGATGTTACAGCACTTCCTCAAACTTAATCTATCCAAAACCAAACTTATAATTTTTCTTCCCCCACGTGCCTCTTCCCCTGATCTTTCTGTCAAAATCTATGGCACAACCATAAGCCCATCCATGCATGCCAAGGCCCTAGGTCTTGTCCTGGACTCTGAATTCTCCTTTAAGCCCCACATCCAATCACTGTCCAAATCTTGCTGCCTCACCCTCCGCAACATCTCCAAAATACGCCCCTTTCTAACTAATGACACAACAAAGCTCTTAGTTCACTCCTTGGTCACCTCTCACCTCGACTACTGCAACTCCCTCCTCATTGGCTTACCTCTACATACTCTATCCCCCCTTTAATCCATCATGCATGCTGCTGCCAGACTCATCCACATTACCAACCGCTCTGTGTCTGCTAATCCTCTCTGTCAATCCCTCCACTGGCTTCTGCTCACCCAAGAAATTAAATTCAAAATATTAACAACTACTTACAAAGTTATCCACAACTCTTCCCCAAGATACATCACTGACCTAGTCTCAATACCAACCTAATTTTTCTCTTCATTCTTCTCAAGACCTCCTGCTCTCTAGTTCCCTCACCTCCTCCCTTCTAGATTGTAAATTCTAATGAGTAGGGCTCTCTGATCCCTCCTGTATTAAATTGTATTGTAAGGCTGCACACATGTTCGGAAATTCCGACAAAAATTTGGGATTTTTCCTGACAGAATGTTGGCTCAAACTTGGGCTGCATACACACGGTCACACAAATCTTGTTGGAAATTCCAACCGTCAAGAATGCGGTGACGTACAAGACGTATGAGCCGACATCAATAAAGTTCAATAGGCAGTTCGGCTCTTTTGCTTGATTCTGAGCATGCATGTTTTTTTGCGCATCGGAATTGCATATAGGCGAGTGGATTTTTCGACAGAAACTTTTTCCGTCGAAAAATAGAGAACCTGGTCTCAATCTTTTGTTGGCAGAAATTTCAACAGAAAAAGACGGATGGAGCATACACACAGTCGGAAAAAAAAGACAAAAGCTCACATCGGACTTTTCTTGTCGGACATTCCTATCCTATTCCGATCCTGTGTACGCGGCCTAACTGTACTGTCTGCCCCAAAGTTGTAAAGCGCTGAGCAAACTGTTGGCACTATAGAAATCCTGAATAATAATAATAATAATTTGCACTGAAAGCACTGTGGTGGCAACATGAGCAACCTGAAAAGCATGATTACCCACAATGCTGCAGATTTTCCTATAGCAAAATTTGAACTAAAGTGAATCTCAATATTAGTTCAGCAATCTAAACGTGGAAGAAAACAATATGAAAAGGGAGGGAGGATTTTACAAGCTTGGTTAATGCCACAGAAAAGAGAGCACACACTTGAAGGACATTTACCTCTTTAATCTGTGCCAGAAAAGCAAACAAAGTAGAAAAGTCAATAGCGATAATACAGGGACCAAACAGCTATATTTCTAGGACCCAATGCTCAAAAGCGTCATTCTCTGCAGATGATTAGAATGAAAGCACAAGCTCAGAAGATGGGGCGTACAGCTTAGGATTCTCACTGACTGAATGTAAGTTGGGCAAAGAAAATATATACTTTATAGTCATACAGTGTTCACTTACCCAATGACTTGTGCATTATTTCATTGCTTATATGTCTTCTGTGATTTCAGCAGTCCAGTTTCAGCCTTCCCAGTTAAATTGACCTTCAGGTGCGCCAAAGCACTTTAAAGGGGTTGTAAAGGTACAATTTATTTTCCTAAATAGCTTCCTTTACCTTAGTGCAGTCCGCCTTCACTTACCTCGTCCTTCAATTTTGCTTTTAAATGTCCTTATTTCTTCTGAGAAATCCTTACGTTCTGTTCTTCTGTCTGTAACTTCACACAGTAATGTGAGGCTTTCTGCCTGGGGTGGAGTGTCGTGCTCGCCCCCTCCATTGGACTACAGGAGAGTCAGGATGCCCACTAACACACAGCTCCTTCCTCTATCTGCAACGTAGAGAGCATCCTGACTCTCCTGTAGTCCAAGGGTGGGGGCGAGCACGACACTCCACACCAGGGAGAAAGCCTTGCATTACTGTGTGGAGTTACAGACAGAAAAACAGGACGTGAGGATTTCTCAGAAGAAATAAGGACATTTAAAAACAAAATGGAAGGATGAGGTAAGTAAAGGAGGACTGCACTAAGGTAAATGAAGCTATTTAGGAAATAAAGGAACTGTTCTCTAGACTTATATTTTAGAATTCTTTATGATGAGTAAATAGAACTTCGGAAATTTGCCTATGCCTAAATTCATTCACCACTGCTGCTATTTGCAGATCTGAATAAGAACTGTTACCGCATTTCATTGCTAATGCATTTGAAAACTCTTTGAAAAGTCCTGAATGCTTGGACTTTTCAAGATATAATTATTCTGTACTGAATGCTAGAGATCAGGCTGTAATTACTTTCAGCCTTCCCAGATGAACAATAGTATCTCATTTGCTGTCCTACATACACACAGATCAGAAACAGACACAGGTTAGAAACAATGGGCCAGATTCAGGTACACGTACATTTGCGAAGCGTATCCGAGATATGCTACACAGCCGTATTTTACCAGGCTGTCTAATGAATTCTGGTAGATTTTTGCCCGTACGATACGGTGGCGTAGTCTATTTCTCGCTGCGTAATCGAAATACGTGATTAGGGGGCGTGAAGCGTTTAAATTAGGCGCGTCCCCGCGGCGATCGAACTTTCCCGCCGTGCATTGCGCGAAATAACGTCGATACGTCATTCGTTGTTTGAGTAGCGTCGTTTACGGACATTCCTATTCCCGGACGTTTTACGTCAAAAATAAAAAAAGACGTCGGAAAACGTTGATTTTCGACGCGGGAACGACGGCCATACTTAACATGGGCTGTCTAATATTAGACCAGCAAAAAGCTGGTATAGTATTACGCAGCAAAAAGATGACTAAAGATGGCGTAAGAGATTGCGATAGACGTTCGTAATTTCGTGGATAGCCGGCAAAAGCTCATTTGCATACCCCGACGCGGAAAACGACGGAAACTCCACCCAGCGGCCGCAATTTTATTGCATTGTATATCCAAAGGCGTACGAACACGTAAGCCAGTCGGATTGAAGCGCAAAGCCGTCTTTTCATGGTTTGAGGATTCAAGCTAGTGAAAAAACGCGCGTAATTAGAAAGTACTCCAGTCTAACACCAGTTACGGCTTTCTGAATCTGGCCCAATTTTTTTTATTTTTAAGTAAACTGGTAATCTTTTTGAGCTTTTATCTATAGTGGAAAAAAAATGTATTCTAATAAAGGTATAGGGCTAACACCTGTAAAGATTGTATTTAGTATATACCGTAAATTCCTTTTTGAATTTAAATGCCTTTATTTAATATTTCTTCTTTTTTTTTTCACAATCAAAGTTAGTTTTTCTTCACACTTACAAGCAGGCCACATAGTCTAGCAGAATTAATAGTTGGGACAAAGTATTATAATGACAGGGTGGTTACAGTCAGATTTATTCATGTTGTTTAGACCTTTAAAAAAAACTGCTTTGAAAGTGTTAGCTGTAGTTTTTATTTATTTTTTGCTTACTTTTTTTTTTTTATTAGGTGAGATTCAGTAACTCAGGCAAAACACAGCCATTAATAAATGTACGTATCACAAGCTTTTAAAGCATACATGAAATGGTATGCAGTAGTTGGGTAAGAAATACAATTAATGCATACCACAGCATCTCATCAGTACAAAATAGCATAGACTGTTAAAAATTACAACATTATAAGTTCAAGTCAAACCCTTAGTTTTCATCATGTTTAATTGGGAATGACCCCTAGACAAATGGAGGGAGCAATATAGGAACTGAAAAAGTATAGTTAGTAAAAAGGGTGGGGAGGGGGGCTAGCTCAGAGAGAGAGAGAGAGAGAGAGAAGAAAACAAAAAGGGGGGAAAGGAAGGTGGGAGGTGGAGGATTAACCTCCTAATTGCTCATATTGGGACATACATTTGAATTCCTCTAAGTTTAACCATTTCTGCAGAGATCTGTAAGCTGTGGTAAGGTCTTTCATAGTTTGAATATCATTCACCCTCACAAACTACTGCTAGGGTTTCAGAGCGGTAGATTCTTTCCAGTTGCCAGAGATACAAGCCTTGACAGCTTTTAGTAAGTGAATTAGCAAGGTATTCTTATAACTCTGGGTGTGAGATGGAGAAGATCATAGCGAGGTCACTCAATCCTGTGATTTTTATTTCTTTTTTGTATGATCTCTGTAACTTGGCGCCAAAAGGGTCATAACAAAGAACAATCCCAAAAGATATGTAAGAGGGAGCCTGGATGGGTACCGCATTGCCAACAATTAGGGCTTTGCTTTGGGAAGTATTTGGCCAGGGTCAGCTGAGTCCTGTACCACCTGGCTATAATCTTGTAGAAAATCTCCTTTACAGATCAATGCTTTGTGGGCAAAAAAATAGATTCTGTCTATTTTGGTTCTCTGTAAAAGGAAAGTTGTAGGTCATTTTCCCAGTTGGCAAGAAAACTAGGGTCACCTCTCAAGTGTGCAGTCAGTACAAATTGGTATTAAAAAGATTAAAGAAATAAAAAGTATTGCATTGCGCAGTCCTCTTGACAGAAAGAGCATCAAGTTCTCAAAAACTGTGAGGTTTAAGTAAAGAATGCAGAGAATGTAAAAGTTTGTGTTGGCACCAAGCGCCCAGTGTTGTGGCACCATAAGTTGGGGAGGCTGATGTATATAGTATGTCTTTGTCTAGCTAGATGAATTGTGGGGAGATCTTGTGTATATACTCTGTTTGACTGTTTTACCTTTTATATGATGCTACCTTTCATAAAGTTATGAAAATCAAAGTGTTGTCGGTTTGAAGTGCTGCCTATTTACTTATAGCTTTCTGCCCATACCTCCATACAGGCATTACAAGAGCACTCATCAGTGCCCTCGCAGTTCATTGAGAACTACAAGCCATCTGTTGCAATGGAAAACGGTACTTAAAGTTCATATATTCACAATAATCTGTGAATGAAGAACGCGGCTGTGTGGGCAGAACCCTGCATGGCCATGCTGTTTTCAAATTTTGACTGAGGGTTCAGGGAGAAGATTCCTTGCCAGCTGTCATAATGAGGGGGGTTCAGCAGTGTGCTTAACGGTTGCTTAACATGTTACACACTAAATACAGGTGTATCATGTTCAGAAAGTTGAATTATCTTTTAGCCTCTGTTTTCAATATTGCAACCCCAAAGTCACGCGATTTACAATGCGACTTTGCAATGCGATTTTTTATGCAATGTCATGCGACCAGTGAAAACCATGTGAGAACAAGTCGCACCGAAGCCGGAACAAAGTAGTGCAAGAACTTTTTTTGGAATCGCTGCAACTTGAGTGACACCATAGTAGAGGTCCTTGAACTAAAAAACTACGTTCTCCTTTGGTCTTATATAAGGCTTTGGGAATTTGTAATCAGTTTTGGTTAGTTGATCTAAGAACGTGATTTAGGTTTTGTTGTTTTATTTTCTCACTTAAATATAGGGGCGCGCTTCCATGTACACATTTGTGCGTTAGGCATAAGGCCTTAAAAGTGACTTCCCAGGGTTTTTTCCCTGTTACTAGTCGAGCTGCCATGTTTTGGATGATTTGGAGCCGGGCAAGCTGGTACTTTGGGAGTCCGAGGTAGAGGGCATTTGCATAATCTAATCTGGAGTTAATGATTGACCCTACCACTACCGCTGTATCTTCTTTAGGGATGAAGGGAACAACTCTTCGTAGGAGCCGTAGAAGATGGTGCCATCCGCTAATTACTGATCCTATTTGTGCATCCATTGTCATGTCAGAGTCAAAGATGACTCCTAGACTTTTAACCTTGGTGCTGGGGGTGATGGTTTGTCCCAGAATGAGTGGTGGTGTCCAGGTAGTCCTGGCCAGTTTCCTCCGGTTTGCATGGAGTTTGGAGTTGAAGGATTTCTGTTTTTGCTCCATTGAGTTTGAGGTGACTCTCCGTCATCCAGATGTCTATCTGAGTGAGCCATTATTCTAATGCGGGGTATTGGTTCTTTTTGTCGCTGATATGAAAATAAAGTTGCGTGTCATCCGCGTAGGAGTGATAGAGAAAGTCGTGATTACTAATAATTTTTAGGAGTGGGCGGAGGGTAAATATTGAATAGCACGGGCGATAAGGGAGATCCCTGAGGAACTCCGCAAGACACACTGCGTGATTCAGATGTGAAAGGTCCTAGTTTTACTGTTTGGGATTGATTTTCCAGAAATGATGAAAACCATGGTAGATCTGAGTCTGCTACTCCAGCTATCTCTGTGAGCTGGGTTAGCAACAGTTTGTGATCTACTGTGTCAAAGGCGGCGGCACTGAGGTCCAGCAGTATCAGGAGACAAGATTCTCCGTCGTCTGCTGCTTCGAGGGCGTCGTCCCATATTTTGAGAAGCGTTGTTTCTGTCCCATGACCTGGACGAAAACCCGATTGTAGTGGGTCCAGGAGTTTATGAGTGTCTAAATGGTGTTGTATTTGTTGTACTACTACCTTTTCCATAACCTTGGAAAAGATGTTGAGGGAGGTTATCGGTCGCGGATTGTTTGGATCATTGGGGTCTAAATTGTTTTTTTTTTTAAGAAGGGGTTTAATTATACCTTGCTTTAAGGGGGTCGGAACTATGCCTTCTTTAAATGATTGGTTTATCAGGTGAGTGATTGCGGGTGCCAAAATATCTGCACATTCTTTTACCACTTTTGTGGGGATGATGTCATTGGGAGATGTACTATCTCGGAGACTTGCGATGATTTTTTTAGCGGTATCGATGGAGATTGGCTCTAATATAAATTTTTTGGATCGAAGAACGTTTGTGTTTTCTTTTTGATTAGTGGGGGTGAAGTTGGCGATTTTATTTTGCTGAATTTTTTCACAAATTTTTTCAATTTTATTGATGAAAAAATCTGATAATTTGTTGCAGAACTCTTGTGTTTCATTTTTTGGAGCTTCTAGGCAGTTGTAGAGAGGCTGTTGAAGAGATCTCGGGGGCTATTTCGGGCTTTTGCGAGAGCATTTGAAAAATGCTATTTCTTTGCATTGAAAATTTCCTTGTGGTATCTCTTAGTGATTAATTTGTATTTTTCGTGGTTTTCTTTAGTAGTTTCTTCTCCAGGCACCTTCCGCTCTCTTGCGTTCTTGTTTCAATGACGTGAGAGTGTCATTAAACCAGATGGAGTTGTTTTTATGGATAAGCGCTCTACGTTTTGGGGCGATTATATCTGCGGTTTGCAGCAAAGCTTTGTTGATGGAATTAAGAATTTCTGGTGATTGAGTTTGCTTTATTTCTGTCATGTTATTTAATAGGGCATTTTTGAAGTGTTCCGAGTGGAGTTTCTTCATGGATCTTGTCCAGTATGTCCTTGGCTGAATTGCCATTTTTTTTAAGACGGCGTTGGTTATTTTGAAATTAATTGCATGATGATCTGTCCAGGGTAGGGGTCTGTTTTCTGAAATGTTGATGTCCACATCCTGTTTGAAAATCAGGTCCAGCATGTGGCCTGAGGCATGCGTGGGTGCGTATATCAGTTGCTGCAGACCTAGTCCTTCCAATTGGTCAATGCAGGCGTTGGCTATAGGATCCTGTGAGGAGTTGGCCCAGAGGTTGAAATCCCCAAGAAGCCGGTGTTTGGCTTTTATAGAGTTTAAAAGTAGTGATAAATTCGGTCAGCGATGAGAGGATATGCGTCTTTGGGCCTGGTGGTCTATAACATAATAGTATGTGGATCATATCCTGGGGTGTTGTTTGGATTTGTAGGGTGAGTGTTTCAATGAATGGTAGCAAACTCTGTACATCAGGTTTGGTGAGAGAGAGGTGAGATTTGTAAATCACTGCTAGGCCTCCTCCTCTTTGCCCAATTCTGTTCTCTGTTAAAATACCATAATTCTCTGGCCAACTTTCTGTAATTAACAGGCAATCTAAGTTGTGTTGGATGATAAAGTCGTGGGTTTCTTGTCTGTGCTTGACTGGGATATTGTGTTGATCAAGGCGCACGATAGATGCTGTGTCTGAAATGATGT